>OX637304.1:0-433714 GCA_951799385.1 Hyppa rectilinea
AACCTAACCTAACCTAACCTAACCTAACCTAACCACCTAACCTAACCTAACCTAACCTAACCTAACCTAACCTAACCTAACCTAACCTAACCTAACCTAACCTAACCTAACCTAACCTAACCTAACCTAACCTAACCTAACCTAACCTAACCTAACCTAACCTAACCTAACCTAACCTAACCTAACCTAACCTAACCTAACCTAACCTAACCTAACCTAACCTAACCTAACCTAACCTAACCTAACCTAACCTAACCTAACCTAACCTAACCTAACCTAACCTAACCTAACCTAACCTAACCTAACCTAACCTAACCTAACCTAACCTAACCTAACCTAACCTAACCTAACCTAACCTAACCTAACCTAACCTAACCTAACCTAACCTAACCTAACCTAACCTAACCTAACCTAACCTAACCTAACCTAACCTAACCTAACCTAACCTAACCTAACCTAACCTAACCTAACCTAACCTAACCTAACCTAACCTAACCTAACCTAACCTAACCTAACCTAACCTAACCTAACCTAACCTAACCTAACCTAACCTAACCTAACCTAACCTAACCTAACCTAACCTAACCTAACCTAACCTAACCTAACCTAACCTAACCTAACCTAACCTAACCTAACCTAACCTAACCTAACCTAACCTAACCTAACCTAACCTAACCTAACCTAACCTAACCTAACCTAACCTAACCTAACCTAACCTAACCTAACCTAACCTAACCTAACCTAACCTAACCTAACCTAACCTAACCTAACCTAACCTAACCTAACCTAACCTAACCTAACCTAACCTAACCTAACCTAACCTAACCTAACCTAACCTAACCTAACCTAACCTAACCTAACCTAACCTAACCTAACCTAACCTAACCTAACCTAACCTAACCTAACCTAACCTAACCTAACCTAACCTAACCTAACCTAACCTAACCTAACCTAACCTAACCTAACCTAACCTAACCTAACCTAACCTAACCTAACCTAACCTAACCTAACCTAACCTAACCTAACCTAACCTAACCTAACCTAACCTAACCTAACCTAACCTAACCTAACCTAACCTAACCTAACCTAACCTAACCTAACCTAACCTAACCTAACCTAACCTAACCTAACCTAACCTAACCTAACCTAACCTAACCTAACCTAACCTAACCTAACCTAACCTAACCTAACCTAACCTAACCTAACCTAACCTAACCTAACCTAACCTAACCTAACCTAACCTAACCTAACCTAACCTAACCTAACCTAACCTAACCTAACCTAACCTAACCTAACCTAACCTAACCTAACCTAACCTAACCTAACCTAACCTAACCTAACCTAACCTAACCTAACCTAACCTAACCTAACCTAACCTAACCTAACCTAACCTAACCTAACCTAACCTAACCTAACCTAACCTAACCTAACCTAACCTAACCTAACCTAACCTAACCTAACCTAACCTAACCTAACCTAACCTAACCTAACCTAACCTAACCTAACCTAACCTAACCTAACCTAACCTAACCTAACCTAACCTAACCTAACCTAACCTAACCTAACCTAACCTAACCTAACCTAACCTAACCTAACCTAACCTAACCTAACCTAACCTAACCTAACCTAACCTAACCTAACCTAACCTAACCTAACCTAACCTAACCTAACCTAACCTAACCTAACCTAACCTAACCTAACCTAACCTAACCTAACCTAACCTAACCTAACCTAACCTAACCTAACCTAACCTAACCTAACCTAACCTAACCTAACCTAACCTAACCTAACCTAACCTAACCTAACCTAACCTAACCTAACCTAACCTAACCTAACCTAACCTAACCTAACCTAACCTAACCTAACCTAACCTAACCTAACCTAACCTAACCTAACCTAACCTAACCTAACCTAACCTAACCTAACCTAACCTAACCTAACCTAACCTAACCTAACCTAACCTAACCTAACCTAACCTAACCTAACCTAACCTAACCTAACCTAACCTAACCTAACCTAACCTAACCTAACCTAACCTAACCTAACCTAACCTAACCTAACCTAACCTAACCTAACCTAACCTAACCTAACCTAACCTAACCTAACCTAACCTAACCTAACCTAACCTAACCTAACCTAACCTAACCTAACCTAACCTAACCTAACCTAACCTAACCTAACCTAACCTAACCTAACCTAACCTAACCTAACCTAACCTAACCTAACCTAACCTAACCTAACCTAACCTAACCTAACCTAACCTAACCTAACCTAACCTAACCTAACCTAACCTAACCTAACCTAACCTAACCTAACCTAACCTAACCTAACCTAACCTAACCTAACCTAACCTAACCTAACCTAACCTAACCTAACCTAACCTAACCTAACCTAACCTAACCTAACCTAACCTAACCTAACCTAACCTAACCTAACCTAACCTAACCTAACCTAACCTAACCTAACCTAACCTAACCTAACCTAACCTAACCTAACCTAACCTAACCTAACCTAACCTAACCTAACCTAACCTAACCTAACCTAACCTAACCTAACCTAACCTAACCTAACCTAACCTAACCTAACCTAACCTAACCTAACCTAACCTAACCTAACCTAACCTAACCTAACCTAACCTAACCTAACCTAACCTAACCTAACCTAACCTAACCTAACCTAACCTAACCTAACCTAACCTAACCTAACCTAACCTAACCTAACCTAACCTAACCTAACCTAACCTAACCTAACCTAACCTAACCTAACCTAACCTAACCTAACCTAACCTAACCTAACCTAACCTAACCTAACCTAACCTAACCTAACCTAACCTAACCTAACCTAACCTAACCTAACCTAACCTAACCTAACCTAACCTAACCTAACCTAACCTAACCTAACCTAACCTAACCTAACCTAACCTAACCTAACCTAACCTAACCTAACCTAACCTAACCTAACCTAACCTAACCTAACCTAACCTAACCTAACCTAACCTAACCTAACCTAACCTAACCTAACCTAACCTAACCTAACCTAACCTAACCTAACCTAACCTAACCTAACCTAACCTAACCTAACCTAACCTAACCTAACCTAACCTAACCTAACCTAACCTAACCTAACCTAACCTAACCTAACCTAACCTAACCTAACCTAACCTAACCTAACCTAACCTAACCTAACCTAACCTAACCTAACCTAACCTAACCTAACCTAACCTAACCTAACCTAACCTAACCTAACCTAACCTAACCTAACCTAACCTAACCTAACCTAACCTAACCTAACCTAACCTAACCTAACCTAACCTAACCTAACCTAACCTAACCTAACCTAACCTAACCTAACCTAACCTAACCTAACCTAACCTAACCTAACCTAACCTAACCTAACCTAACCTAACCTAACCTAACCTAACCTAACCTAACCTAACCTAACCTAACCTAACCTAACCTAACCTAACCTAACCTAACCTAACCTAACCTAACCTAACCTAACCTAACCTAACCTAACCTAACCTAACCTAACCTAACCTAACCTAACCTAACCTAACCTAACCTAACCTAACCTAACCTAACCTAACCTAACCTAACCTAACCTAACCTAACCTAACCTAACCTAACCTAACCTAACCTAACCTAACCTAACCTAACCTAACCTAACCTAACCTAACCTAACCTAACCTAACCTAACCTAACCTAACCTAACCTAACCTAACCTAACCTAACCTAACCTAACCTAACCTAACCTAACCTAACCTAACCTAACCTAACCTAACCTAACCTAACCTAACCTAACCTAACCTAACCTAACCTAACCTAACCTAACCTAACCTAACCTAACCTAACCTAACCTAACCTAACCTAACCTAACCTAACCTAACCTAACCTAACCTAACCTAACCTAACCTAACCTAACCTAACCTAACCTAACCTAACCTAACCTAACCTAACCTAACCTAACCTAACCTAACCTAACCTAACCTAACCTAACCTAACCTAACCTAACCTAACCTAACCTAACCTAACCTAACCTAACCTAACCTAACCTAACCTAACCTAACCTAACCTAACCTAACCTAACCTAACCTAACCTAACCTAACCTAACCTAACCTAACCTAACCTAACCTAACCTAACCTAACCTAACCTAACCTAACCTAACCTAACCTAACCTAACCTAACCTAACCTAACCTAACCTAACCTAACCTAACCTAACCTAACCTAACCTAACCTAACCTAACCTAACCTAACCTAACCTAACCTAACCTAACCTAACCTAACCTAACCTAACCTAACCTAACCTAACCTAACCTAACCTAACCTAACCTAACCTAACCTAACCTAACCTAACCTAACCTAACCTAACCTAACCTAACCTAACCTAACCTAACCTAACCTAACCTAACCTAACCTAACCTAACCTAACCTAACCTAACCTAACCTAACCTAACCTAACCTAACCTAACCTAACCTAACCTAACCTAACCTAACCTAACCTAACCTAACCTAACCTAACCTAACCTAACCTAACCTAACCTAACCTAACCTAACCTAACCTAACCTAACCTAACCTAACCTAACCTAACCTAACCTAACCTAACCTAACCTAACCTAACCTAACCTAACCTAACCTAACCTAACCTAACCTAACCTAACCTAACCTAACCTAACCTAACCTAACCTAACCTAACCTAACCTAACCTAACCTAACCTAACCTAACCTAACCTAACCTAACCTAACCTAACCTAACCTAACCTAACCTAACCTAACCTAACCTAACCTAACCTAACCTAACCTAACCTAACCTAACCTAACCTAACCTAACCTAACCTAACCTAACCTAACCTAACCTAACCTAACCTAACCTAACCTAACCTAACCTAACCTAACCTAACCTAACCTAACCTAACCTAACCTAACCTAACCTAACCTAACCTAACCTAACCTAACCTAACCTAACCTAACCTAACCTAACCTAACCTAACCTAACCTAACCTAACCTAACCTAACCTAACCTAACCTAATATTTTTACCTTTTATTTTTTGTTGATTTTTTTTTACATGCAGTATCATTATTATCTATAACTACCTAATTCGTAGATGTGCCCCTTCTCCCGCATCGCTGTAATGCCTGGCTAGCCACGACACGGCACGGCGGCGCCTTTTCTATATCTATGACTTTTTAAATTTATAATAGCTAATGAATGGAATATACGATTTGAAAAATTCAAAAAGTAATCTACAGTTATTGAAATAATATTGAATACAAAATTATTTATTTGGATAAGAATTTAGACGGAAGTATGAATACCATGGTTTAATTTTGTTTTGTATTTCCATGAACTTTCAAAATGTAAAAAATGGTTATTGTGACATAACGATAATAGTTTGACATATGTATTATTTTATGTAGTAGGTATTGCGAAGTTTTTTGTATTTAATGATATGTTCTACAATTACACTTTCTTGTAGAGCGCGCCACTATTCTAACAAAAACAACTTCGTCTTCTTCTGTTTTGTGTTGTAATTTTTTTTTCAGTTTGTTTTGTTTTTTTGCTGCTATTGTACTTTTTTTAGGTTAATATTTTGTGTGTGCGGGCTTGGCACCGACTCTAAAAACTGTTGTTGCCAAAAGTTAGGTAAGGTTATTTAGGTTAATAATTTTTTATTATAATTATTCAATTTAATATTATTTTTTAAGTTTTTAGTGATTATTAGGTTTTTGAAGTCGGTTTTTTGTTTTTTATTTAAAAATAAATTTATTTTCTAGTTTTTAGTTCAAGTTTGTACATAGGTAGTTCATAGTTTTGAAGTTTCTTTTTCAATTTCAAATAGAAAGAAAATTAATTTTGTTTAATATGGGCAGGCCTACTAAACGCACTGCTCAAATGAGACAACGCCGGTCGGAAAATAGTAACGACGAAAGGGAAGAACGTTTAAAGAAAAGTAGAGAAAGAAATACTAAAAACATTTCAAATGAGAAAGATGAGCAGCGAGCGTATAGACTTTCTCAGAAGAGAGCAAACACGAAATTTTCAAGGTATAATGAAAGTCCAGAAAGTCATGCTCACAGGCTCAGTTTGATTCGTGAAAGATTATCAAACGAGACTCAAGAGCAACATTCTTATCGTCTTGATTTAATTCATGAACGTTTGTCTCATGAGACCGAGGAGCGTGCTCATCGTGTCGGTTTAATTCATCAACGCTTGTCTCACGAGACCTAGGAGCAACGTGCTCATCGTGTCGGTTTAATTCATGAACGTTTGTCTCACGAGACCAAGGAGCAACGTGCTCATCGTGTCGGTTTAATTCATCAACGCTTGTCTCACGAGACCTAGGAGCAACGTGCTCATCGTGTCGGTTTAATTCATGAACGTTTGTCTCATGAGACCGAGGAGCACCGTGCTCATCGTGTCGGTTTAATTCATGAACGTTTGTCTCACGAGACCGAGGAGCAACGTTCTCATCGTCTCGGTTTGATTCAGGAGCGCTTATCAAACGAAACCGAGGAATACGAGCAACTATCCAATGAATCTGCCGAATCCAGAGCTACTCGATTAAATATTATGCGACAAGCTAGTCGTAATCGTAGGGAGGTATCATCAGTAAATGATTTTGAACAGGCTATTAACAGTTTCGCTGACATGCCATGTGCTCAAAAATAAAAAAAAACAAAAGTCATTTATTCAAATTCGGCTGAAAATCAGCACTTTTTGAAGGTCAAAGTTACATAAGACAGTCCCCCAAAAACGCCCACCCTTCACCACTTCCTAGTGCTTTAGCTGGGAAGAAGAAGTGGCGCAACAAACTCCCCAGCAGCACAGCTGTCTGTTTAGTTGGAAGAGCTCGACTCTACACATTTATCGTGTGAGAAGTAATTAACATTACAAAACACATCACATTAAAATCAATCATTTGCCACATGTCAGCTAGCACACGCCAATATACCAATTAAAACATTAAAACTGACTGAAATCAAGCGTAAATTAAAAAAAAAAGAGCCTACAGGTATAGGTGCGTGCCCGCTTACATGTGCAAGTGCAATGCTGTACTATGTCCATACAGCCGTAACTAGACGTTACAAACGATAAACTAGGACCATCGAAGTACAATCAATCAATTTTTTATAAAGCTTTGTATCCACAACAACGCTGTAATGTATTTACTGCTATGTACAGTACGTTAATACCCGAAGAATTGGTGCGTCTGGGTAAAATCGTAACATACTCTCGCTGTCAAAACAATATAAGGAAACGAAAATTCCACCAGCAGCTTTCTGAGATAAAATTACAGTCGCGACTATACAAAATTCAAATTCAAAATTTAAGAAGCGATTTGTTACTGTGTTGGGTACGTCTAGTGATATTGAAGGGCGATTTAAAGTGGCTGATTTAAAAGTGCCTCTATTTATCGGTCATGTACACAAAGACACCACTGAAAATGATATTATTGCGTATATTCGACAGAAAACGCAGGAGACTGTTTCCCTGCGTAAAATAAACAGAAGGGACGACACCGAATATAATAAGTATTTTTGGAAGATAAATTATGGCCGCAGGGTATTTTATTCCGGCGTTTTGTAAGTTTTAAGCCCAACTCTTTTGTGGATAATGAACATAAACAACCAACTAATGGATAGTTATAATATATATAATATGGTTAGTTTCAACTGCAAAAATGTCAAGCGGTCAAACGAAAGTATTATGGATCTATGCAAGAGTTGTGATATTATAGCCTTACAGGAAACATGGCTATTGCCCGAGGAGATCTCGTACCTAGGCAATATAGATATGAAATTTGGCAGCACTGGAACATCTGCAATGGACACCTCGGCGGGAATGCTGGTTGGTAGGCCATATGGAGGAGTAGCAATTTTATGGCGGAAAAGTGTTTTTAGTGAAGTGTCAGTGATACACACTGATAATCAAAGGGTATGTGCTATCAAAATTGTATCTAATAATAGGACCATAATAGTGATGAGTGTTTACATGCCTACTGAAAAGGCTGAAAATACAGTGGATTTTACGGAATGCCTGGGACTGGTGAGTGCTATAATAGACATTGAGGATGTTGAATCTGTGTTTGTCCTAGGTGACTTTAACTCTCACCCAAGTGGACTATTTTTCGGCGAGTTGACTCATTTTTGTGCCGAACAGGAGCTGGTTTGTGTAGATGTGGACAAGTTGGGTTTGGACTCAGGCTCCTATACTTTTATAAGTGACGCTCATGGGACGTCAAGTTGGTTAGACCATTGCTTAGTCACAAAGTCTGCATTAAATGCTGTCATTAATGTTCGTATAAGCTATGATACACTGTGGTCTGATCACTTTCCACTACATTTGGAGTGTAAATTTGCTGCCATTAATCCTATATCTAACTTGTATGATGCAAATAAATATGATGTAAATTGCGAAGTAAGTTGGGGCAATAGGAACTTGAATCAAATACAGGAATATAGGGAATATTGTCATGAGCAATTGAGATTAATTGATTTTCCTCATGATTTTATTAAGTGTGGGGACAAAATATGTTGTAACCAGAAACATAAACATTTACTAGATGAAATGTATTGTAATATAGTGGCCGCTCTCCGTGAATCTGCGAAGGCTACATATCGGGGAAACAGGCAACATAGAGATAAGTGTGTAATGGGGTGGAACAGGCATGTGAATGAAGCTCACGGGAGGGCAAAGCTAATGTTCCAGGACTGGGTTGATCATGGCAAGCCGAGAACAGGAATAATATATGATGCAATGTGTGAAAGTAGAAAGATTTTTAAATCGCGCTTGAAGTGGTGTCAAGACCATAAAGAGCAAATTAAAGTGGATAGGTTAGCGACACTGTGTACAGATAAGAATTTCTCTAGTTTTTGGAAAGACACTAGAAAGTTGAACTGTAAGCCTGGCCTTCCCGTGAGTATGGAGGGTCATTCTGATCCTAGGAACATAGCTAATGTATTTAAGGAACACTATTTTGTTAGGTCACCACTTGGTCCATCGGTGTCGATGCTCAATACTGGGTCCCAAGGTGTGGGATTGAACCTAAAGGTTTCAGCAAAAGTTGTGGCTCAGTCTATTCGACAAATGAGAAGAGGAAAGGCTCCTGGCCATGACGGTCTTAGTATTGAGCATTTGCAACATGCCGGACCTCACATTGCACGAGTACTGGCTATGTTTTATTCTCTATGTATTAGTCACTCTTACTTACCGGAACAGTTAATGAAAACTATTGTAGTGCCCATAGTTAAAAATAGAACGGGAGACATCTCCGACAAAAACAATTATAGGCCGATATCTTTAGCGACTGTAGTGGCTAAGGTGCTTGACAGCGTGCTGGATGCTCAATTGGCTGAATCTATAGTTCTGCATGACAATCAATTTGGTTTTAGATCACAGCTGTCGACGGAAAGTGCCATATTGTGCATGAAGCATACTGTCAGGTACCATACCCACAGGGGCACACCTGTGTATGCCTGTTTCCTCGATTTGAGCAAAGCTTTTGACTTGGTCTGCTATGATATTCTTTGGAGGAAGTTACAGGAAGTTGGGCTACCGTCTGAACTTGTGAACATCTTAAAGTACTGGTATAGCAATCAAAGTAATAATGTGCGGTGGGCGGGCACCCTCTCAGATTCCTATAAATTGGAATGTGGCGTGAGACAGGGTGGCTTGAGCTCGCCCCGTCTTTTTAATTTGTATATAAATGCGCTAATCAAGGAGCTCAGCGGTCAGCGGGTCGGTTGTCGCATAGATGATGTATGTGTTAATAATCTTAGCTATGCGGACGACATGGTGTTGCTGAGCGCCTCGGTTTGTGGTATTAGGAAACTGTTACAAATTTGTGAAACTTATGCAGATGATCATGGCTTGATGTATAATATAAAGAAAAGCGAGTATATTGTCTTTAAGGCTGGTACTAGGTGTCCCTCTAGCGTGCCCCCTATTAAACTGAATGGAGGTGAATTGGCTAGGGTACGTCAGTTCAGATACCTGGGTCATCTAATTACCGAGGACCTTAAGGACGACATGGATATTGAACGTGAGCGTAGGGCACTGTCCGTGAGAGCAAACATGATTGCTCGCAGGTTTGCCAGATGTACAAATGAGGTGAAAATCACTCTCTTCAGAGCCTTCGGTACATCTTTTTACACCTGCAGCCTGTGGGCAGTCTATACTCAAAAAGCGTACAGTGCCCTACGGGTACAATACAATAACGCGCTTAGAACGATGTTGCGGCTGCCCCGCCACTGTAGTGCGTCACGGATGTTTGCGGAGGCGCGCATCGATTGCTTCTACGCTACTCTGCGCAAACGGTGCGCGTCAATGCTGAGCAGAGTGCGGGCTAGTCGCAACAGCGGCGTTTTAAGCATGATAGCTGGTAGACTTGACTGTCTGTACATGAGTCGATGTATTAATGCTCACATGAGTATTGATACCTCGATTCGTGGGTCTGGCAGGGGGCGAGTAGATTAAGGTTTTTTTTTTTTTTTTACTAACACTAGGTATAAGTTTTTGTACTACTAATACACTGGATCCATGTTATCTGAAATAAACGTTTTTTTTTTTATTATATTATACTTCAGGAGCTAGCTAATTGCCAAAATTGGAAGAACGAATTTTATGCCGTGTTGTGCCGTTTCTTAAAATAATGAAGCTACAAAACCGTTTCTCTCAAGATTGGTGAAGGGACAAGTTACAAGAATATTTTATCACTAGCTTTCCGCCCCGCAGTCACCCGCGGAAACTTCGATTTCCCGTTACTTCCTATCCCGTTGGTATTTCGTTAAACCCTGACTTAGTGTGTTCTATATGGAATACCCCTGCCAAGTCGATTTGACTTTTTTGTTATTATTAATTTTACTTTTCTTAATTTTTAGTGTAGTAGATGGACAAGGATTTCAATTATACACATTCACAACACAACAACAACCGTAAAAAAATGTAGATGTTACAATGATAAATTACACCTTGTTCTGTTATGGTATGTCGTAAACTATGCATACACAAATCGCAGCAATCGCGAGGCATGTGCTGTCGTTTTTTGAAGATTTCTATCGTCTATGGTTAGTCCATCACCTCCTGACCTGATGATCACGAGACCAAAATGGCAAACGCCCTTTCAAACATCATAATAATAAGTTACTAAATCAGTCGATGCCTACTCCTTACTGTTAAGGAGTTGTACCTTCCATCATCAGCTCAGCTGCATGAGGTGATAATACTACCCATATTTCATTTAGATATTCAAGGTTTGAATTTTCTAGAGTTAAGGTATATAACATGAGTCGTAGGCGTAGCTTCTTTTTTTGGAATACTTACATTTTGTGACATTTCTATTCATTTTGTTTTGACATGATCAATGTGTAACTTCCAAGGGTAGGCGTTTTTGGGGGACTGTCTTATAGTCCGGTCAATTTAGACCAAAAAATGAGAGTGAGGTTACTTAAAGTCCCAACAAGCTGAATTTCTGTGAAATTGTTCAAAACATAATTATAAACAATGCCTAGAAGTTCCCCATCATTCCCCTGTAAGGAAAAAATTTTATTCAAGGTCAAAGGTCAAAAAAATGAGTTTTTCGCGATTTTCAGCAAAACGGTAAGTTTTATCATAAAAGTACCTCAGACCAAAATTGTAGATCATAAAATTATCTATAAAAAATGTATTGTAGTGACGCAGTACCTGTCACATGATTACCAGTTACCATATATTATTATACCACCATACATACCTCCGAACCAGTTACCTTGAACCACCTTTTACCTCATACCACCGAACCAGTACCTTACCACGTTTTGACAACCCCGCAAGAAACAGTGAGAGTGAAGCAATCATCATGATAAAGAAATATAAATGTAAACACCGATGCGGCACGAGCGTCATCACAACGCCGCGCCGCACACGTTCGCCGGTTTACTTCGGAAGGAGCTGTTTGTAAGCGCAAGCAGAGCAAGCAGAAAGCACCAGCAGTACCAGCACCCTCCGCGTGTTCACTGCACACGTCGGGACCTCGCAGATGGACACATGACGCTGACGACACACGCGTCCCGCGGATCGGCAGGCAGTCTTCTCTCGACGGCGGCACCTGGGGGAAAAGGACCGCGCTCGACGCGCGACTCCTATTTATGCTTTCGCGTCTTCGCGGCAAAAATAGTGTCGTGTGCAAAACAGCGCCCCGCGCCCCGCGCGCTTGCCGCTCTTCGGCGCGTCGCTATTGGTCAAAAATGATTGGACAGTAAAACTTGTTATTGTATATAAAGTAGTGTATTTTAGAAATTAAATCAGTCTGTAAAAGTCAGTTATTCAATTCTTTGTGACGAGTTATTATTTCCAAGTACCTATCAACCCTGTGCGTGCCCAACCACTAAATTGGTGACCCCGCAAAACCGAACACGAACTGAAGCCGAAGCCAGAGTTCCTGCAACACCGAACTCCAGGATCCCAGCAGATTCGAAGAACCATCATGAGGAACGAGGAGTTCAGCGACGCTCAGGGCACCACAACAATGAAAAGCGACGTGGCGACCATCTCACTTCCGGCCCGACTGCCACCATTTTGGCGCCAAAACCCACGCCTGTGGTTCGCGCAATTTGAAGCCGCTGTTGCTGCCAGCAAGATAAGTGAGGAGCAGAAATTCAACCTCGTCGTCCCACTACTCGGCAACAGCGACCTGGAGCAAATCGGAGACATCATCCTACATCCTCCGACCACCGGCAAGTACAGCACGCTCAAAGACAGACTCATCTCAACGTACCAAGAGTCAGATCACCGGCAGTTACAGAAGCTACTCAGCGGCCTCGAACTCGGCGATCACAAGCCGAGCCAGCTGCTGCGTAAAATGCGAGACCTCAGTGGCAAGCTACTTTCGGATGAAGCGCTGAAAGTTATGTGGCTCAACCAGCTGCCCGCTCAAGTTCGCGCCGTGATCTCCGTCAACACCGAATCATCGCTCGAAGTGCTAGCTGCGATGGCAGACAAAATGATGGAACATTTTGAACCCGTTACAGTCGCCGCAGTCTCCACAGCAAATCCTTCGATAACAAGTCCAGCAGTCAATTCAGAGGTACACTTAAACGCAATTACTAGCCTGCAAATCAACATGCTTACGAAACAAATAGAGAAGTTGTCACTCGAAGTCGCCGAACTCCGCAACCATCAACATTCGTCGTATCGCCGTTCCCGCCAAAACTCCGCGCATCGTAGCCGCTCACGCTCGTATTCAAGACCGCGTACTGATAACGCCCGCAAGCCCGGCGATTCCGACTGGCTGTGCCGCTATCACTACCGATTCGGCAACGGGGCACGGAAATGCGAATCACCGTGTTCCTTCGCAGCGAAGCGGGAAAACTAGAACGTACATCGATAGTGGCGGGCGTCGATGTAAACCAAACAAGCCGCCGCCTATGTGTGATCGACATCAACAATAGAGAGAAATTTCTTGTCGACACGGGAGCCGACATATCGGTATTAGCCGCTCGAAACCAAAAATATTCGAAGCCGGCGGAAAATGCAGGCTACAAACTTTTCGCGGCAAACGGAACAGAGATTCGTACCTACGGAGAGCGCACACTCGAGCTCAACCTAGGCTTACGAAGAAGTTTTAAGTGGACTTTCGTCGTCGCCAACGTGAAGACTTCGTTACTGGGTGCCGACTTCCTAGTACATCATAAACTGTTAGTCGACTTGCACCAAAGAAAACTCATCGACCGTGTAACTGAGCTCAGTGTAAACGCCGTAAAAATAAACAGCAAAGAAGAATCAATCTACATTATCAATCGCGACCACACTCATCACGACCTGCTGAAGAAATATCCAGACGTACTTCGACCAATGTCACTCAAAACTCCAGCCAAGCATGACGTCACACATCACATCGAAACAACTGGGCCGCCGATCTACTCACGGCCGCGCCCTCTACCGCCCGACAAATATAAGGCGGCAAAACTCGAATTCGAGCGCATGATCGAGATGGGAATATGCAAGCCGTCAAACAGTCCGTGGGCGTTCACATTGTTAAAAAGAAAGACGGCTCACTTCGAGTATGTGGCGATTATAGAAGACTCAACGCCGTCACCGTTCCCGACCGATACCCCATTCCACGAATTCAAGATTTCACATACCAACTCAGTGGCAAGAAAATATTCTCAAAACTCGACAAAAATGGCATATTTCTGGATACCTATCGCAAAACAAGATGCTCAAAAAACAGCAATAATAACACCGTTCGGACTCTTCGAATTCACCTGCATGACGTTTGGTTTAAGAAACGCTGGTCAAACGTTTCAACGTTTCATGCACGAAGTTCTACGTGGATTAGATGAAAACGTATTCTGTTTCGTCGACGATCTGCTCGTCCACTCCAGAAATAAGGAAGAACACCGCCGCCACTTAGAACTAGTACTCGAACGCCTAAATACCTACGGCGTCAGTCTTAACATCGACAAGTGCGAGTTTGACAAGGAAAACATCGAGTTCCTCGGATATCAAGTGACGTCAGAAGGAATCAAACCCACTCAAGAACGAATTCGAGCCATTGTAAACTATCCGAAACCACAAACAGTTCAAGAACTAAGAAGATTTTTAGGAATGATAAACTTCTACCGTAGTTGTTTACCTCATCAAGCCGAGTACCAACACGAATTAAATAAATATCTACACAACAGTAAGAAGAAAGACAAAACTCCGATACAATGGTCTCAAGTAGCAGAACAAGCCTTTGAGAAATGCCGACAAAGCATACTCGAGGCAACGACACTGACTCACCCGATACCTAACGCGCCGCTATGTTTATTTACCGACGCATCGAATACTAGCATCGGCGCCGTTCTACAACAAAAAGTGGACAACTTGTGGAGACCACTGGCATTCTACTCGAAAACTATGAGTGAGACGCAGCGACGTTACAGCGTGTACGATCGCGAATTACTAGCTATGTACACCGCAGTGCAACACCTACGACGACTGATAGAGGGCAGTGACCTAACAATATTCACCGATCACAAACCGCTAACTTACGCGCTGACAAGAACCCCGAGTAGTAGTGATACACCACGAAGAGAACGCCAGCTACACTACATCAGTCAGTTCTGTGCAAAGATTCAATACATTCACGGTGATAAGAACGAAGCAGCTGATGCCTTATCACGCATCGAAGAAATCGACTTTTCACACACTACGATCGATTATAACCAACTTGCTCAAGATCAACAAAATGATGAAGAACTGAAGAGCTGCATGTCTAACCCGAATCTTAAGTTCGCACCTATCACCTTGCCCGGAGGTCAACGACCCATCATATGCGAAACATCAACTGGCAACGTTCGTCCATACCTACCAGCGACTTATCGTTTATCAGCATTCAAAGCGCAACACGAACTAAGTCACCCTGGTGTGCGAACAACAAGAAAAATAATGTCAACAAAGTTTTTTGGCCAAGTATGAACAGAGAACTTGGTTTGTGGGCGAAATCATGCATCGGTTGCCAGCGTGGGAAAGTTCACCGACACGTTATCAGTCCACTTGGGGAATTTCAAAAATCGTCGCGCTTCGAGCACGTTCACGTTGACATCGTGGGACCACTGCCACCGTCTAACGACTACAGATACTTAGTAACAATGATCGACCGCTGCACTAAATGGCCGGAGGCAATACCTATTCGTGACGTCACCGCCGACACTGTTGCTAAGGCGATTTACGACGGATGGTTATCGCGATTTGGCTGTCCGTTACGAGTAACTACGGATCAAGGAAGACAGTTCGAATCGTCGATATTTAACGCACTGATGAAGAAGTTTGGCGTCACCAGGATTCGAACTACTGCATACCACCCGCAAACAAATGGTCAAGTAGAACGCTGGCATCGTACGTTGAAGGCCGCGCTCATGGCGAGAGGCGCCGGCGCACACTGGAGCGAGGAATTACCGACCGTGCTGCTTGGGCTACGTACAGCGCTTCGTGAAGACACACAAGTCAGCCCGGCCCTGATGACCTACGGATCGACACTGAGAATACCGTCAGATTTTTTCGCGCCTACACAGCCGAAAACTGAAGACGCAGAATTCGTCCGCCAGCTGACCGAAACAATGGCATCACTCGCGCCAAGCAGCAAGTCACGTGTCAACAACAGGAGCACGTTTAGCTGCAGCTCTCGACGGCGGCACCTGGGGGAAAAGGACCGCGCTCTTTTTTTTTTTTTTTTTTGTTAATGGCATCTCGCAGTTCAACCAAAGGGTTGTCTACTGCTTAACCGGGCTTGCCTGTGGCTGCCACAAAAGAATTGTAGCCTCCAGCCAAGGCTTAATAAAAACTAAACCTAACTTACAAAACTAAGCGACTACACGCTAAGGGCACCCCCTGCGGGGTTCGGACCTCGGCTTAGGGCGTCGCTGGGGGGGGGACAGCAAGGGACAGCTGGATCGGGGGTTTTTAAAACTACTGGCTCAGCGGCAACGCGGGCTGGCTCGAGCAAGGGTCGGGAGGATGAGAGTAGACAGGGTCGTCGCGACGGGCCTCGACGGCGAGGACGGAACGACGGAAATTTGTATCTGTATGTTACTCTAACAGTGCTAGTAGCCGGGCTGCTCTCCTGGAGGAGAGTGGTGGCATCGTCGGGGGCAACGAGGGTATGCCGTGGACGGCGAACCTTACTGATGCGGGACGGGGTGTATCGGGAGGCGGCCGCAATCAGGGGATTGCGGTGCTTTATGGCAGTGTCAAAGAAACGCTTCGAGAGGCGTTTCATGAACTGCTGAACTGTGGGGAGTTTAAAATCTACATGAAGGTCCATGTTACGGACGTAAAAGGGAGCTCCTGAGACCTTACGGAGGAACCGGTTTTGAAGTGTCTGCATTCGATGCAGATACTTGGGTTTGGCGTGCGCGAAGACGACGCAAGCGTATGTCATAATGGGACGGATTACAGCCTTATAGAGACGCAGTTTGCACCGGAGTGACAATTTGCTGCGTTCTGTAAGCATGAATTGGAGCCTACCGAGAGCGAAAGCGGCCCGCGAACGGACCTGCTTTATGTGCTCTGCGAAACTGAGGTGTTGGTCGAGAGTGACACCCAGGTACTTGGCATGCTTCGCCCAAGGGATCGGCTTGCCGTACATGGTGATCGGATTAGGGGGGTTGGGGAGGGCCCTACGAATTCTCCTAAAGAGAACAGCCTGGCTTTTATCGGGGTTGACCTCGATTCTCCATTTCCGGAACCAAGCGCCGAGGACGTTGGCCGAGGTCTGGAGAGTCTGAGCTATAGCTGGCGGACTGGTCCCCGTGTAGTAAATGGCCGTGTCATCGGCGAATAACGCCAATTGGGCCTTTTTACTCTTAGGGATGTCGCTAGTGAACAGGGTAAAGATTAGGGGGGAGAGAACGGAGCCCTGGGGGACTCCGGCGCGAATCGGGTGGGGGGAGGAGAGAGCGCCCTCGATGCGGTAGCGGAAGGTGCGGTTCGACAAAAAATCCCGTAAGATGAGCACGAGACGGTCGGGCACGCCGAGCTGGTATAGCTTATATATTAAGCCATTGTGCCAGACTTTGTCGAAAGCCTTCGCTATGTCGAAGAACAGGGCGCCAGTCATAGCGCCACGCTGGACGCCGGCACTGATGTGCTCGACTATGCGGTGCGCTTGCTGGACGCACGAGTGTTGGGTACGAAACCCGAACTGCTCGTCCGGAATCAGGCTCTTCGCCTCAGCATAGTCCTTGAGACGCTTATAAATAAGCCTCTCGTAGATTTTGCCGAGCACGTTGAGCAGACTGATGGGGCGATAGCTGGTGGGGTCGGATTTGGGTTTGCCGGGTTTGGGGATACCTATAACAGAGGCCTCTTTCCAGGCTTGTGGGAACATGTTATTACTCATGGCGCCATTGAAGATGGCGGTCATGAGCATGATCAGTTGGGCGGGAAAGAGTTTGAATACCCTATTGGTAATTCCATCTGAGCCGGGGGCTTTACGAGCCTGAAGACCCTTGATGATGTCTTGCACCTCGTCAGGGGTGACGGGGGGCAGAGGATCATCAGGGTCTTCAACGGGCGGGAGAGAGGCTCTACATTCGACCTCGGCGTCGACTTTGGCGAGGTGCTTTGGGTCGACCGGAAGGGAACTGGGGGAGCATTGGGACTCGAGACTGTCGGCTAGGAGCTCGGCTTTTTCAGAGCTATCGAAAGCGATGCTCTTGTCGGGACGGATGAGTGGAGGGGTGGAAGATTCTTCGGGAGCGCGAAGCTTCCTCTGAAGGTTCCAGAAGGCTTGGTGATTGGGCTCAAGTTCACCGAGTAACTTGTCCCAGTTGTCCGAACGAGCTTCCGCAATGCGTTTCTTTACAGCACGCTGTAAATTGCGCATGTGGGCTTTGTTCGCATCGCAGGGGAAGGAGTCGTAGGCACGGATGGCTGCGTTCTTCTCGGTTATCAGCTCACGTACGTCAGCGGGTAGTTTCCAGCGGTGGTCTTCCACCACCGGGACTTCCCGTGAGCAATCCGTCAAAACGGATTGCACGTGTTCTGTAAACGAGGCGATCGCGCCAGTATTGTCATCGACAGAGACGATGAGGTCAGGGATGGATTCCAGGTGTGGTGACAGAGTGTCGGATTTAAGCTTTTCGCTTACTTTCCTCCAGTCGGTCACCAGCTGGGTGCGGGGCGGGTGGTCAGGGTCAAGCGGACCCCCCGTGTAGGGGGTGAGGTGCATGACGACGGGACGGTGGTCAGAGTTAAGCTCGTGTAGCGCCTCTAAAGATTGCAAACGGAGGTTCACATTCTTGAGGAGCGCTATGTCGAGGACGTCGGGAGTTTGGTTAGGGTCGCCGGGATAGTGGGTGGGAGTCATCGGAGCGATGACGTCAAAGTTAAGGGAGGCCCCTAAGTTGAACAGTAATCTGCCTCTGGTAGAGGTGAGGTTACTGTTCCAGGCGGGATGTTTGGCATTGAGGTCGCCCGCCAGGATGACGGAGTCGCTCAAGCCGAAGAGGAGTGAGAGGTCGGCGGCGATGGATATATGATCCTCGCTACCGTTGGCTGGTGGGAAATAGCCAGAGATGATGGTGACCGGTTGATGACCGGTCATGGCGAGCCGACAGAGAGAGATCTCCAAGTGAGAGAGGAGAGGGGGGGGATCTAGAGGGATGCAATGGAGAGTCCTTCTGAAATAGATGAGGGTTCCGCCCTTGTGACAGCGTGACCGATCATTGCGAACTATGCGATAGTTGGCGATGTTCGGGTTGCGTATATGGGGCTTCAGAAAGGTCTCCTGAACTAATAGGACGTCAAGCTGATGGTCGCGGAGGAAGGCGGCGATCTCATCGCGTTGACTTTTAACGCCGTTAGCGTTAAAGAAACCTAACTTGAGGGACCGGGGCTTTGTACATCTAGCACCTTTTGTAATATCCATAATTGATATTTAAAAGGTGAGGTTGAAGATGGCGCGCAGTACCCCGGGGTAGCTGTGGTATGCCATGAGGATTTTGATAGGGTCGCCCTTGGCGGCGTAGACCTGATCGGCCATCGCGATCGCCTCCGGGGTTTCGAACACTTGGTTCATAACCGCGAGGGTGTGGACGAGGATCTCCGTCGTGGTGGGCTTGATACCTGCTGGGGAAGGGGAAGGGACCTTTTTCGGGGCTGCCGAGACAGGCTTCGAGGGGGCGGCGGGTGGAGTTGCCAAAAGGGCCACGGGGGAGGGGGTTGGCCCAGGGTTAACGGTAACCTTGGGCGCGGGGTTGGTAGCAGGGGGCTGAGAGTTGGGGGCCGCGGTGACTGGAGCGTCGCTGCGGAATAAGTTGGCCCAGGGCATGGGTCGTTGGGGGCTGAGTCGCACTGGCAACTGCGCTGAGGGCACTTTGATTGTAGCCGAGGGGCTTTCCCTCTTCTGGCGATCGCTAGCGCGCTTCGCCAGTTTGGGGGAGGAAGCCTTGGGGGCTTTCGGGCAGCCACGGTAGTTGGCTGGGTGGCCAGATTGGCCACACAGTACGCAGCTCGGGGGTTCGGTGCATAAAGCCCGATCCTTGGGGCGGGGACAGTCCGCTGTGCCATGGTCACCCAGACACTTGACGCACCTGGGGGTGGCGTAGCAGTTGGACTGCGCGTGGCCATATAATTGGCAGCGATGGCACTGGCCAATTATATTGGAGCGGCGGGGTTTCTCAATAGAGATCCCCGATAGTGAGCAGACCGACTTGATCTTGAAGATCGGGTGGTGCCCTTCTACAGGGTCACACACCACGAGGACCATGTCGTAAGCGTGCCCGCGACGCGCCTTGTGAAGGCGGTGCACCGCTGAGACGGAGATGCCTTGGGCAGAGAGGTCATCTTTGATATCGGCCGAAGGGATCTCCTTCGGGACTCGGCGGATGACTACGCGAGTCGGTGTCTCTTCAGGGAGGGCGTAGGTATGGAACGAGTAGTTCCTAGTACGCAGCATAGCGATGAGCTCCCTATAGTCCGCGGACGAGGGAACGGACACCTTGATGCCCTGTTGAGTTGAAGTGGCGCTGGTGTACTGGATCTTTCGATCCACGCACATCTTGGACACTTCGGTCCATTTGGCCTTGTCTTGAATAAAGACCGGAGGCGGGGGCTTTTGCTTCTTTCCAGAAGCGGAAGCGGGTTTCGCCTTACTACCGCAGGGGAGGGGAGCCTGAGAAGGGGCAGGGGTGGGGGAGGAAGAGGCCGCTACGGCCTTTTTGGCCTTGCTGGCCTGGGACGAAGCCCCTTTCTTCCTCTTCCCTCCTTTTCCGACGACCTCGTAGTCGTCTTCCGAGGAGGAGGAAGAGGCAGAGAGGGGGCCATCGTCGTCCGAGATCGGAGCGGAGGTATCCATGCTCTCGGGTAGAGCTTGGGCGGGTGTGGTGGGGGCAGCCTTTGTTAATACCGGGACAATGGGGCCCGATGCAGCTGCGGACGGAACAATAGACGCGGCCGAGACAATGGGTCTCGCGCTAATTGGGTTCGCGGAAGCGGGCTCAATTGTCGGTAACGACAATAGAGCCGGAATTCCGGCAAGCGGCTTTGAGCAAGCCGCTTGAATAAGGCCTTGATCGGCCGGCGGGGGCGAGAGCGGGCTGTCGAGCACGTCGCTGAAGTCAGCGACTGACGACGATGGCGCGGTGGGACTGCCGCGCAAAGCACGGCCGGAATGCTGGGCCACAAAGTTCGGGTCCGGGAGCAATTCCGTTAAGAAGTACGTGACCCATCTCGGGTCGTAGTATGACATTGTCGGTAGGGAAAAATTAAAACCTAGATGCGAAAACACATGGCATTCGCAACCTATCGGCCCTATATCCTAATTCCCCGGGTGGATAGGCCCGGGGATGTGTAGCCTCCCTGTCGGGTGCAGACAGGGAGGTGTGTACCTATGGTGAGCCCTAAGCTTGTAAACCGTTCGCCAATCTTATTGTGCGAACGGGCCCTGACCGGGTCTAGTGCGAAGGGGTAGACACTCCCAACCGACACTAGGTGTGTTGCTGTGGACGAAGTCAGAAACTAGAGTTGACTAGGAGATCCCCCAAGGCCAAACTTCTAGCTCTCGGCTCCAATTGACTGCCTCACCCTGAAGGGGATCGGCGGGTGTGATTGGGTCAACACCCCACTCGGCTTCGTTGACACCGTGAGGTTTCAACCGAGGACCACGAAACTGTGGTTTTACCCAGAGGGGGCCAAGACCGACGATAACGTTTTGGCACAATTTCTGTTAAGAAATAGCGACTGTAACTACCTCCTTGAAAAAGGCAGTAGTATACAGGAAACACTTGTAGTCGATGACTACGAAACTGGCTTCGACAGGAACGTCGACCGGAACACACTAGCGGCGAGACAGGGTGCGGCGAGCAGGTAGCGGAGAGCAGGTAGCGCGCGGCACGTCCGTCCGGGGCGAGCGTCGGGCAGCGAATCCATGAGGACCGCGCTCGACGCGCGACTCCTATTTATGCTTTCGCGGCTTCGCGGCAAAAATAGTGTCGTGTGCAAAACAGCGCCCCGCGCCCCGCGCGCTTGCCGCTCTTCGGCGCGTCGCTATTGGTCAAAAATGATTGGACAGTAAAACTTGTTATTGTATATAAAGTAGTGTATTTTAGAAATTAAATCAGGGATTGGCCTTGGTTACGCTAAGTGTTCACACCTACCCTCAGTTATCGTCACACTTTTGTTCGTTCGCCGCGCGGACCGTTTATTTTCAAAAGTTCGGAATTTTCCATAGTTCCTTTGTGTTTGTGCGGGTGTTGAAAAACGCCGGTACAAGCACAGGGGGACCTCCGGACTCTGCCCGGCGATTATTTCGCCGCCTGCGGTCGCGGAGCCAGCTACCCAGGATGTCAGGACCCGGCAAGCGCGGCTCACTGGGCCGCGATGCCGGGAACCTGGAGGACCGTCCGGCGTTGGACCGGGCGACGTCGCTGCCGAATATCGGTGACGCGACGTCCGACTCACCGCCTGCCGGCCCCCACACCTCAAGAAAGAAGCCAGGTGAGCCCAAAATGTGCACCGCAGTAGCTGCCGACCCACCGACGACGCCGACGCCTGCGCGCGCTGCGCCGACACCGTCGTCGAGCCGACAGCATGCGGTGCCCGTCCGCCCGCCCGCGTTCCGCCCGGTGCCGACCCAGGCCCCGGGACCCGCCACGCACGTAGCTCGTGCTGCGCACTCGCGCACGACCGCGCCGCCCGCGCGCGCGCCCTTACCCGCGTCGCCCACTGTGCGCTCCGCTGCGCCGCACGCCAGCCGCGCGCCCGACGCAACCGCAGCGCGCCATACCGCGCCGCCGGCACCTCGCGCGTCACCGCCTGCGCATACCGCGCCCGCGCCGACGCATCACCGCGCATCAACTGCGCGCACCGCCGCGCTGCCACCGCACGCCTCGCCGCCTGCACCTACATTGAGCACCGCCGCACCGGCTCCACGCCGCATGCTGGCGGGACCGACCTCACCGGACCCCACGCGCCCACCCTACACGAAGGGCAAGGCACACAACAAGATGGCGGCTGACTACAAAATGGCCGACCGCAAGGCACCCACATCGCCGGCGCCGCCGAAAACCTCGGCGTATGATTCTCCGGCTGTATACTCGGCATGTTCGTCCAGAGGGGGGTCGAACATGTCACTCGCCTCGGCGTGTTCGGCCGACTCACTGGCCGAACAGATGTCGCCACTATCCCCGGCACCGTCACTGGGATTCGATTTTGAATTTCAGCTTGAAGCTCGACCCCAGCGACGGAGAAGAAGCTCCGGGGACCAAGCGTCGGCAGAGGCAGCGAAGAGGCACTGCCTGACGGCGTCCCCAACCTACGCGGAGACAGCACGCCGCTCGCAGCCAGCATCACCGGACGAAGCCACCCAAACAGGGGTAAGTGTTCCTTCTCACCCCCCTGTTTCGGGTCAGAACCCTTCCCGCGCGTCCACCTCTACCGCCGCCCCAGCGGCGACGCAGAAAGGGAACAACAGCAAGAAAGACAAAAAACCTAGGTACCCGCCTTTAATAGTGGAGAAGCTGCCTAACTGGGCCACACATTTCCGGGCTATCAGCGCCAAACTGGGTCGTCCTCCCAGCGCTCGCCCGTACGGGGGTGGTGTCAAGTTCACCCCCGACTCGGAGGAGGAGTATAGGTTGGTCCAGCGGTACCTGGTCGGTCTGGAGAAGGAGGAGGGAATCTCCTGGTTCTCCTATTCGCTGCAGGCCGAAAGGAGCCTTAAGCTAGCCATAAGAGGGCTGCCAGCGGACACCGACCCTAAGGAGATAGAGGAGGAACTCCGGGCGTCGGGATACCAGCCGGAGTACGTGCGCCACATTAAGGGCGCACAAGGACGACCCGGCTGCGTGTTCCACGCAATCATCAAGAAGACCCCTGACGTCCGGTCTATTTATGACACCACGGTGTTTATGAACATGCGTGGTGTCAAAATAGAGGCCTGGAGGGGGAAGCGCGGGCCCGCTCAGTGCCACCGGTGTCAGCGCTTCAGACACAGCTCGCACCAGTGCCACCGACCGCTCGCTTGTGTCAGATGCGGCGAAGGGCACGCGGCTAGAGACTGCCCACGCCCACGGGATGAGCCGGCCACCTGTGCAAACTGCGGTGGCCCGCACCCCGCCTGTAATATAAAGTGCCCTGTGTTCCAGGCGGAGATTAGGAACAACAAGCGAGCGGGGACCGTCGCCATGACGGCCACCACCCGCCGACCACAAGCGGACACCCAGAGGCCCACGGTGGAAGAGGCCCAGGGCACGACGCTCATGGCGGCGGCCAACGGACCCTCCATCAAAGAAAGAAAGAAAACCGCCCCCCCCCCCGCCCCCCAGGCGACCACCATCGTGGGAGCTACCCCGGAGGCCGACCCTGCCTTAACAAAGGCGCAGGTTGCAGAGAGGCCCCCACCTACCGCTACAGTAATAGCATCAACATCCGCAGCCGTGGCCACTAGCGCCGGTGCAGCGCCGCGGCGAGGACGCGAACCCACGCGCCCCAACATCGCACAGAAGAGCGGCGCCACCGACGCGCGGCCAAACAAGACACCAAACAAAGAATTCACAACCTGCGCCATCAATCTCTTGATGGACCTCATTAAGGCCATAGGGCAGGGTCACGACGTCGAGACCGTCATCCTTGACGGCCTGGCCAATCTGCTTACCCTATATAATGGCTAGGCCGTTGAGGATCATACACTGGAATGCCCGCGGCCTTCGGGATAAGGTCGCCCCCCTCCGCCACCTCCTTAGGGAACAAAACATCGACGTGGCGCTATTAAACGAGACACACCTGGGCCCTGAGGACAACATCCGTTTCCCAGGGTATCTCGTTTACAGGAAGGATGAACGGTCGGCACTTAACGCAAGATACCGAGGCCTGGCAATACTTGTGAAGCGAAGAGTCGTTCATCAAGAGCTCCCCTTGCCGTCGCCTAACACGCTGTACGCGCTGGGTGTCCAGCTGCACATCGCCGGCGAGGACATTGACATCTACGCGTGCTACAAACCGCCCGCGGCTCGCTTAGACCTGCTCGAGCTGCGGGCCCTATTGTACCGCACGCAGCACGCTACTCTCCTCGCCGGGGACTTCAACTGCAAGCACCCAGCGTGGAACTCCATCCTTACGAACACCGAGGGGAGACGGCTCTTCGCCGACGCGGAGTCCCTCGGATATACGGTGTCCGGTCCAGATACACCCACTCACTACCCTGATACCAGGAGGTACACGCCGGACGTACTGGACATCGTAGTTCACCGGGGGCTACAATGCCAGGTCACCCAACAGGTGATAGACGACGAGCTACAATCGGATCATCAGCCTGTACTCGTCGTCCTATCGGAGATGCCGACCAGGCTGAAGCCACCAGCGCCACGTCGCACCACGGACTGGACAGCATTCCAGGAGGAAGTGGAGACCACCACGCCGACTCGGCCCATCGTCACCTCCTGCAAGCCTTGCAAGCGGCGACTACGACGTCGCCGGAGGGGAGAGTGCTATTGCCGCCCCTGCCGCATATCAGATCGATGATCGCCGTCAAGAGGCGCCTACGCAAGCAGTGGCAGTTCACACGCTGCCCCACCATGAAGAGGTAGCTTAACCGTCTCGCGGAGAAGGTGAAGGCCGAGCTCAAGGCGCTCACCGCCGCGGGCTGGGAGGACTGCATCGACGCCGTAGCGGACAGCTGGCCGGCAATGTATAAACTTTGCCGCCAGCTAACGAATACCCCAGCCCCGGTGCGCCCTCTACAGAACACCGACGGGGCTCTTAGGTACACAGCGGAGGACCGGGCGGAGGTCTTTGCCGAGCACCTGGAGCGTCAGTTCCAACCGAACCCGACTAGCGACCACGAGCACGTCGCAGCAGTCGAGCAACACCTTGGGGGCTACTTCGGCCCGACGATAGCTCCCGATGAAGATCCCATTTTCTTCCCGCCCGGCGCGGTGAGACGCGCCATCCTACGGACGAAGCCCAGGAAGGCCCCAGGTGCGGACGGTATAACCAACACAGCGCTGCGCCACCTGCCGTACCGTATGGTAGCGGCGCTGGCGCGCCTGTTCACGGGAATACTGCGCACCGGGACCTTTCCCGCATCGTGGAAGGAGGGGCGCGTCATCATGTTGCCCAAGGCGGGGAAAAACATCCTGAAGCCGGAGAGCTATCGTCCCATCACACTGCTGCCTACCATCTCCAAGGTGTTCGAAGCGCTCCTGCTGCGGCACCTAACACCCCATATCACGCCGAGACCGGAGCAGTTGGGGTTTCGGGCGGGACATAGCACGACGCTCCAATTGTCGAGGGTACTGCACCTTCTCGCAGCCGCGAGGAACAGGAAGGAGTACGGGGTTGCAGTATTCCTCGACATGGAAAAGGCCTTCGACCGTGTGTGGCACGACGGCCTTATTTACAAAATAGCCACCTCAGACGCGCCCCGTCGCGTTGTCAAGGTGGTCTCTAGCTTCCTCTCTAACAGGACTTTCAGGGTGGTGGTCGACGGGGCGCTGTCAGGCGCGCGCCCGGTGCTAGCGGGCGTGCCCCAGGGCAGCTGCATATCGCCGGCGTGTTACTCACGTTACACCGACGACATCCCCGCCACGGACGACGTGACGCTCGCGCTGTACGCCGACGACGCCGCGTACATAACAACATCAATGAACGCGAAGTACGCGGCCGTCAAGATGCAGCGCGCGCTCGACCTGCTCCCCGAGTGGCTGTCAAGGTGGCGGCTGTCGGTTAACGTGGGTAAGACGCAGGCGCTGGTCACGGGACACGCGCCCCTCCCACCACCGCTGAAACTTCATGGAGTCGACGTCGCGTGGTCACCCCGGGCCAAGTACCTGGGGGTCACCATCGACCGCCGACTCACGATGGGGACACACGTCCGCAAGGTCGCCGCGCAAGGTAGGGTCGCCCGCAACCGACTCAAACCAGTGCTCTCGTCCCGCCTCCCGGCGCACGTCAAGTTGGGTGTGTACAAGCTGTACATTCGCCCAATCTTGACGTACGCCGCCCCCGCTTGGTACGCCCTCACGAGCGAGTCGAGCAAAAAGCTACTCCGCGCGCAGCAAAACCTCGCGCTGCGGTCCGTCGTGGACGCTCCTCGCTACGTGAGGAATGACGTCATCCGGCGGGACCTCGGGATTGAGAGCCTGGACGAGTTTGTGCGGCGCCTCGCGAAGGGGATGTTCGCGCGGGCCGACGCATCTGACTGGCCACACATTAAGCAGATTGCGCCCTGGCACACGCGCCCCCCTGACGCGAGACCCCTGCCCCGCGACCTGGTAGCGGACGACGCCCCCATCGCACCGGATTGACGCCTCGAGTAAGCCGCACCCAGGTTACACGCGGCTTATTCGACACATTAGATACTCCACACAGATCAGCATACATCTGTCGCGCAGCGTGTTCTAAGTTAATATAGGCACGTTGCGTAGCACAACATACAACCACTATCCATACAGTCGCCTAAACTCACGTGCGGACCTCGGTCCGCACTGACATGAGCGGTGTTACACAGTACAATACCGCTCACACATACAACAGCTCTTTAGCCCGGGTCGCGATCGGCTAGCTCTGAGAACGGGACGGGCGGGAGTTATACACCCATATAACTGTAGGCGCGTCGAGTCGGCATTCTCGTCGCAGGTCGTACCCCGCCGGGCCTCCCCCAGGTAACTGGGGGTCTCACCTGGCGGGTACCGACCGCCGAGATGTCGTGAAGATAGCGGCGTTGTGAATCAACGCCGCGGCGCTCCTACAGTTTTACTCATAGCAATAACACACAAGAGTGCGCGTAACTCACGCGCGCTCGTTAGGCTCTGGGAACAAATGTTCCCATACATATTGAAGGGCCCGTAGTAGCGGGCCACTGTATGGCTGCCGTGAGGCAAGGGGCAAAGCCCCATCCCACTTGCCACGCCCCCTTACGGGGACGTTGCGACTGCTCCAGTACTAATTAAATCAGTCTGTAAAAGTCAGTTATTCAATTCTTTGTGACGAGTTATTATTTCCAAGTACCTATCAACCCTGTGCGTGCCCAACCACTAAAGTATCAATACTTTTTTCTTACGAGCCACCGTTTCTGAGATATAACGATTCAAAAAGTTATAAAAGTTGTTATCGTCATAATATGCATGAGTACGCCACGTATATACATCTAGAGGTGTCACGGCGCCCTCACCTACCGGCGGACGCAGGTCCTTATCCGAGATGGATGTTTCGGGAGGTTCCAGCACATAAACAGGCGGGAGGAAACGCCCAGGTGTCACCACTGCGAGGACCATCCAGAGGACTCGGAGGAGCACACGGTGGAAATCTACCCCGCTTGGGCGGAGCACAGCCATGTCCTTATAGAGGCGATTGGTGGCAACGGCGACCTCTCACGCCCGGCCCTGGTGTAAGCCGGGGATGTAAGTCCGGAGAGAGAGGGAGTGGGAGGCAGTCATCTCCTTCTGCGAAGCAGTCATGCTTGCAAAGGAGGTGGCGGGATGGGAGAGGGGAAGGTCCTCTTGCCTGTCCCTTGCTGTCCTCCCGCAGCGACGCCCTTAGCCGAGGTCCGTACCCCACAGGGGGTGCCCTTAGCGTGTAGTCGCTTATTCTGTAAGTTTTTATAAGCCCTGGCTAGAGGTTGCAATTTATTGTGGGATGTAAGTGAGATGGGCAAATCATTCAATATTATTTAGGATTGCTCGTTTACTGTCTGTATTTCTATTTCTCGTGCCCAGATCGTGTTTTAAAAACGAATTGATTTCTTTTATCTGTGGTAACGAAATAAGGGGTTGCAAAAAATAACGATATTTTTCCCGCGTCCATGCGTTACTTTATGCAATATTCTCTAGTTCTTCTATTGTTTTATTCAGAAGATAATTATTGTTAGTAAACCGGTCAGTAGCTATTTAAATTACAAATAATGTGATTATTTAATCTAGAATAGCTTATATAGAACAAGAAGAAGATCAAGAAGAAGATCAAGAAGAAGAACAAGAATTTGAAACTTACGAATAAGACGAATAAACTTCAACACTTTTTTTTAATTCACATCGCTTTTATCTTTCCCAATCTTTGAAAATTTCCGTTATTATGCAATAGTTTTACATTAAACAGGATCACAACTAACCCGTGGAGAAGGCCTACTGGGAAAAACGCGCTAAGTACACTACCTCATAGGTGGCGTGGAAACGTGTGCATATTATGACGATAACAACTTTTATAACTTTTTGAAACGTTATATCTCAGAAACGGTGGCTTGTAAGAAAAAAGTATTGATACATTTTTTATAGATAATTTTATGATCTACAATTTTTGTCTGAGGTACTTTTATGATAAAACTTACCGTTTTGCTGAAAATCGCGAAATACTCATTTTTTTTTACCTTTGACCTTGAATAAAATTTTTTCCTTACAGGGGAATGATGGGGAACTTCTAGGCATTGTTTATTATTATGTTTTGAACAATTTCACAGAAATTCAGCTTGTTGGGACTTTATGTAACCTCGAATGTCTAAATTGACCGGACTATTATGTAACCTTCAAAAAGTGCTGATTTTCAGCGCAATTTTGAATAAATGACTTTTAATTGATTGATTGAAAAAATATCTGAAAAACGTTTTTCATTCATCAATGTCAGAATGTCATTGTCAAATGTCAGTGTCAATGTCAAAGCTTTCATATATGTTACATCACGCTACGACCAATAGGAGCCAAGCAGCGCGTGAAACCGCACGAGAGCAGTTTGTATTAATTAAAAAGACATTTATCAAATTTTAATTAATCATAGCGTAGCCACGAATTGTTTAGCCAATCAACTCGCGACATATTTTCTAACATATTAGACTTGATAGTAAAAATGTTTCATTGCCTAAACGGATGGGTGGTGTCGATTTTCATTGGATCTTAGACTATTATTTTATTATTGACCGTGTCGAATAGGAATAGCTAATTGCAGCTTTTATTTCCAGAAAAGAAATTTAGGGTAAGTACATAGATATTAGGTCAGTTAGTTTGAAATAAAACGAAAGGCAGACAAACTCT
Organism: Hyppa rectilinea; assembly: GCA_951799385.1. Lineage (NCBI taxonomy): Eukaryota > Metazoa > Arthropoda > Insecta > Lepidoptera > Noctuidae > Hyppa > Hyppa rectilinea. The sequence goes on from OX637304.1 coordinate 29,987, forward strand.
ACAATACAAGCTATTTATTATAGTTATCATAATTTATGTACAGCGCGGCCCCAGCTCCGCGCGCGTGGTGGGCGGCGATGCCGGGCCCGCTGCGCGCGGCATAGCGCGGCCGGGCCCGCAGCGCACGTCGTAGCGCGGCCGGGCCCGCAGCGCGCGTCGTAGCGCGGCCGGGCCCGCAGCGCGCGTCATAGCGCGGCCAGCGCGCGCGGCCGGGCCCGCAGCGCGCGTCAGAGCGCGGCCAGCGCGCGCGCGTGCACCGGCACGGAGAGGTGCGGCGGCGGCTCCGGCTCGTCCAGGTCCAGCGCCGCGTCGATCATCGTGGTGTCGTGCAGCAGGCGCAGGCGCGACGCGCTCAGCGCGGCCGGCGGCGCGCCCAGCGCCAGCGCGGGCGGCGAGCGCGCGCGGCGCCGGCGCTCGGCGGGCGGCGCGGGCTCGGGCTCCAGCGAGCGGTTCATGTAGGCGTGGCGCGCCGGCGAGCCGCCCGCGAACAGGTTCGTGTAGCTGCCGCCCAGCGCGGGCGGCGAGCCGGCGCCCGGCGACACGCCCGGGCAGGCCGCGCCCGGGCAGGCGCCCCCCGCGGCGCCCCCCGCGGCGCCCGGGCAGGCGGCGCCTGCGCAGGCGGCGCCCGCGGCCAGGGGCTGCGCCGCCAGGGGCGCGGGCGCCAGCGTGGCCGCGCTCAGGGCGCGCGCGAAGTTAGGCGGCAGCTCATCCTTGACGTCGATCGTGAACACGCCGCGACTGGGACACAGAAATCGATTAAAAATTTTGCTAAAAAACAGGTAAGCGAATCTTTTAGCGAAACGTTAGCAGTAAAGAAAATAAATTTAGTAGGAATAACTTTTCCCAATACAACGACATAAGTATCCTATAAGGGGAATACAACAAAGCTAAGAGTATATGCAGCGTAAGAGACGCCGTTAATGTATCTGACACACATTATTGCGTATCTTGCTTAGTTTAACGCAAGTAAAATTGAGCGATTTTCAAAAAAATATGCTTTCTATCAGCTTTCTTTATACTAAAAATGGGCTCCTTAAAGCAATGTAGCGCGCACGCACCGGTCGATGAGGCTGGGCGCCAGCGGGCCGCACAACACGTGCCAGCAGTTGGCGCATGCGTTACCGCGAGAGTACGGGTTCGGGTTGGACACGCCGCGACGTGTCGAAAACGAGCCCTTGATCTGAAAACAATCAATCACGTTATCAGTGGAGCACACGGCAATCCCGAGATCGGTTCGCTTCGGGGCGCGCGACTCACGTCTTCGTTGGTGGTCTGGTCGGTGGAGGCGAGGTAGGTGTGGAAGCCGGCCAGGCCCAGCACGGACCACACGGACAGGAAGCACACGGCCGCCACCACGGCCGACGCGGGCGTGGCGCGCAGCGCGCCCGCCAGCCCCGCGCCGCGCGCCAGCAGCGCCACGTGCGTCACGGCGCACGCGAACACGAACACCGCCAGGAACGACAGCGACACCACGAACGTGTAGAAGTAGCGGTAGTTGCGCTTGCCCACGCAGTTGCCCACCCAGGGGCAGTGGTGGTCGAAGCGGTCCACGCAGTTGTCGCACAGCGAGCAGTGCGAGGCGCGCGGCGGGCGGAACATCTTGCACGTGAAGCAGTACTTGAGCTTGACGGCGCGGCCGCGCACCAGCACCTCGCGCGCGCGCGGCGGCGGCCGGCCCGCCTCGCCCGCCTCCAGCGCCGCGGCCTCGGCGGGCGCGGCGCGCGGGATGATGCCCGGGTCCGACAGCGCCGTGCGCAGCAGCGCGGCCAGCGTCAGCGCGCACAGCGCCGCGCCCGCCGCCGGCACCGCGGCCGACACGCGCGCCGCCAGGAAGGGGCAGTCGAAGGCGAAGTGCAGCGCGCACGTGCCGCAGATGAGCGCCAGCGTGAGCGCGAACACGCCGGGCCGCGGCGCCGTCATGAGGCGCCCGTCGCACCAGAAGCGGTTGCGGCCCGCGAACACCTCCCACTTGCGCGTCACGCGCCGCGAGGCCATGGCCGCATCACCGCCCGCGCCGCCCGCTCGCCGCCCGCACCCGCACCGCAGCCGCACCGCACTGCATCACGATCCAAGGAAGAGGAAAACACGATTACTACTTAAAATTTAGTCAGCCATGATTAAATGTTCAGTAGTAATCGTCCTTTCCTTTTATCTCTCGATTTTAGTGACGCCTTTGTATTTAATCAGTACCTATCGGAAGCAGAGCTATTAACAGCTGTCGACCAGCTATTATCTATATACCTGGAATTTTCAAGGTCTATTCCTATCAATATTAAGATTGTCATACATAAAGATTGCAAATTCAACCAATATTTATGTGCTTCTGCTAGATAGTTTTTAACATAATAGGTTTACAAATCATCTGTTAAGAACATAGGCATCACAATAATTAACCTATCGTCAATGGCGCCAACATTCATGTTACTGCTGCCTAGTATTATGATATTTTAGAATTTGATCTAGAAATGCCTCACACTGTTGGGTTTTCATACTCATAACAACATTGACTTGGTCTGCAAGTCTATATGTCTAATGTTAGGTGAAGGGGCAGAAGATAGCTAATGTTAGGTGAAGGGGCAGAAGAACAGTAGGAGAACAGTCTACAGAAGGAAACAAACCAACTTAAGTAGCAAGCCACAGCATGAAGTTGGTTCATGACAACTAGCTGAGCAAGCACAAGGTCCGGCCTTGCAAGCTTAGGTACACAGACTGCAAGATGTTTCCACAACCAAAATGGATACAATACTGTCTATCTGACACCAAATGGTGATTACTTTAAACAAAGTCATGAATAGCACTGAAGAGTTCAGATTGCCGTAAACAGCAGCACTTGGCAATGGCATAGAATTTCAAAGTATTGTTATTCATTCCCAAATCAGTCACAGTATCAGTATTCTAAACTATGCTGCTCTCAATGCTCTACAAGATTGATAACTTTTTTGGCCCAGGCAAGGGCAGGTCCAAGTAGTAGGTAGGGAGCCGGCTGTTGTCACAAGAAGCCAAAACTTACCCTAGTAACAATATTGCCAATGTTGACCATTACTTGTTAATGCAGCCAGTAAGATATCATTGTTTGTTAACTTAATCAATTCGGTATACCTTCTACGATTTGATTTTACTTACAAAATGAACTGATGTTTGGAGCATGGACTGAGGTGCTAACCAACATGACTGTGTATTTTGTGTTGAAGGTTGAATGTTGAGGAAAGAAGTCAAGGAAGGAAGCTCCCAGCGTGAAATATAACAAGTATTACTGAATTCCACCACTACAGTGATCAATACTAAATGTGAGTTGGCTTATGGCTTAAAGAAGTACTAAACTAACATTCCTTACCCAACCAACACCACCAGCTAGTGTCCAATATTATTACAATATAATATAAATTTGAGCTTTAAAAGCACTGACAGTAATGCTATCAACTATTACTTTCAGCCAAGCTGTTTTTTGGCAGTAGGTGTGCCCTCATTTCGTTCAGCATATCACAAAAGATGATAACATTCATATTTATTTTCTTGCATGTTTCCATTTCTTTAGGTGGAGTAACTGGCTTTTTCGAGACTTTGCCGGTATGTTTTTAGCGACAATGCTGAACACAGAATACACTCACCTTAAAGATGTCCTGGAGATGACAAGCTGTCCATAGTATGGTCCTTACAGAATGTAAAGATTGTTTTCAACTTCACTATTATTCTTGTTTATTATAAACATGAACTTGAAACGTGCACGTTTTAATAATTAAAACTATACTTTATATAGTGTGATTAGTTAGCCCTCGATATTTGATCAAAATAACTTGCAATTGATAGTTTTAGAAACTAAAAACTTTCTTGTTTTCTACACTATATTCTACATGACAGATGACACAGATGTAGTAACCCCATTGTGGAAGTAACCACAGCAGATAATAACAGTACTTAATTTTTTACCATTCAGTCAGATTATTTTTGTGGTCAGACATGGAATTAGTATGTACTGAGTAAACATGCATAGACCGTATAGAATAGACACGTGTTGCTAACTTAAAGCATTTAACCTATGGAGATGGCATGCGGCAAATCATCGAACAACTTTCTCTGCCACTTTTTGCGGAAGGCGAGGATTTAAGAGATAGAAGAAAGATTTAAGAAGTGTGCTGTATGTGTTTTACATACAGCACACTTCTTAAATTTGACAACCACACACAGAGACATGCTTCCTATTGCTACAAACGCTTACAAAGAAATTATAGACACACAGTGAAAAAACACATACACATTGACAAATTTGTGCGTATCTATGCAATTGTCCTACGACAACAAACACAAACTACTAGTGTTGAGGCACAAGGAATGAGTGGTATTTCATTTCATGAATGAACGAATAAAAAGTTCTGTTCTCTTTTCTTGGGAAAAATACGTTTAATGATTAGTACCTGCGAAACTACGTAGGTAGCCGCCAGTAATCACAAAACAATTTATAGTGCTATAGAAAAAGAACGATTGTATTTATTTTTATAGTCAATATTTTTTTCTTATTTCTCAATAATATTATATTGATTGCATATCATTCTGCATTTAGGGTCGGCAATTCGGAATTCATACCCCATTCTTTAAAACGGGCTTTCATTTATATACACGTGTCAAAAATTTAGAAAGGGGAAAATTTCAATACATAGTATAAAACAAAGTCGCTGCTGACATATTTACAAACATTCTAAAAGTTAATAATAATAAATCAATATTATGTGAGAGGTAAAGTTATTCCAAAATGTTAAAATATGTAGTATGGTACAACATTATAAATTATTTATTACCTAATTTATTAAGCAACCAGTTTGATTTTGTCTGGACACTAGATTGTCCTGTGGAGCAGGACCAGTATGTTTCCAAGCATCCTTATCCTTTATATAATCCTCTAATTTGTTATAAGCTTGTTTACAAAGTATACTTTTAATATGAGTTTAAAATTTTCTGTCATTTAATTGCAATACAATTCTGGTGTTTTGTTTTTCCGTGTGTACTTCACGTAGTAACATTTGTTGATATTTAGTACCATTTTGTTTTCGTTACACCATCGACTTAACGCGTCCATATCACTTTGAAGAAGTTCAGTATCGTCACTAGACTCGAAACTCTAGAGAATTTGAGATCGTCCGCGTATGTACATATTACATTCCGAATATTTGAGGCAGTTTTAGTGGTTGGGCACGCACAGGGTTGATAGGTACTTGGAAATAATAACTCATCACAAAGAATTGAATAACTGACTTTTACAGACTGATTTAATTTCTAAAATACACTACTTTATATACAATAACAAGTTTTACTGTCCAATCATTTTTGACCAATAGCGACGCGCCGAAGGGCGGCAAGCGCGCGGGGCGCGGGGCGCTGTTTTGCACACGACACTATTTTTGCCGCGAAGCCGCGAAAGCATAAATAAGAGTCGCGCGTCGAGCGCGGTCCTTTTCCCCCAGGTGCCGCCGTCGAGAGAAGACTGCCTGCCGATCCGCGGGACGCGTGTGTCGTCAGCGTCATGTGTCCATCTGCGAGGTCCCGTCGTGTGCAGTGAAGACGCGGAGGGTGCTGTTGCTTTCTGCTTGCTCTGCTTGCGCTTACAAACAGCTCCTTCCGAAGTAAACCGGCGAACGTGTGCGGCGCGGCGTTGTGATGACGCTCGTGCCGCATCGGTGTTTACATTTATATTTCTTTATCATGATGATTGCTTCACTCTCACTGTTTCTTGCGGGGTTGTCAAAACGTGGTAAGGTACTGGTTCGGTGGTATGAGGTAAAAGGTGGTTCAAGGTAACTGGTTCGGAGGTATGTATGGTGGTATAATAATATATGGTAACTGGTAATCATGTGACAGGTACTGCGTCACTACATCACTCCCCCCTAAGCGAAGCGTACGTTGTGTTTCACCGCGCGGCCGGATCGTGTCACATATGTATCGCGCGGTGCGCTGGGGGTCGATGACCGCGGCTCAACACTCGTAGTTGAGTCGGTTGAGCTCTTAGAGCGCGGTGCTTGTTGTTGCGCGCATGTTGTAGTGGTAAACTCTTCTTCGTTGAGTAGGTGTGCTGGCTTAAGTCTGTCTATTGAGACAACTGCAGTTCGGAGTGGCATCTGTATGGTAAAATGTTTGCTTTCACGTTGAATCACTTTGAACGGGCCGTCGTAAGGAGGGGTCAATGGACTTCGCACGGTATCATTGCGCACAAAAACATGAGTACATGTCGCTGATCCTTGTATATAAACGTGCTCCTGTTGTTGACACGTGACTTGCTGCTTGGCGCGAGTGATGCCATTGTTTCGGTCAGCTGGCGGACGAATTCTGCGTCTTCAGTTTTCGGCTGTGTAGGCGCGAAAAAATCTGACGGTATTCTCAGTGTCGATCCGTAGGTCATCAGGGCCGGGCTGACTTGTGTGTCTTCACGAAGCGCTGTACGTAGCCCAAGCAGCACGGTCGGTAATTCCTCGCTCCAGTGTGCGCCGGCGCCTCTCGCCATGAGCGCAGCCTTCAACGTACGATGCCAGCGTTCTACTTGACCATTTGCTTGCGGGTGGTATGCAGTAGTTCGAATCCTGGTGACGCCAAACTTCTTCATCAGTGCGTTAAATATCGACGATTCGAACTGTCTTCCTTGATCCGTAGTTACTCGTAACGGACAGCCAAATCGCGATAACCATCCGTCGTAAATCGCCTTAGCAACAGTGTCGGCGGTGACGTCACGAATAGGTATTGCCTCCGGCCATTTAGTGCAGCGGTCGATCATTGTTACTAAGTATCTGTAGTCGTTAAACGGTGGCAGTGGTCCCACGATGTCAACGTGAACGTGCTCGAAGCGCGACGATTTTTGAAATTCCCCAAGTGGACTGATAACGTGTCGGTGAACTTTCCCACGCTGGCAACCGATGCATGATTTCGCCCACAAACCAAGTTCTCTGTTCATACTTGGCCAAAAAAACTTTGTTGACATTATTTTTCTTGTTGTTCGCACACCAGGGTGACTTAGTTCGTGTTGCGCTTTGAATGCTGATAAACGATAAGTCGCTGGTAGGTATGGACGAACGTTGCCAGTTGATGTTTCGCATATGATGGGTCGTTGACCTCCGGGCAAGGTGATAGGTGCGAACTTAAGATTCGGGTTAGACATGCAGCTCTTCAGTTCTTCATCATTTTGTTGATCTTGAGCAAGTTGGTTATAATCGATCGTAGTGTGTGAAAAGTCGATTTCTTCGATGCGTGATAAGGCATCAGCTGCTTCGTTCTTATCACCGTGAATGTATTGAATCTTTGCACAGAACTGACTGATGTAGTGTAGCTGGCGTTCTCTTCGTGGTGTATCACTACTACTCGGGGTTCTTGTCAGCGCGTAAGTTAGCGGTTTGTGATCGGTGAATATTGCGTCATGCTTGGCTGGAGTTTTGAGTGACATTGGTCGAAGTACGTCTGGATATTTCTTCAGCAGGTCGTGATGAGTGTGGTCGCGATTGATAATGTAGATTGATTCTTCTTTGCTGTTTATTTTTACAGCGTTTACACTGAGCTCAGTTACACGGTCGATGAGTTTTCTTTGGTGCAAGTCGACTAACAGTTTATGATGTACTAGGAAGTCGGCACCCAGTAACGAAGTCTTCACGTTGGCGACGACGAAAGTCCACTTAAAACTTCTTCGTAAGCCTAGGTTGAGCTCGAGTGTGCGCTCTCCGTAGGTACGAATCTCTGTTCCGTTTGCCGCGAAAAGTTTGTAGCCTGCATTTTCCGCCGGCTTCGAATATTTTTGGTTTCGAGCGGCTAATACCGATATGTCGGCTCCCGTGTCGACAAGAAATTTCTCTCTATTGTTGATGTCGATCACACATAGGCGGCGGCTTGTTTGGTTTACATCGACGCCCGCCACTATCGATGTACGTTCTAGTTTTCCCGCTTCGCTGCGAAGGAACACGGTGATTCGCATTTCCGTGCCCCGTTGCCGAATCGGTAGTGATAGCGGCACAGCCAGTCGGAATCTCCGGGCTTGCGGGCGTTATCAGTACGCGGTCTTGAATACGAGCGTGGGCGGCTACGATGCGCGGAGTTTTGGCGGGAACGGCGATACGACGAATGTTGATGGTTGCGGAGTTCGGCGACTTCGAGTGACAACTTCTCTATTTGTTTCGTAAGCATGTTGATTTGCAGGCTAGTAATTGCGTTTAACTGTACCTCTGAATTGACTGCTGGACTTGTTATCGAAGGGTTTGCTGTGGAGACTGCGGCGACTGTAACGGGTTCGAAATGTTCCATCATTTTGTCTGCCATCGCAGCTAGCACTTCGAGCGATGATTCGGTGTTGACGGAGATCACGGCGCGAACTTGAGCGGGCAGCTGGTTGAGCCACATAACTTTCAGCGCTTCATCCGAAAGTAGCTTGCCACTGAGGTCTCGCATTTTACGCAGCAGCTGGCTCGGCTTGTGATCGCCGAGTTCGAGGCCGCTGAGTAGCTTCTGTAACTGCCGGTGATCTGACTCTTGGTACGTTGAGATGAGTCTGTCTTTGAGCGTGCTGTACTTGCCGGTGGTCGGAGGATGTAGGATGATGTCTCCGATTTGCTCCAGGTCGCTGTTGCCGAGTAGTGGGACGACGAGGTTGAATTTCTGCTCCTCACTTATCTTGCTGGCAGCAACAGCGGCTTCAAATTGCGCGAACCACAGGCGTGGGTTTTGGCGCCAAATTGGTGGCAGTCGGGCCGGAAGTGAGATGGTCGCCACGTCGCTTTTCATTGTTGTGGTGCCCTGAGCGTCGCTGAACTCCTCGTTCCTCATGATGGTTCTTCGAATCTGCTGGGATCCTGGAGTTCGGTGTTGCAGGAACTCTGGCTTCGGCTTCAGTTCGTGTTCGGTTTTGCGGGGTCACCAATTTAGTGGTTGGGCACGCACAGGGTTGATAGGTACTTGGAAATAATAACTCATCACAAAGAATTGAATAACTGACTTTTACAGACTGATTTAATTTCTAAAATACACTACTTTATATACAATAACAAGTTTTACTGTCCAATCATTTTTGACCAATAGCGACGCGCCGAAGGGCGGCAAGCGCGCGGGGCGCGGGGCGCTGTTTTGCACACGACACTATTTTTGCCGCGAAGCCGCGAAAGCATAAATAAGAGTCGCGCGTCGAGCGCGGTCCTTTTCCCCCAGGTGCCGCCGTCGAGAGAAGACTGCCTGCCGATCCGCGGGACGCGTGTGTCGTCAGCGTCATGTGTCCATCTGCGAGGTCCCGTCGTGTGCAGTGAAGACGCGGTGGGTGCTGTTGCTTTCTGCTTGCTCTGCTTGCGCTTACAAACAGCTCCTTCCGAAGTAAACCGGCGAACGTGTGCGGCGCGGCGTTGTGATGACGCTCGTGCCGCATCGGTGTTTACATTTATATTTCTTTATCATGATGATTGCTTCACTCTCACTGTTTCTTGCGGGGTTGTCAAAACGTGGTAAGGTACTGGTTCGGTGGTATGAGGTAAAAGGTGGTTCAAGGTAACTGGTTCGGAGGTATGTATGGTGGTATAATAATATATGGTAACTGGTAATCATGTGACAGGTACTGCGTCACTACACAGTGCTGGCGATTGTACTACGTTTTTTTAACAGCGTACCTACGCAGTCCGCGGTGGATTATTACGAGTAGATTTCGACGTCATATTTAGCTATCTATTATTGTTTCTTTTTCAAATTGCATGAGCTACAAAAACTCACTACGAAACGAACAAACTATTATTCTTTTATTATCCTAAACATACAATGAAAATGATTTAAATCGACTTCCAAAGAACTTTTATAGTTATTTTTTATTTATTTCAAGCTGACTTGTCCAGATACATACACAAAAAACTGGTTACTGAACCTATTGACTGAAAAATCATTTAATTGGCAAATCATTCATTCGCGTTGTCCCAGCACTATGCAAATCCTACCCCTGTACTCATAGAGGAAAGTAATATATCGGCCTGTACTACTTTAGCGCTACCTACGTACAATGTATTTTTTCTATCGTTACGACAATAACGATTACTTCGACATTGTACGTAATTAAAAATATTTTAATGTATAATTTATATTTACAAGTGATAGGAAACACCATAGTTGCGAAAATTTGAATTGGCAGATCGCTTTTTGCACGAGGATACTGCACAATTAACCATTTCTTAGGAGGACTTCCATGCGACACAATACGATACATAATGGCGGCGGTTGGCGAATGAACTAGTTTTATAGAACGTGTATGGCCGTATGACCAATCGGTCATGGCAGAGGGGTACGCTTAGCTATGCCATCTCCATAGGTTAAATGCTCTAAGGTTGCTAATGACACGACTTACGAGTCAGGGATTACATCGAAAAAAATTATACAAAAAAATATTAGATCAATGTCAACCGTACTATATATATAGCCATGTACTATACTATACTACTATCTGTTCTTCTCTGTTTATTCACGCCTTGAAATTGCATGACATTATTTTGTTCGAGAACTTTTAGTCATTTGCTTGAAATGTATGTTGTCAAGTTGTAGTAAAAAAAATAGTCACAAGTCTGTGGTCATGCCACATACTAATTTTGACGTATGTCGTTTTGGCATTTTTTGCCATTTGACATCCATGTTTGAATTTCAACTTTCAAGCCAGCTGTTGAGTTGAGGAGTTTGAGCACATTTGGGAGTACCGATAGTCGTGAAACCAACAAGTTGCGATAAAACTATACAGTTAATGAGCTACTCGTGTTGGAAAAGTTACATCCAATCTTGTACTTTAAACATGTTGACTATTATTTAGTCGTTTTTATTACGCTGTGCCAAAGCAATAAGTTCCAATGTTTTGTTACAGATAAGTTATTTTAATTTTTGTTTTATTGTAAAGCCAAGGGGTATGTTACAGAGACACTTTTTTAATTTTAACTATATTTATTTGTATAATTTTCTATTCTTTCCTATTTTAAAACATTCTTCTAAATCTCTGCCGGATGTAATGCCATCTAGCAATAATTATTTAGCAATTCAACACTTCATTCTTTTAATTTCATCACAAATGAAAGCATTATGATCGTTGCAAGCGAAATATGAGGGTTGTAGAAGTGGTGGCAAGTAGCAGTAGCGGGGCGGGGCGTGATCAGTGAGCGCCATGGGGCTGGAGGGGTCGCGGCGCGAGTCGCTGGTGGTGGTGGCGCTGTGCCTGGCGTGGTACGCCACCAGCTCGGCCAGCAACGTGGTCGGCAAGCTGGTGCTGACGGACTTCCCGTACCCGGTCACGGTGACCATGGTGCAGCTGCTGAGCATCGTGCTGTTCAGCGCGCCCGCCTTCGCGCTGTTCGGCGTGCGGCGTGCGACCGACTTCCCGCGCCGCTACTACTGGCGCACGCTCGTGCCGCTCGCCTTCGCCAAGTTCCTCACCACTATATGCTCACAAGTGTCCATTTGGAAAGTGCCTATCTCCTATGCACACACAGGTTAGTTTCAATGATCATAACATGAAGATGCTTTAACATCCATGGTCCAGTAGTCAGTAACAAGCGCCACATTCAAACTCAAAGTATTTATTTAAAATGAACCAATTACAGGCACATTTGAATTGTCAAGTGGTCGGTCAGTCAGAAAGATGAAGCTAGTTGCCCATTCCAAAGCAGTAGGTACCTATGGAGAAGAACAGGCAAGAAACTCCATGGACACTCTTTTAAACAAAATATGGTTACATAATTCATAATTATTATTATACATGTAAGAACGATGCAGAATGTTAAAAGCATTTATAAAGTGCGGTCCCTCAGTGAAGGCGACGACACCGCTGTGGACGGCGGGACTGGCGTGGCTGCTATTCGGCGAGCGGCAGACGCGCGGCGTGCAGCTGGCGCTGGTGGTGATCGCGCTGGGCGTGGGCGTGGCGTCGGCCACGGAGCTGCAGTTCGACGCGCTGGGGCTGGGCGCGGCGCTGGCGGCGGCGGCGCTGCTGAGCCTGCAGCACCTGTACTCCAAGCGCGTCATGCGCGACTCGGGCGTGCACCACCTGCGCCTGCTGCAGCTGCTGGGCCGCCTGGCGCTGCTGCTGTTCGCGCCGCTGTGGGCGTGGCAGGACGGGCCCGCGCTGCTGGCGGGCGTGGCGCCGCGCGCGGGCTGGGCGGCGGGCGGCGCGCTGCTGGCCGCGGACGGCGCGCTGGCGTGGCTGCAGGCCGTGGCCGCCTTCAGCGTGCTGTCGCGCGTGTCGCCGCTGGCCTACGCCGTGGCGTCGGCCGCCAAGCGCGCGGCCGTGGTGGGCGCGTCACTGCTGCTGCTGGGCAACCCGGCGCCGCCGCTGAACCTGGCCGGCATGGCGCTGGCGGCGCTGGGCGTGCTGGCCTACAACCGCGCCAAGCTGCACGCGCGCCGCCAGCCCGCGCTGCCCGTGTGACGCGGCTCGTTCGTACATAACACGGTCAGCTCCTCTCGAGCGCGAAGTGTCACTAGCGCCGTTCGTGTGTATCTAATGTCTCGTACATACATTCTCATTTAATGATTTCTTAGTACAGCGGCCAGTCTTTGGATCATGCGGACGAAAAATTGAATTTGATTAGTGGGTGAGTGATTAATCACGAATAACATGTAAAATGTTGAAAATGTTGTTTATGTTCTTGACAAAAAATATCTGGCAATGGAATCTGCCATAATCTACATAATTATTAAATTATACCTTAACTTAAATTATATTTTTTATACTTTAGTGCAAAAACTGCATAATAAATAAATAATGATACCTTAAGAAAATGTTGTGTTGAATGATGGTAGTCGCTGTTGATGAAATGATAGTTCCTTGAGTCACACACAGTCACCCTCACCCACAGTTAGTACAGTCAACCTCACATAAGTGGTAACAATTTGACATTGCTATAGTTTAAGTCACAGCAGTAAGGACGGTTTTCGTGCAAGTGCTACCACTGATGTGCGACTACATACAACGCCGGACGTGGAGGGCCTGGAACACAATGCCATGCAATAAGCCTATTGATGCCTTACTGTCATCAAACTAACAGTATTGTTTAAGCGTTCGGCTTAGCCGTTTTGTTTTAATAGGAAATTGAATAGATAATTTTAAATAAATGCTTGTGATTATTTGGTTTCTACTTTGTTTTATTTATTGTTCAATTAATTTTTCGTGCCGATCAAGATTTAGGTATGCGCTGTATGAAGAACAGGGTAGATCCACCGAGCAGACAGGTGCTATACTGTAAGCTTTGCTAGTATAGGCTGGTGGACCACTGCTCGGTGCTTGTTCACATGCAAACTACGATGTAAATTCTTGACTAAATTAGGAAATGTCTTAGTATCTATTAGAACACAGCTTCTGTTTTATCTTCGCAACAAACAAAAATTGCAAGCTTGTAGGTACACACACACTTACGTGGTGAATGGCGATGCCAGAGTATTTCAAATGAGTGGCGATCACGGAGCAAATACAAAGTATTACTTTCTATTTACTTCGTGGTGGCGATCATATTTAGGCCTTATTAGCGCTAAACGAATAATTGTTCGAAGTTGTCAGGGATCACGTAATACATTACGTTTAGCGCTGAATGTATATCTATATAATAGCTCAACTCTTGCTTATTATTAAATAAATACTTGTTTTTCTCTTTCCTATAGATTAGTTTACTCTTTGCTTTTCTCTGAAAAAACTAAACTTTTATTTATGCACGGCGATAATATTGTCGTGTCGCGTATTTCTATACAATCTCTATGAACGCGTCTCCACACGGCGATGCGACGAGTGGCAATGTGCGCGCGTAACGTCGTCGTATCGTCGCACTGGTGGCGCGGCCGCCGCACAACGTGGCGCTGAGCAGCGAGCGGGCAAACGCAGCGTCATTCGGCAGCTTTGTCACTCGCCAAGCAATAGGTTAAATGCTCTAAGCCAAGCAAGGACATTTTATCGACAAGCTTTTTAAACAATAACATTTAAAAGTTTATTCTTGAAGTGAGAGAGAGACCTGCCCTTTACGATCTGCATATAACTGCATGTTCACTAGCGTATTTGCACAAGCACCCCAGAAAACTACGCCCATAATAAATAATTAATTTATTGACTGAGACTACTTATTTCGCTCTCATCTGGCACCTAAATGAACTCTTTCAACAAAACTATTGCACAGCGCCTCGTCACGCAAACACGGCGATTCCGTTACGAGTCGTCACGGGCACGCGGCGATTCCGTTACCAGTCGCGACGATACGTTGGCGGAATAATCGCTCGTTCGTGGAGACGATCCGACGATAGAAGCGCGGATCCGTCGCGATTCTCTCGCTCGTGGAGATGGCCCCTTACAATAAACAATCACATGTAACCCACTGTCAGTCGTGACATCTAGTCTTAGAGCATTTAACCAATCTAGTAGGCTTTGTTGATAACGCGGCAAAGACAAACTTAAAGAAAACAGCTCGTCGTTGTAGTTTTTTTTACACGACTTACGGTAGTGAATAGAATATTAAAATTTAAAATATTTTCAGCAAATTGGAGCTCTGTTGGATAGATTAGGTTTTCTTAAGAACTCGACCGCACGTGTAGCTTGAAGACCTTACTTTTCATAGAATATTTCCCGCCCCTTTACAATAGAATCGTTATTGTGGTTATTGCAATAAAAGATTACACCTAATAAATATATAATTTATTTACATTAAAGTATCAATTCATAATCTCACACGTAACATGCCACCCAGTATAAAAGCAGTCATCGATCCCACACACGGAACATTCACGCGAGAGTCACGCGGCGGCGGCGCCTACAGCTCCTCGTGCTCGGCCACCAGCTCGTCGGCCCCGGCGTCCGGCTGCTCGGCGTCCAGCTCGTCGTCGTCGTCGGGCGGCGCGGCGCCGGGCGGCACGCCCAGCGCCTGCTGCAGCATGTCCTCCACGGCCTCGGCGAAGTCCGTGGCCTGCCCCTCCTGCAGCAGGTAGCCGGAGCGGATGGCGGCCGTGCGGTGCAGCGTGTGCGCGGCGCGCAGCGTGGCGGGCGCGTCGGGCTCGTCGCGCACGCGCCGCAGCAGCTCCACGATGAGCGGGTGGCGCGGGTTGATCTCCAGCATCTTCTTCTGCGTCAGGTGGTGCTTGCGCTGCGCGTCGTCGGCCTGCGCAGAGAGCGGCGTGAGGCGAGCGGCGGCGGCGAGGGCCGGCGCGGGCGCGGGCACTTACCTTCTGGTGCGCGTTGGACAGCGCCAGGCGCTCCATGTTGCCGGTCCAGCCGAAGGCCGTGGCGGCCAGCGCGGCGGGCGAGCGGTCGAGGCGACGCGACACGACGCAGCGCGTCACCCACGTGCTCAGCTTGTTGCCGAGCCACGTCGTCAGCGGCTCGAACTGCTTCTTGTACGCTTCCAGGCGCTCCTTCTGCTGGTCGTCTGCGGAACACATATGGTCAGTCCCGCTGCTCGCTGCACATATACTGAGACCGCGGCAGAGGGTACTCACTCTCTTCCAAGTCGAATATCTCCTTGGCGATGTTCTGGAACTTCTTGCCGTCATACTCGGGCAGCGAGGACAGGCAGTACTCGTCCACGGCCTCCGTGAGATACAGCACTTCGTAACCGCGACGCACTAGACGCTCTGCGAACGGAGACTTCTCAACCTGCACACAAAGAACAACTCCAGATACCATTCTTATCACTTTATTATCAGATTCTAATAACCCGAATTAAGACCCGAATAGGTACTGTATAATTATTTATTTTATTTCCTAGGGAGTAAATAACAAAGACTGGATAATACCTCCTCTAAAATCCCGAATGACGTTTTAATCCCGGGATTTCAAAATCCTGCTTTTTTTACTGAACTTGGCACACACTTTGTCACAAGATATTTTGAAACATTAGTAACCGCCACTAATACTTACTCCCTCAAAAATTAGTAGGCAAATATACTGTACCGTACCAATTCCACCCTCTGGTACTTACGCAGTGTGACACAGAACGTATTACTCAAGTAGCTCAGTTATCGACTACTTGAGTAGTACCGTCACATGTATTCTAATGACCCGTTTTTTAAAAAAAACATCACAGGTGTGCAAGGAAAAGTGGATTAACACCGAAAATATAGACGTGTGTAGAAATAGCAAAAAGGCATGGTCACATTATGAAAGCTCACTGGCAAGTGGCAACCCGCCTGAGCCCAAACCTCCAAATCAAGTTCCTGCCAATTAGATAGCCGTCAAGTTCCGTTAACCCATTGACTGTCGGAACGCAGATCTACGCGAAACACAATGGCTTTTTTTAATCGTGTCTGTAATTGGATATTTGAAAACCGTAGTCAATAACGTCACTTTTTATGAACTATCAAAACGTGGAATTTGTACGTGATTCCTATGAAGTGTATGACGTCACAGATTTTGAGAATCGAATACTTATTGGCAAAAAAATAAATGCAATTTTACAATTATAATTATCTTCGCATAATATTTAATTTCTGTACAGTGATGGAAGTTTTTAAGACGAGCGGTCTTCTTTCTATGTGATTTCGTATTTTATTTTTTACCGTTTCAAATAGTCTATTACGGCATACGAAAGGTTAAATAGCAAACCCCCGAACTAACTACCTACAACTGTCACACTACTGTGTCTACTGATCAGCAGTGCAGATACGCTGTCTGATATTATCCCATCAATAATGGCTCTATTACAAAACTTGCGGTCGGCAGCGGACTAGCGGAGCAGTGGTGTCGTGGTTGCTCGCCCTTTTTGCGTCTCTCACGCCTCTGCCTTAGACACATTTAACTAAAGTGATAGTGCTCCTGAAAGGGTACCGAAATCCATTGTGCAGTTTAAAAGTAGTAATAATTATAATCACCTCGGCGCGGCTGGAGCCGGCGATGTAGTAGATGTGGTTCTGGTTGGGCTTCATGCGCGCCACGTAGTCGGCCAGGAACGTCATGGCGTCGCCGCGCGACGTGTGGAAGCGCAGCAGCTTGGCCAGGCGCGAGCGGTTGCTGGGGTCCTCGATGACGCCCAGCTTCATGCTGCACAGCACACACACGGTTAGAGGCGCGGCCGCGCGGCAGGCGAGCCGCGAGGCTTGTGTACTCACTTGGTGGAGTACTCCTTCCAGAAGCCGTCGTACTCGGCGTCGGGGATCTTCTTGAGCATGTCCAGCACCTTGCGCACGAGCTTCTTCTTGATGATCTTGATGAGCTTGTGCTGCTGCAGCGTTTCGCGGCTCACGTTCAGCGGCAGGTCGTCGCTGTCCACGATGCCCTGCACACACACACAGTCAGCGGCCTGTCGCCACACACGCACGCACGCACACACGCACACGCACCTGGATGAAGGCCAGGTAGTTGGGCATGAGGTCGTTGAACTCGTCGGTGATGAAGACGCGGCGCACGTACAACTTGATGTGGTCGGTCTTGGTGCCGTAGCGGTTGAAGGAGTCGGCGGGCTGCACGCGCGGCACGAACAGCAGCGCGCGGAAGGTCACCTCGCCCTCGGCCACGAAGTGCGCCCTGCACACACACGCACACCACTACTGTTGGGAACTTGCTGCTCGGATGTTTTTAAGCGACACACTATCTTATGAGGTTATATGACCACACATCTATTTACATAAAAGCGAAAGGTCATCATACTCACTCATACATTCACTCACTGATTAATCACGTTGTTAGTCATTGCGATCTTAATAATGAATTCGGGTAGTTTCAAGTTTATAAATCAAAGGAATAAGGATCAAGGTCCAGTGCACAGAAGGCGCAGACCCGGGCACGTACTTGGCCAGCTGCGGCGAAGTGTCCTTGGTGAGGCTTTTGTAGAACTGCGTGTACTCGTCGTCGTTGACCTCGTTAGGCTTGCGCGTCCAGATGGGCTTGTTATCGTTCATCAGTTCCCAGTCCCACACGGTCTTCTCGGTCTTCTTGGTCTCGCGCTTTTCTTCGGCAGCGTCCTCGACCTGCCGGCAATATTAATCGATTACTAACTTCTGCCTGCGACTTCGTTCTCGTGGAAGTCGTAACATACACAATATAGGTACTAAAATAACGGGTACACTTTGTCTTTGTCACTTTAATATATCGAACGTACCTGCGCGTCGTCGTCGGCGTCGGCGTCGGCCTTGTCGTCGGCGTCGGCATCGGGCTCCTCCACGGTCTCGGTGCGCGACGCCCACAGGTAGATGGGGAAGTTGATGAACTGCGAGTACTTCTTCACGAGGTTGCGGATGGTGTCGGGCTGCAGGTAGTCGGCCGCCTCCTCCTTCACGTGCAGCCTGCAACACACGAGGACGTGAGCCCGGCTCGGGCCCGCTCGGAGGCGCTCGGGGGCGTTCGGGCGCGCTCGAAGGCGCTCGGCCGCGCTCGGGGCGAGTACTCACGTGATGTGCGTGCCGCGCTTGAGTGTGTCGCCGCGCGGGTCCTCGGCCACGCTAAAGGCGTTGGCGTCCGACTCCCACACGTGCTGCTTGTCGGCGTTGTTCTTGGACACCACGGTCACCTTGTCCGCCACCAGGAAGGCGGAGTAGAAGCCCACGCCGAACTGGCCGATCATGTCGTTCATCTCGTGCGCCTCGCTCTGCAAGCAGTAGGACATACAGTGACCGGGACGGGAGCGCTACACACGTACAGTAGCTACGCCTGCGCGACACGCGTACCTTCTCCGCATCCTGCATCTTGGAAAGGAACTCGGCGGTGCCGGACTTGGCGATGGTGCCGAGGTTGTTGATGAGCTCGTTGCGCGACATGCCGATGCCGGAGTCGATGATGTGCAGCAGGCGCTTCTCGGGCTCGGCCTTGATACGGATGCTGAGGTCGGAGTTGGTTTCCAGCACGTCGCGGTCCGTCAGTGACATCAGCCGGATTTTGTCCAGCGCGTCTGAGCCGTTCGAGATCAACTCTCGCAAAAATATCTGAAACGACGTTCTCGTTACTACCGCTCACTACTCGCCATCGCTACTTTTAGCTCCAGCAGACGGAATGAGACGGGTGGCACCTCTTTGTTCCTGTACAGCGAATTGATGATAAGTTTCATCATGCGGTTGACTTCTGTCTGGAAGGTGTAGTTCTGCGCGTGCTCCTTGATCTCTCGCATCTGCGCGACGCTCAGCTCATCCGGCGAGATAGCCTCCTCCTCTCGCAACACTGCCTCAGCATCTAACGACAGTGAATCCATAATTTTTTATCGTTCTCCAGGTACCAAATTGTAAGAAATGAACGATGATACATGTTCACATGTTTCTTTGGATATTTGAGATGATTTAAGTGGTATATTTAAATCTTCTCAAATATCCAAAGACTGCTACTAAACGGTTCTAAAAATATAACCGGGACCATATGCATACTCGCGCCATGGTGTGCCTGTCATGCTTACAGCATTTTCATCAAGTACTGAAATAGGTATAAATATACACATAAGCATCGTGCTATGTGGGGCGACGGTCCCTAATGCTTGTCTGCGAGACCGTTACCGATTATGTTTGTTGCATAGCAACTAGGCACATCGATCCAACTGGTCATTCGTCGGTGTAGACTGTGAGTGAAAGCCGTCAGGAATGGCAGCGGAGTGCACCGAGAGCCCGAGTTGCGGCGGCGAGGCCGGCGAGGTCGGCCCGGGAGAGCCAGGCACACGCGACCTGCACGCGCGCTCCTTCAAGCTGCGCTTTGCGTCGCAGCGCGAGCAGGGCCGCTCCTACGTGTCGCTTGTGAAACCTCTCGGCCTGCGTAAGTAGTAGCGCCGGCCGACTACGAGTGGCCCGAGCGCTGTGTCATGTCATGCGTGTGTCGGCAGCTGCCACGGTGACGGGCAAGTTCTACGTGCGCGAGCAGGCGGGCGCGGCGGACGAGGAGGGCTCGCAACGCGCGCTGCGCCGCATACAGGACATGTTCGGCCGCGGCCCGCGCGACAAGTACGACGCGCCGCGCACCAGCTCGCAAGTGTTCGTCCATGTCTTATATAAATGTACTACTTGTAATAGCTTAGCAACATTTTATGGAAAAACTATCGTTCATGTTCTTCCAAAAGAACAGTGTGTCTCACGTTTCTGGTATTTCGGCTGCCGGAACGTAGATCCACGAAACACACAATGGCTTTTTAATTTTGTCTGTACCTAATTACGGCGTACAGGGTGTTAATTAACCGAAGGGCTATTGTTGCCATCATCATTTGCCCGCGACCGATGACCCGTCACGTGTGCGCAGGGTGGGCTGGTGGGCGCAGAGCTGCGCGGCCCGCTCGGACCGGCGCCTGGCGCACCACGTGCGCGACTCCGCGTGGCTGAAGGCGCGGCTGTGCGTGCTCGCCGCGGACGACAAGCTCAAGCAACGATAGATTTATATTCTATTTCAACTGTGATGCCAATCATGACTTAAAGAGAATTTACGAGGTTGGCTTGCTGAGTATGAATATCTATAGCAAAGTAAGACAATGTATTGTCTTCATAATTATTAGAAATAACAATAAAAAAGAAAGTTTACGTATTAGTCCTAAACACCCTTGAATGCTGGCGAATGTGACAGCTGAGCTGCAAGCAATGCCACTTCGAAGATGTTAGCACTTTTGATAGATTCAATTTTCTTTTGACTATTTATTCAGAATGTACTAACATGACTGATCAGCTTTGATGTCTTGCTCATGGTGCTCTGCATCCACTATTTACCTCTTGTGGATGCTAGAGCCACCCACGCATACACAGTCAGCACCCATGATTTGTATTCCAATTTGGTATAGGAAATTGTGCTTAACCCTTCAACAAATACTAGGGTTAGGCGCTATAGACTTTGAGAGAGAGGAAACTCCTCATTATGTGTGCCATGTCCAGGTGTACACAGGCATAATATTTAGTCATGATGTCCTTACAATTATGAACCAAGAGGGTAACTAAATAAAAAACATTTCATAATCATATAGTACTTCAATTCTAACCTACTTTCCTAAAATGAATTATCAGTGTGTTTAACATATTAGATAAAGTGATAAATGTGGAAAATTAATCCTTTAGATTATTTTATTTTATCAATTTAATTAATAATAAAGTAGATTTAAGTTAAACCATGCTTGTATGACCCTCTGTGGCTACTCTAGAATCAAGAACATTAGGCTAGCCATTCATAATTTTTGGTATGAAACTGAATCCACAGAAAAAAAGAGTGAAAAACAAACAAGGTGTGCATGCACCAAGAATACAAGTTTACTGTAAGCTTGTGGTATCATTTCTCAATAGGTATTGTTAAAGAAGGTAGTGGGAAAAAACCACCCCTAAGAAGACCCACTGACCCAAGATTTTGTTGTGACTCCAGATACTGATTCAAATAAGTAATTTAATCAGTAGGTCAAGACAGTGAACCATATAGTATTTCTGAATAACTGATAACATACACTAAGCAAAGTGTACCAATACAGTGGTGTGAATGGGCAAGCCCACAGCAAGCGAGGCCGTGTTGGCGGAGTAGTTACCGGTGCGGGATCCTTCGCGCGACGCACCCAGGTCGGCGTCCACCGTCACCTCCTCCACCGAGCCCACGCCCGCGCCCGCTTCCTGTGCCGCGGACCATCCTGTAACATTTCAAACCTTACATATTTGCTACAACAAACCACAACCACAAATACATACCGACCGACTACCGCAGAAAATTCTAGTCGCAAGCAAGTGGATAAAAATAAAATAATATCTACGAAAGTACGATGATTTTCTAAACTTATAATGGGCTGAATCATTGTCATACCCTAAACGTATTAAATGTCTTTCATAGATCACAGGACACTTATTAATTGTTTATGAAAATTCATTGAATAAATAGACGCGCTACGTAGACAAAACAATTTACCTGCAAGTAACAGGACGCCGACTACTAACAAATTAAAATACTTCATCGTATTCCAAGACTTTTCAACACGACCTTAGTTGACTTCTTCACAGATTTGTTTTTCACAGACAGGAATACATTTAAACTAAATAAGACCCTCGGCGGTCCACGTTCACTAAAAGCATGTGAACTACGCTTGCTTTCCTTTTAAAATGAGTTTTGGAAGTAATTTGACGTTTCACATTAGTTACACGTTGCTTCTCATTGGTAAGATAAAATCGAGTAATAACAGATGGACAAATAGCATAAACACACGCCAATATTTCAGCAAATAGTAGATAATGAAATACAAATGTCGCTATATCATTGGTCGAGTGTATTTGGAGTAGGAGTGAGGCATATTTATCGTAACAGATAGAACTAACAGATATTTAGAAATAACAAATAACAATTGTTCCTACCAACGTCTCTTATCTGTTACTTTAATAACAGCCCGGCTGTTACCTACACACACAGATACACACGTAAGCATAAGCTCGCACCTATACAAAATAACAGATATAGCAAGTTATCATTTTCTCTCTCTTCCTCATTAAAGAATTACTCTTGCTAAAAAGAGAAGCACCTATTATTTTTCAAAATATGTTTGTTTCTCGTTCTTACTAAGGCGGTTATACTACGCTAAAAAGAGAAGCACTTAGTATTTATTACCCCTAAAATATAGTTGGTGGTCTTACAAGAACAAACATTTTGGAAATAGTGACTTCTAAATTAGGTCGTATTATATGTTACGCGCCTGTTACTGACCAGTGACCAATACAAAAAACGTATTATATTTGTTTATTTTTCTGTATGGCAATTTGTGAATCAACCAAAAAAAAATAGTAATCGTATCCGATTGATTTGATTTGACGAAATTTAGTTGTTAAAAATTACTATAATTATTATTTATTTATGGAAATTTGTGATGCGACCAAAAACAATTGTAGTGATCGTGCAAGGACCCCTTTTTTATCTTTGGTTTGACGTTTGACGGGATTGGTCGAAATAAGTTCCATGCATGTTAGACTTTATCGCATTGGGAATAAAGATGATATTATTCAATTGAAAGCAATTTTGTCGATTTGTTTGTTGACATATTTTAAAATTTTGAATTTTTGAAAATTGTTTGCTTTTACTGATTTTTGTAGGAAGCCTGTTATAGTACGAAGGAAATTATTCAGGTTACGAATTAAAAATAATAATCAATCAATCTTTAACAAATATGTTGGGGGCTGCTAGTTTAACCGAAAGATTAAAATGTATATAAACGTAACTCTATAACTTCAAATTGCCTCAGTCAATACTTCGGATACGTATTTATTGTCCGTACAAAAATAACAGGCTGTTATTTAATAACAGATATTGGGATCTGTTATTTTTGTGTAACAGTAACAGTGTTAACAGATATCGTGTTTAACCTGTTACAACCCATCTCTAATTTGGAGTAGTATTCTCCTCTGTATTATTTCTGCATTGTTTCTGCTTCCAGCGTCATGTCAAGAAACCATAGACAATAAACATGCAGAAAGGAAACCATAGAGTAGACACTTCTACTCTAAATTTTAGTTGACGAGAATATCCACTACTACTTCCACCTAAATGCTAGTTGGTCTATCAAAGTTACCGACAACTAGTGACTGACACCTACCTCAGACTAAAGAAAAAAGAATGGACTCGGCATACATCTATACAAACAGTAGTTACAGAAATGTGATGTATTTTGACGGCAAAGTTACTGACATATCTTTTTAACTTATGAAGGTAATCATATATAAAAAAGGACAACAGTAGTTTTATCATTACCAAAAATGGCAACATTATCATGGTGACGTCACAAAATTTCTCACCGTGGCCTGTCGCCATGTTTTGTCACAGCCAACAACAAGTACATCAGTTGTCATCGCGACTTGCTTGTTTCAGTATTTTGAAGAAAATTTTGTGTTATTAGGCGAAAATTGTGCTTGTATTTATAGTTTTTAGACTTGCAAAATACTGCATTTATCATGGGTAGGTGCAGTGTGTTAGGCTGCCGCATGAAAAGCAACAAAAAACATCCCAATATAACATTGATGTAAGTACCGAATTCATTCAAAATATCTTGTTTTTTCTATTATATTGAAAGATTTTGCTATTTGGGAGAAAGTGTAGGATAAACTTGCTTTTCTGTAATCATTTACTGTTTTTATATTAAGTGATATTTTAAGAAAATCATTCGTCCTAATAAATAGAGTTTGGGTTCGACATTTTCAATATATCGATAACAATACATATCGACAGGTGAATATTATTTAAACTCGATTTCTTTTTTATGATTTTAGATTGCCAACATGTAAAGAAAGAAAAGAACAGTGGCTGGATATACTTGGGATTGAAAATATGAATAGTACAACCAAACATATTTTAATTTGTTAGCTGCATTTTGAAGAGAAATGTTTTAACCGAACTTTAAATGTTACAAGACTGCGCGATGATGCTTTGCCTTCGAGTGAGTTGTTGGTAAGTTTTGAAAATTGACAAGATAAGTTTATAGTGTTTACCTACTTAATGACAAGTAACCGTTTACAGTTACCAGCCCAATTTAATGAATGTGAGGAACAAAAATTTGTTTCTCACAAAGCACTGGAAGAGGAGCCTGTCTGCAGTACCTTTAGCTATTCAGATGTAAGTGTTCTATTTTATAATATGTTACTATAGGTACTGTGGGCAGCGTAACTGCAACTGAAATATAATTTACAGCAAAAAACGTGTATGAAGTTGCAGAAAACTATAATTTAATGTTGTTTTTTTTTGTTTCAGGATAAAGCGACTGAAATTATTAGAAAATTAAAATCAAAATGTAAACGTCAGAAGAAAGCAATTAAAAGATTAAATGAAAAAGTGAGAAGACCGAGTAAGAAAATAGCAGATTTTAAAACTGTAATGAAAGATTCAAAAGACAAAAATTATGTGAATGATGATCATGCGTCTGTGTTGGAGCAGTGTTCAGGCCCCAAAGATTATCTAAAAAGACAAATTGCGAAATCGGTAGGAATACCTTTGGAAGGGCAATACAGTGAAGAAATTCGAAAATTCGCATTGACGCTCCACTTTTTGTCTCCAAAGGCCTACAATTTTGTATTATATTACAAAATCATATTATTCCGTATGTTCGGGTCAATCACCGAACAAATGAACATGTCAGCGTAATCGCGACACCGCGCTTTATGCCTTGAATATTTTATGTATTACCTAAGTAAAATAGTCAGTACGCTTTCGGACAGCATATCGGGCGCGACTCAATCTCATCCTATTCACCTCATTAGTTTGATTAGTTAACCTTTATTACTGAAATATATCATCTTTATAACCTTTAATCTCAGTTTATCTCAATCTCACCCCAACCCCGAACATTGGTCCTTCGAGCCTTAGCGGGACCATTACGCGTGTGCCTACAAACCGTACTGTGTGAGTGTCTCGCTTGGAAACAGAACTAAGTGGATTTACCTTCCAACATCATCCTACTGATCCTGATTGAACCTGGTTTTACGAAAAGCATCGTGTCACCTCATCTCGCTGCTACTCCAGGTTTGTTCTTGCAGCCATCGCAAGGACATTTGATCTCCAAAGAAGCTTTCAGTACAAGTAAGGTCTCCTTTTTATCCTTATAATGTCGAATATGGAAGACATTTTATCAACCCAACATCAACTGATCGAAGCCATAAATGGGCTCTTCACCAATTTCAAGAAGGATGGTGCAGAGCGCAAGACCTCGGACTACCTACGTCGTCGATTGTCTACCTTGGAACAATATTTTACGGAGTTCCATAATAATCACATGACTTTGCTATCTTTTGGTGATAAATCTCATACATATTTCAGTACTAATCAATACGATCAAATGACTGAAAAATATAAGAACATTAAAATTACTATCCAGAACTATAACCCTCTCGAAAACAGACCGCAAACCCCTGAATTAAAACCTCCTACGTTCAAACCTACTGCGGAATCTCAAACCTCAAACCTCGCAGCCCCCGCTGCTTCTAAAACCCCTGCCCCTGCTCTTGAAGAGAGTAAAGCGGCAGTACTATTCAAAAAGCAAGCTACCAACTTTAAGGCTTTCATGAGAACCTCATTAAATATCGACCTTAATCTCGTCACGGAAAAATGGGAGTTCGAAGACCTCCTGAAGACGCTACAATCTCGTTGGGCAGCCATTGACTCGCTTCATTGGGAGCTGGACAACGAGTGTGGCGGATCAAACCCCGAGTACGAAGAACAATTTACCCATTACGAGAAACATTATAATAAAATCAAGAAAGACATCAACAAGAAAATGTGGTCCGTCGCGCATATTGAAAAATCTACTCCTAAAATGGAAATAGCCACCTTTGAGGGAAACTACAATAAGTGGATTTCGTTCAAAGATCTCTTTACCGAAGCAGTGCACAATAACCCCTCTTTGTCGAATGCACAAAAAATGCAGTTTTTAAAGAGTAAGGTCAAAGGTGAGCCTGAAAAAATAATCCAACATCTCCAAATAAGCTCCGACAATTATCTTGTGTGCTGGAATATTCTCAATCATCGTTATAATAATAAACGACTGATCTTTACCTCTCATCTTAACAATATCATGAATATCCCTGCAAACCAGCAACAGTCAGCAAATCACATAAAACGCATTCACGACACTACGTACGAGAGCGTGAATGCTATCAAGAATCTGGGAGTCAATGTGACTTCCTGGGACCCTTTTCTCGTATGTATATTGTCCCAAAAACTAGACTCGGAAACATATGAGGATTATCTACAAGCAATAAAATCCCCGCGAGAGTTGCCGGTCTTAGAAGATTTCCTTAATTTTTTGGAAACTAAATTTATGATGCTGGAAACTTCACGTAAGAAGCTTGAAAATTCCACGCAGAAATCATCCTCATCTCAATCCTACAACAATAACAAACCATCAATTTCAAAAGGTTCCAATTATAATCGAAACTATAACAATCCCAAACCGAGTTACTCAACAAACCAAGTTTCACAATCGTCAAAGTCCAAAGGCAAAATTAACAATCGCAAGCAATGCCCTATTTGCAACTGCAATGATCATCGTATTCATGCATGTCAAAAATTGTTGGAATTACAACCTAATGAACGTAAAAATGCTATTGCTAACTTGCACCTTTGTATTAATTGCTTACATTATCACGAAGGCAAAAAATGTTTTTCCGAAATAAAATGCAAGGAATGCAACAAAGAACACAATACCATTTTGCATGAAGCATTTACGTCACATCGGTCTGGGTCAAATGCAGCCACGGTTACGAAATCGCCATCTCAACAGCAAGAAAGTAACACAGTTGCATCGCTTCTTAAAGAACCCGCGGAAATATTGCTTGCCACAGCAATCATTAATGTGCAAGCAACGGACGGTTCTTACCAAAAAATGAGAGTTCTTCTAGATCAAGGGTCACAGACATCCATTATTAGGGAAAGCGCAGCTCAGTTGTTAAGACTACCGAGACAGAAATGCAACGGTTATATCTCTGGAATAGGAAATAAGGAAAACAACTGTAAGGGCAGGATTACCATCAAATGTTCGTCGTTAGTTAGCGATTTTACGTTTAAAACGGACGTATATATAATGAACAAACTGATAAATAACTTACCCAGCTGTACTTTACCCAAGCCAGACTGGCCTACTCTAAACCAAATAACTCTAGCAGATCCCGAATTCTACAAAAGTAGGCCAATCGATATCTTATTTGGAGCAGATATCTATTCCACTATCCTAATGGACGGTATATGTCGATCAGAAGGTATGTTGCCCATTGCCCAACAAACTCAGTTGGGATGGATCTTAAGCGGCAACTACAAAACGTACCATTGCAATGTGATCCTAAATAATATCGAAGAGATTCAGCAATTTTGGGAAGTGGAGGACATACATGAACCTCCAGCGATTTCAGAAGAAGATCAAAAATGCATCGATTTTTACCAATCTTCGACCACTAGACGGGAAGATGGAAGCTACGTGGTTAAAATGCCATTCAAAGAAAACTTTGAGGAAAATATTGGCGAGTCGAAAACAAAATCGATTGCTCAATTCTTCCAAATAGAGCGGAAATTAAGTAAACAACCAGCTGTGGCACGTGACTATAAAATGTTTATTTCCGAATACCTAGAGCTCGGTCATATGACACCAGTTGCGCCACACATACATCCGGACTGCTACTTATCGCACCATTGCGTCCAACGATCTGACTCAGCAACAACCAAATTGCGAGTTGTCTTCAATGCCTCGGCAACAACCTCGAGCGGATACAGCCTCAATGATCTTATGTGCCGAGGACCCAATTTACATCAAGATCTTCAGAGCCTTATCTTAAAATGGAGACAATTTAGATACGCTTTTACAGCAGATATAGAAAAGATGTTTCGCAAAATCTGGCTGCATCCCGATGATCAGAAATATCAGAAAATTATCTGGCGTAACCACCAATCTCAACCTTTAAAAGAATACCAGTTAGCGACGGTTACCTATGGCACAAAAGCCGCACCTTTTTTGGCAATGATGACGCTGAAACAACTAGCCAAGGATGAAAGGCCAAACTATCCACATAGTTGCGCTTCTGACGTCTTAGAACACTCGTTTTACATGGATGATCTCATGCATGGAGAGCATTCAGCGAGAGCAGCTAAACAGCTCAAAGCAGAAATGATCAACCTTCTCAAATCGGGAGGGTTTAATCTCAGAAAATGGCGATCAAACTTACCGGAAATATCAGATAGTTCTGACGCACTACAAAAGGAAGACTTTGACTTTAAGCAACCGGAGTCAACCAAAACTTTAGGTCTTCGGTGGGAACCAAAAAATGATCAATTTATCTTTCGCCCCATAGAATTTATCTCGCAAGACATCCTTACCAAAAGACAATTCCTATCTCAAATATCGAAAATATTCGACCCTTTGGGCTGGCTAGCACCAGTCACAATAAAGCTTAAGATCTTGTTCCAAGAATTATGGAAATCAGACCAGGGTTGGGACCACCCTGTCCCTCTAGAAATTGCGTTAGAGTGGAATACAATTAAAGCCGATCTATCGCATATATCTCGATTTAAAATTCCACGTTGGATTCAAACCCAGGAAGAAGATACCATTGAACTCCACGGCTTTTGCGACGCAAGCACAAAAGCATACGCTTGCGTCGTGTATTGCAAAATACAAAGGGAAAATGAAACCCACGTAACCCTTATTGCAGGGAAGTCAAAAGTAATACCGCTGAAAAAACCACAATCCATCCCGCGCTTGGAACTTTGCGGCGCTCTCTTGTTGTCAAAGCTTATGCGAAAAATCATCTTATCACTAAAGAGCTACAAGGTGCATGTTTATGGTTGGATTGATTCAACGGCAGCACTAGGTTGGTTAAGTGGCGAACCGGAGAAATGGAAACCCTTTGTTGCCAATCGAGTCAGGAGCATTACAGAAATAATACCTAAAGAAAACTGGAGATACATAAAATCCAAGGAAAACCCCGCAGATTGCGCAAGCCGCAGTTTACCTGCTGCTCAATTAGCCAATCACTCGCTGTGGTGGCAAGGGCCCGACTGGTTATCACAATATAACCCTAAAGAATCTCATAAGATGCTGATTGATACAAGTATTACTAGTCAAGAACTCAGAAAAAATGAGAAAGTAAACACGGTCATTGTTAATCCCGAAAATTCAATAATTAATCAGCTATTAACAAAATATAGCACGTTAAGGAAAGTTACTCGAGTATTAGCTTACGTCAACAAATTTATCGACATTGCTATTTACAAGAAACAACGTACAGGTTTCCTTACTCTGCAAAATATAAAGACAGCAAGAGAAATGTTAATTAAGCACGTTCAAAACGAATATTTGCACGAAGAAATATCGCAGCTGAAAAATAATGACCCACTAAATAAGAAAAGTCAGATTCTTAATCTCAACCCCGTACTAGACTCCAATCAAGTACTCCGTGTCGGAGGCAGACTTAAACATTCGAATCTTGATCCCGAAATGAAGCATCCCATCATAATACCGAATCAGTCGAAACTGGCAGATCTTATCATAGATGAATCCCACAAACTTGTATTTCACGGTGGAGTAAAAATGACTACTGGATTTATAAGACGTAAATACTGGATTCTTGGAGGAAACAGAGTCACAAAGAAACGATTAAGAACGTGTGTCAAATGTAAAAGAAATAATCCCATACCACAACATCAAATCATGGGTGACTTACCTCCAGCACGATTGATTCCTAACCGACCTTTTTACCACACTGGAATAGATTATACAGGGCACATCCTTATTAAGGCGAACAAAGGTCGTGGCATTAAAACCTGCAAAGGGTATGTCGCAGTTTTTGTTTGTATGGTAACTAAAGCCATACATTTAGAAATCGTCTCAGATCTCACAGCGTCAGCCTTTATTGCCGCGCTAAGACGAATGTCGGCTAGAAGAGGAGTTCCTGGGCACATCTATAGTGATCAGGGAACTAACTTCATAGGAGCCAACAATATCTTAAAACAAGAGTTTGCCGAAATCTCCAACATCTTGTCTGAACAAGAAATAACCTCGACCATCTCAGAAATGAATATTGAGTGGCACTTTAACGCCCCATCATGGCCATCTGCTGGCGGACTCTGGGAAGCTGCCGTGAAGAGCCTAAAACATCATCTCAAGCGTGTCGTGGGAGAGCAAAAATTAACCTACGAGGAATATACTACCCTAATATCCCAACTCGAGGCATGTTTGAACTCCAGACCACTGTGCCCTCTGACAGAAGACCCTGAAGATCTGGACTTTTTGACCCCGGCTCACTTTTTAGCGAGTGGCCCCAACTTAACGATTTTCGAAACAGAGCATGATCTTAGAACACGATGGCACCTGACGCAAAAAATCTACCAAGATATATGGGCTAAATGGAAGACTGACTATCTCTCGCAGCTTTCTATGAGAGCCAAATGGCGGCAGCGTCAAAAAGATCTCAATCTTAACGACATCGTTGTTATAAAGGACGACAACCTTCCACCAGGAAAATGGAGTCTAGGTCGCGTAATAACGCTGCATCCTGGAAGCGACGGGCACGTAAGGGTCGTCACACTTAAAACCAAGAACGGGCTCTTAAAACGCCCAGTTGTAAAACTTTCCTTACTGCCAACAAATAAAAATGATCAGGATCCAAATGCCCCAAAAGTTGAAAATAAATCACCAACTACGAGGAAAAAACCTCCTATATCATTCTCAGCTATGGTTTTATCTTTGACATTATTTTTACTGTCACTAATAAACACCGCTCAAGCATCCTACAACTTCACCATGCTGACAAACAATACTGTCTACTTTGACAAAATATCTAATATGCATCTAATTAGAGATGATTGGCATTTAATAGTCTATTATGACACAAGACCTTATCAAGAGGGAACGGCGGCTGTATTAAAATATATCAAGTATCTTGAAACCTTATGCTCTACGATTAGAACACAAACACCTTGCGACGGCGTCATGTTACAGCTCGAGCACGAGTTCGAAGAAATAAAACATTACGACAATATTCTCATGACGAATGACTCATTTATGACTAATAAGAAACGTCGAAGACGCGGCTTGCTAGACGGAGTAGGCTACGTTGCAAATAGTTTATTCGGAGTGTTGGACCAACGATTTGCAGAAAAATATGTGAAGGATATTGACCTTTTAAAGCATAATGAAAACCATCTATACAGCCTCTGGAAAAACCAAACGTCGATCGTAGAAGCTGAATTTAATATCATGAAAAGGATGGAGAATACTATAAATAAACATCACAAAATAATAAATCAAAAGCTTAATTATCTCCAAGATTCATATAAAAACCTCGCTCAGCAAGTGCAAAATGTAACTATGATCACAGACTTCTTAACCTCGGCTTTCACTGCCAACAACTTGCTGTATACCCTTCGACGAATCCAGGACTCAATTTTAGATACAGTAACAGACATTTATAGTGGAAAATTAGATTTTCATTTGATTTCACCGAAGCAGCTCAGATCAGAGCTAAGCGTAATTTCAGCACAAATATCTGGAGACTTGGTAGTTCCTGTCGACAACTTTAACCTTAAAGATCTTTACAGCTTGCTAAATGCAAGAGCCAAGTACTCTGGCAAATACCTAATTATAGAAATCAAAATACCCCTGATTGAAAGGGATCTTTACGAGGTATTCAATCTTATCCCGGTTCCACGTATTGCAAAAAATAACATGATGATGAAGGTCAAAACTATCTCCGAATTGGCAGCCATCAACATGAGAAAAGATTCGTATTTGACTGTCACAGACACGGATCTGCAGTCATGTGTTTTACAAAACCCTGCGACTATTCTGTGTCATATCAGAAGGCCTATTCACCACATGAAAGATGATCATAGCCTTTGTGAGACGATCCTAGGCACAAGAACTTGTAAAACTAGAACTACTTCGTGCAAGAATGACTGGAGGGAGTTGACATCAGAAAACAAATATTATTTTTTATGCTGCAATGAATGTAACGTCAAACTGCTGTGTGAAAATCAAGTTCAGGCAGTTAGGTTATCAGGTGCTGGTCTGTTGCGTGTTGGGGAAGGCTGTTTAGTAAAAACAGAAGACTTTATGGTGTACTCAAACAAAAGATTGTCTAGTAAAATTAGCACGACAACAAAGATTATCTCGCCAGAAATATCACCAATCAATCACATGATAAATATCACCATGCCAGAAATCTCTTATGAGCTAAATCCCAATAACTCAGACAATCTCATGCAATTTGAAGCTATTAAGAGAAGTCTTGAGATCATGAAGCAGAGTGAACCTTTGAGCACCAATATCTCCTACCACGACGTCCATCAGTATGCTGCTATATATCTCACCATATTAGGAATCTTGCTATTGGTGACAGCTTACTGTTTTAAACGTTGGTGGCAAAGGCAACGTAAAGGAAATCGTTCCACTTCTACTGCAGATCGGTCGACAGCCTCTGCGGCAACGGCGTCGCCACACACCGTTCCAGAAAGTGTCGTGATTGAGTGTAGTGAAATTAGGGAAAATGGGCAATCTAGTCGTAAATCAGTGAAAAGTGATCCTAAGAGACTAGCTCTATCTAGTGAGTGCTTACAAAAAAAGGAAGATAGAGGTTCTTCACCAATATTTCGTGTGTTTTCTCTTCCTGATTTACACTGTAACGATTCTGTTTAATTTGTAATGTTACCTTCATCTCATCTTTTAACATAATTAACCCTACATTACTACATATTTTAATATTATAAGAACATTGTTTTCACCTTGTTAATATTAATTTCGCCACCCATTTAACCTTACATACTTACTAACCTCATCTCTTTCTCCCTCGGGAGCATGTTCGGGTCAATCACCGAACAAATGAACATGTCAGCGTAATCGCGACACCGCGCTTTATGCCTTGAATATTTTATGTATTACCTAAGTAAAATAGTCAGTACGCTTTCGGACAGCATATCGGGCGCGACTCAATCTCATCCTATTCACCTCATTAGTTTGATTAGTTAACCTTTATTACTGAAATATATCATCTTTATAACCTTTAATCTCAGTTTATCTCAATCTCACCCCAACCCCGAACACCGTAATGAGTAAATGACTGTCAATTTTATTACGACATGCTCATATTTGATTATTGTGTACCTAGATTTGTATAAAGTTTGTATTTTACCACGTTTTTATTAAGTCATTTTCTTTTCTGTCTGTCTGTCTTTCCGGTTGGATTCTTGTAATTCAAATTTCGAGCACTTCTCGATTAGCTATCCGACTGAAACTTTCAGGGTAGCTCACAACTCGATGACAATGCATTCTAAATCCGTTTAATGCCGACCTAACCTCAAAATAAGAAAAATATTTTTAAAAACGTGGTTTTTAGATTAATTTTTTAATCTCTTTTTAGAACTTGATTATAACCGGAACCAAGGGCTTTTTTGGTTTTTAATAAATCTGTGAAAAATGATAATTTTTGTTTTATTATGAATAATCGAGACAAATAGTACCCTATTAAGTAAAATATGTTTTTTTTCTCTTTATTTTTAGGGACTTTTATCCTTTAAGGCATGTCAGCCCTATCATAAAATGACCTAAGTTAAACAACTATAACTAACTAACTCTAATATAATAATATTAATAATAATAATAATACTCATTTATTTCAAACAACAAGGTCCATATGTGTTAGTAAATCTGTACTTAATAACTATGTTAGTAGCAGAAATTTGGTGACTCATTTACATAATTAATTAATTCATTCTATTAAAAATTACACTCACATACATTCAAATTTATTATTATATTTTAGTCAGCACTCTAATGTGATGACTTAGAATAGGGCAGTCAAATTTGTCCGCAATAACCGCCAAAATGCTATTGCTGCTAGCACCAACTCTGCTCAGTAAGGAGGCGACTTTTTTGCGCAAAATAGCTGCGAATCCGTCCGTACGAGCCTCCATAAACATGGCAGATGCGCTGCAGAAGCGTGGGAGCCGCAATAGCATTCGGAAAGCATTGTTATATTGGACGCGCAAGGCGTTGAGGGCTTTTTGAGAATATGTTGTCCACAAGCTGCTGCCATAGAAATTTTGACAATAGGCCTTAAACAATGTTATTTTTACTTGCTCTGAACAAGACGCAAATCTTCTGAACAACATATTGACTCTGACCGTCAACGCCCTGCGCTCCCTATCAATATCTGCGTCATCCCTTATATCGGCACTCACCAAGTGACCCAAATATTTAAATTGACTCACTCTTTTAAGAGTGACACCATTCAACATCACAGGGGGTACAGAGTCGGGCCCAAGATTGCCTTTTGAAAACAACATAAATTCACTCTTGGTTACATTGTATCGCAAGCCATGGCTCAAAGCGTAGGTTTCACACAACTGTAACAACTTTCTAAGTGCACTGACAGATGGCGCCAACAGCACCATGTCATCGGCATAACTCAAATTGTTGATAAAGACACCGTCAATAGAGCAGCCGACTTGCATGCTGGTGAGGCCACCTATCAGCTCATCAACATAGTCGAAAAGTTTAGGAGAGGTTATTCCCCCCTGCCTTACTCCACACTTCAATCCGTATGCATCCGATAGTTCCCCTGCCCATTTAACATAGTTTATCTGATTGTCATACCAATACTCAAAAACAGAACATGTCTCTTTTGGTAAACTAGTACTCCTAAGCTTCTTCCATAGCACATCATAAGCCACCATGTCGAACGCCCTGGACAGATCCAGGAAACACGCGTACACTGGGGTCTTCCTATCGACATAATACCTTACCGTGTGCTTTAGAGTCAAGATGGCACTCTCTGTAGAAAGACCTTTTCGAAAACCAAATTGTCCGTCATGTAGATTTAAGTGCTTATTCAGAAAGCTGTCCATCAAACGATCCAGAATCTTTGCAATAATTGTGGCCAGCGATATTGGTCTGTATTTGCCCTTATCCGAAATATCTCCGGTTTTGTTTTTAATTATTGGCACGACAATAGTCTTCATCAGATCTAATGGCAGGTAAGAATGAGAAACACACAGAGAGAAGAACATGGCGAGAACTCGCGGTAGATGTGATCCTGCATACTGCAGGTGTTCAATACTAAGACCATCATGGCCTGGTGATTTACCTCTACTCATGTTATTAATTGTGTTTCTCACCTCCTTAGCAGTAAACCTAACCTTACACGATATACCAACCTGCCCCGTCTCAGCACTAAACACCTGCGGGCTACATGTACTTAAAGGTGAATCAACTTGAAAGTTGTCTCTAAATAAGTTCGCAATATCTTTAGGTTCCGTTAATCCTGCAATGTTCGGTTTCAAATTAAGCTTGCTTGTGCTTTTCCAGAATTGAGAAAAGTTTTTGGTGGATCTATTTAGCTAGCTATAATATCCATTTTTATCTGATCTTACACCATTTTAATTTTGCCTTTGATTAATAATCAATTAAAATAAGTATAGTCTAACAAACGAGAAAAAAAATCTGTATTTAGTAATTATTTATTCTTTTCATTGGTAAGTAATTAAAGACCTTAGGTGCAGGTACTGCAGGCGTGATATGCTGATCAGTAATTGTGATACTCTATTAATTAAGGCTCCTACGCTTTATACTCGTAACCTACTATCTATGCTCGTAACCACCATGTTGAGCGTGGTCGCCACAGTGGTTCTGAGTTCTGGCCGCAATTTTGGTCGTCCTTTACTACGTTCACAGGACAAAGTTTTATTCGTGATCGCCGCGGTGGCAACTGTGAATAAATGAGATAAACATGGTATGTTTATCTCATTTATTGTAGTAAAATAAGTTTTATTATGAACATACAAGTAAGTACTTGTACAAGTACAGAATATAGAGGTGATTATTTAATTGCAGTAGCATATATCCACGTGCCCGCCCTGCCATATAAAATGACACTCTGAGCGTGCGCGTTTTTATAGCTTGCATTATCACGTAAATAAAACTGATGAAAGCTAAAAGAAACTCATTTTAGAAAATTTTGAATTCTGTGATCACCGTGCAATTCAACTATCGATAATAAAATGCGCGCAGCTCTACGGCAAGCCGCCATCTTTGTGCCAGACTCACATTAGGTATGCACGTTTTTTTCGTAGGTATTTCATGTCTATTCTTTTTCCTTAATCTGAGACACCTACCTACTCTTTGACTGACAAGTGACACTGACAGACGTGCCATGTAGAATGTAAACAAACACTGAAATCTGAATTTATCTCAGAAACTCAACTCACTCAATGACTTGCTCTTAAAATCAGTGTAAGGTGTTGTCAAAACTTTTGTTCTCAGTTCCCAGAAGTTTAGTTTTTTATTTTTGTACAAAAATGGAAATCGGTACTTCTCCTCGAGTCACAAGTTCTCGTAAACGGATTATTTACAAGCCCAGTGAATGGCGCGTTCATCAATTTGAAATATGGAGTGGCGAGTTGGTATGCAGAGTTGTGGCGTTGCGCATGGCGGGCGCACTTCTGCTATGGGTGGGCGGCGGCGGTGTAGCGGATCTGATCGAGGTAGCTCTGGGCATGCCAGCGCCCGAGCACGGTGGAGGCCGCGCCGCGCTGGCCAGCACTCTGTTGGGCGCGGACGGTGCGGCGGCGGCGCTGGCTCGCCGGCTGTCTGCGGCACTGGCCCGTCCCGTCTACGTGTGCAACGGGCTCGTGTTTGACCGCTTTACGATGCCGCTTGTTGAACGCGGACTTATCACAGAAATTAAAAGCAGGCCTGATTGCTTTTAACCGATGGGTTCCCGTTATTATTTTGATCTACTGCCGAATCATAATCGATTAGAACCCGGGAGCAAATAAACTTAAATGTATTAGTATTTTGTTGCATGCTACAATGAAAGCCTATGCTATAGTGATGAAACTATTTGATCTCATGTTCAATATATGGTGGAGTCAGTATTTTAATAAGTACTTTCTCTATAGTGGCATTAGGCGGCAACTAAATTTGAATGATTGTTGCTCTAACCAAGAGACTGAAGAAAGGACAGGAAATTGTGTCTCAGTAATATGTGTCAGTGTTCTAGAAGTTGTGTTAGTTCCAACTTGCTGCAGTGATCACAGATGTAACATACATGCATGTGAAACAATATAACAATAAAAACAATATTACTGTGTTATTAAAATATTCCTTTTGTTTTAATTTCGGTAAATAGTAGGTGCACAGTTTGTAACCTCAGACCAACAAAATGAATTGTAAAAAAACTTGAGACCCTCAAGCAGTGCAAATACGGTTCATGGTGCCCAGATGTACAACTCTTTTTCAAGGAAATTTTTACCGACTGATTGACATTTCATATGACCAGATATAGAGAGAGAGCCGGAGAGAGCTATCCCTCTCTCCTCGACCAAAGAATTAGCATTGCCATTTATTGTGGCAATGCTGCCAGTCTTCTGGGCACCTTTCCAGATGGCAGCCATGCAGACAAGCTTTGTATGTTAGAGGTTTTGTTTTATGGTTTAACCTTTTAACCGCCATCATACACAGGTGTGGTGCCTTGACCAGCACCAAGCTGTAAATGCATAACAAACATTGTTGAAATGAAGTTGTGGGTGCTATAGCACAAAAATCTGGAACTTCTATTCAAGTCCTTGGTGGGGGAAAGGTTAAGAACTTAATTTTTTCTTGTGGAACATTATTTTGTTACTCGCCTGGCTTATATATGATGTAAGCCGGCTGTATGATGCCCACACACTCAGCCTGATAGACGGTGTTGTGCATTCCCAGCGGGCTGAATATTATAGGTATGTTAAGGTCATGGTCTGGAACCACGACCTTTGACCAGTTGGTGAATACTCTCAGCTCTTTCCGGCCTCAATAATTAATCACATTGTTCTTCTATGACTGAAACCCTTATGATTGACCCTATCGACTGATGCCATAAAAGTACAGACTGATATTTTTTCGGATTTTAACCAGTCCGATTCCCGAGAGTGGCATGCGAGTATTCGAAAATGTTTTAATTCAGATTTGTTTCTTTTAAAAATAAAGGAATGTGAGTAAAATTGGCTATCTCCAGGTAAGGTACAAAAATTCCACCCTGTGTAATAACTAATAACTAGGTTTAAAACTCCCTATATCTTAATCCAGGTTATAGTTCACGTTAAAATGTGCAGATTATGGCTGAAGAGTTCAAGAAAATATAGGTGGCAGCCGTGGCAGGATGTTCCCACTGACCAATAACGGCTGGACCTACTATGTCATTGCAGGTAAAGCTGTTTTATATTATTACTGTCATTTGTTACTATGGCGGTCAGTCTCTAATCGTTGTGAAGACAGAAACAGAAACGCGTAGGTACCTACAAAGGTGATGCCTATTTCTAAAGAAATTTCATCCAGCATACCTACATGCGATAGAAAAGTAGACAATAGGAGATGTAGGTAGACAACGCGTGTAAGATTAGAAGAGAAAACAGAATACATAGATTTAAAGAACCAAATCACTAATTCAAAAACTTGAGGGGTGTCAAGAGACACCCGGATGGAATGAAGTTCCTTTCGATTAATTAGTGAAGGAATTGTAATAAAACTTTATTTCTTTTAAGTTATAATTTTTTTTTTATTATTAACAAATATGTACCCTTAATGTAATATAAACTCAATCAATATTTTTTTTTTGTAATAATTGGCTTGTGGTAACTGAAGTAGGAAGCATAATATGTACCTAATATGCTTGGGATTCTATTTTAATTAAATGTCTTGAAAAAACTGCATCAATGGTAGTATTATATTTTGTTGTTGATTCTGCTGGATTACCTATTGTTTATTCTTAAATCAAATTCTTCCTCTAGAAACTGTAGCAATGGTTTTGATTTTTCATTACTGAAGTTTATGTTAAAATCACCGGCCAAAATGAGTGGAAGTTGATCTAAATTTTTGTATTTAAGTATCAAGTAATACTCTGAGACATTATGACTGCCATGATTAAGGTAACGCCGTTTTCCATTACACACTCTGCTGCACATACATCTGCAACACTTGTACGTCTTACGTGCAAGTCCTGAATATTGTTCATAATGACCGACATAATTGGTGTTACAAGATTGGTCGTATCATTTGTCCTATCTTATCCTATCACCTGAACGAACAAATATTATCGCGGGTTGCGAAGGGGGCTAGACGGAAAAAATAAAGACCAAAAGTTGTAACGACACTTTTTGCTATAGTTGTAAGCCGTGCGGCGTGCGCGTGTTTCTCTGTCTGTCTCTTTCCCTCTCTGTCTCTCATGGAAAGGAAGCCAGTTATTTTCGTTTCGTCTTTCTATTTCGCATTGAAGAGTGTGGGGTCGCGACGATTATTTTTGTTGAGTGTATACAGGTTTTTTGTACATAATAAATAACAATAAACAACAATCCAGCAGAAACAACCACAAAATATAATATTATCATTGATGCAGTTTTAGGAACAAAGTTCCTTATCGCGCGTTGCGAAAGGGTCCTAGTTTTTAAAGTAGGTAAAATATGATGTCTTTTTAATCAATATTTTTTGATTGGTTAATTTTAGATCAGAGTTTTTTTTATTATTATAACTTTAAAGAAATAAAATTTTATTACAATTCCTTCACTAATTAATCGAAAGGAACTTCGTTCCATCCGAGTGTCCCTTGACACCTCTCAAGTTTTTTTTCAAGACATTTAAATAAAATAGAATCCCAAACATTTGTTTCCTACTTCAGTTACCTTACCACAAGCCAATTTATTATTACTAAAATTGAGCGTACCTACTGAGTAAGTTTATACTACATTAAGTATATTTCTTAAAAAAATAAAAAATATTATTATAACTTAAAGAAATAAAATTTTATTACAGTTCCTTCACAAAGAAATATATAATATAATATAATATCCTTGGACATTTCACACAGCGCCATATCATCCCAAGCTAAGCAACCTAATGCTTGTGTTATGGTAACGAGATGGTTTATATACTACTTATATACATTTTTTTTTTGTAAATACATACATATTATAGATAGAAAAACACCCA
This sequence comes from Hyppa rectilinea, assembly GCA_951799385.1. Taxonomy (NCBI): domain Eukaryota; kingdom Metazoa; phylum Arthropoda; class Insecta; order Lepidoptera; family Noctuidae; genus Hyppa; species Hyppa rectilinea. The sequence goes on from OX637304.1 coordinate 70,318, forward strand.
GACTCGTAACAAATACTTGCAGGTCGTACAAATATTTGTTCCGTGCGGGAATCGAACCCGCGACATAGTGCGCACCAGTCAATCGCTCAACCACTGCGCCAACCGTGTCGTCAGAAACCCATAGATACCGGTAAAACGGGGTTACTTTGAGAGCTGGGGTGACTTTGATGATAGCTAAACTTGATAATGTTTTTTCGGATTTATTGCGGGATACTTAACGCAGCCAAAATTTGGTTTGTTCTGATGGCCAGACTGACTGATCGGCCATATTTTGCCGAAGCGTCAACGAGTAGTCGTTGTCGGAACTTTAAAAAAATATTTGTTAAAGTTTAGCGTCGAAAAGGTCTAAAAGATTTGTCGTTTTCGGGGTGTCTTTGCAATGAAATAAAAAAAAGAAGGGGTGACAAAGTAGCCCCATTATCAATTTAAAATAATAAACAGGTTTTTATTTTTTTCCAAAAAAAGTATGGACTAATTGAAACTTTTTTGTTGCAATACTTAATTTACGTAATGATAGACTCATTACGTAAATGCTCACTGCAGTTTTTTTTTTACATTTTTATCGTTGAAACTGCAAGCGTGGCATCCATTTCAAATTAAAAATTAATCAATGTCACCCCGTTTTACGGTATTAAGAATTGATTAAGAACTTAGGTTAGCTACATAATATATATTCTTGCAAATAAATATATCATTCATTCATTCAACGATCTCTAAGTTTTTAGAAAATAAATTTTAGCTTAAGTTACTGCCTGAAAATTTTGCTTTCTGTTGATGAAAAATGGTTAAAATCGGTCCAGTACTTTCGGAGCCTATTCGGTTAAAACAAAGAAAGGAACGAACAAAAAATGTTTTCTCTTTATAATTTGAGGTAGGTAGTAAGTATAGATTTAGCCTCATCTGCCTGACTTGCCCTCTGCAGTGTTAGATCTTCCAGCAGAGTCTTGTCTTATTTCACAGAAAAACAAATCAATATTTTTTTCTGATGAATTAGGTTCAGGCTTTGGAAAAATTTTACTTAATTACCTTAGCCATAGTTTTACCAATCATAGCTATCATAACATAAGTTTAAACAAACGATTAAAAGAATAAGTCCTCCCATTTTTTTTTTTTTTAAGGCTGGGAAATCATCCAATGACTGCCACTCTGAAGGGAGTGTCAGACTCTTACTGACTAAAACCCATCCATGTTCCTTCCGTAGCCCTTTATGTTCCGGGGTAGCGGTAACCCTTTCGGACAATCCCGCTTACCCGGCAGGCTTGGCCCTGGGGGGCCCCTTCATATGCTGACATCTCTTTGAAGCGCGCGTGGAACATGTACGCGCCGTACGGCACGGGTCTGGTGCTGATCGGACGGTGAGTCACCCATTACTCACCGCCCGCAGGCCCGCGCCTACGGTGGCCGGGAGTCGTCACGTGGCTCCCGACGCCCGGGGCGTCTCCTGCGGCGGCTGGGACGGGAGGACCTTTCTCTCCCATCCCGCCACCTCCTTCGCGAGCATAACTTTTTCGCAGAAGGAGGTGACTGCCTCCCACTCCCTCTCGCCCCGGACCATGGCTTGCACCAGGGCCGGGCGCGAGAGGTCGCCGCCGCCGATCGCCTCTACGAGGACACGGCGGTGCTCCGCCCATGCGGGGCAGGTTTGCACCGTGTGCTCTACCGTGACCTCTGGGCGATCCTCGCAGTGGTGACACCCGGGCGTTTCCTCCCGCCTGATGATGTGCAGGAACCTCCCGAAACATCCATGTCCGGTGAGGACCTGCGTCAGGCGGTAGGTGAGGGCGCCGTGACGCCTCTCTAGCCACTCCTCAAAGAGGGGCTTTACCGCCACTATCGTGGCGTGCCCTAAGTCCTCCCATAAGTCTCAACGGTGTCGCACTTAGAATTGTGGATAGTTTTAGGTACCTTGGCCACGTTGTCACGAGCGACTTAGATATAGAGAGGGAGCGCAGGGCGTTGTCTGTGAGCAGCAATATGATTGCCCGCAGGTTCGCTCGTTGTACAACAGACGTCAAAATAACTCTTTTTAAGGCGTTCTGTCAATCTTTTTACACGAGTGGCCTGTAGGTATCATACACGCGCCGAGCCTACAACGTCCTGCGTGTTCAATTTAATAATGCTTTTAGGATGCTGTTGGGACTGCCATGGCGTTGCAGTGCTTCAGGAATGTTTGCGGAGGCTCGCACAGATGGCTTCCATGCCATCATGCGAAAGAAAGCGGCCTCCTTACTGCAGCGCTTGCATGGTAGTGACAACAGCATCCTGAAAATGATAGCTGCCAGACCGGACTGTCCCTTTCAAGGACACTGGGTGGGGACAGTAATAGGTCTAAGTAAATAAATATTTTTGTCAAAACTAACAATACTAACCTAGTTAACTACTTAGTTAAGCACCATTGTTACTAACACCAAAATACTAACATATTTATGGACCAAGTCTGAAATAAAGTTTTATTATTATTATAGCAAACACAAAACTTGATAATTATTCTACAATGGTTTCTCTATTAGGTAACAGAGGGTAACAGTAGTGGTATTACTAGAAAGGGAATAGTGGATGGTGTGAACACCTTATTAAATTTAAATATAGGAAAGCTGATGTTGTGTGCTTTTCCTTATTGTGATACATTGTCAAACGACGAAAATAATTATATCTATAAATTAAATAATACAATGCATAAACTGACATTATGTCATAGTGACAAATTATTGTACTTTGACACTAACAACTTTGTTAGTGGTTTTAAATTAACTCAGAGAACTTTGTCTCTGTCTTGGGAATGTAGACATCCTTAGAGCGCTCTAAGTAGACATCAGATTGATATGTTGATAGCATATAAATGTAGCAGTGTGTGTCCCGTCTCTGACTCATTCCCTGCTGAACCCGGTCATTCTTACAAGAGGATTTGTAGGATTCAGTTGATACTGGGGCGTGTCTCGTAGATTTTTACTCCTTCGTACATCCAAAGAGATAGTATCCATTCGGCCCACTAAAATAACAATACCATTAGTAAACACAATAGTTAATCATTGTCAGGCTGTACCAAGTAGCTTAATTTACGGGTTTCACCGAAAAAGCATGCTATTCGTTTGCCAGCGCCTTGGCTCAGAGCATGGCGTATGCAAATGGCCGCCATCGCAATTCCCATGGTGCATGACAGGTACCTATTATACTATGGTTAGTTATTCATGATTGATTTGTGGACTTATTAATATTATTTACTAATCTGGTTATTAAATGCATTTTATAATTATTATTTATTGAATTTATTATTTTTACACAACATTGATCATAATTATTAAGTATTTTAAGTAAGTTTATATTATAAGTAAGATACCTAATAAATGCACACACTTGGACACTGGTTTCTGTAGAAAATTTTAAAACGGCACTTACCCGAGTTCTTTAGTCACACAGGGGGACGTCATTACGTCATTCCAGGGGTAGTTGCTGAAAATCAGCGCTGTTGACGTAGGTTCGCCTGAAGTCACAGCATTTTTGCTGAGCAACGACCAATTCATGCACAGATGCGACGCACGGCTTCAATGAACGTGTTAGTCGTAAAAATAAACAATGGTTGAGTTATCACCCTGCAATCGGCATTTCTGTTTCTGGCACATTGTATTATTTAGAACAGAATTTTGTAGATTTGTTATTGTTGTTGTGTTATTTGTTGTCATGTTATGCAATATCAATATTATGTTGATTAGGTTGTCAGTTTTTGTCTGTGGTCCATTCATTGTCCATGGCCGCGATACCAACTGTCAATGTTATTGATGTTTCTGAATACGAGGTTTTTTAGCTGATTTGCACGGATATAGTATGTGACTTTTTTTGGTTTGTTTGTTTTATATTTGTGCGTCCTGTTTGTGCTGAATAAATATTTTTCTTTCTTCTTCTTTTCTTTCTATAATATTAATGAGGTTATAGCTAATATAACCAATTCTAGTATTAGGGACGAATCTGTGTTGTCTAGTTATACTAACAACATAGGGATTAATTATGTTTCATCATGTTGTACGAAGGAGGATCTACCTATAGTACCAACAGCCTTAGAGGCCATGAACACTCAGGTCGAGTATTCTCTTCCTGCTAGAACTCATATGGACATTCTAGACTCTTCGGTTGTAATTGTGGAGGATACTCCGGATAGTTCTTTAAAATAATCAGTAGGACAACAGAAGTTACCACCTCTTATAACCAGTTATTGTTACTACAAAATAATAAAAAGGTATCTTCTGGCAATATTACTCTTAAAAATAATAAACCAAATGGAGTGCAACACACATTAAAATTATTAAATCAAAATATTCAAGGTTGCTCTTCCAAGTTACTGGAAATAGAATTGTTTTTGGAAAATACCAAGTTTGATGTCATTTGTTTAACAGAACATTGGTTAAAAGATCATCAAGTAGTATCAATTAATTATGAAAATTATTGTGTAGTTAGCCATTTCAGCCGAAAACTAATGATACATGGCTACATACCTACATACAAAATTTAATAAAATCCAAAGAACGAAAAGACATTATGATGCTGTCTGTTGAACACACCATTGAATTGTCCTGTGTTGAGCTAGATAAGCATGTTATAGTATACATTCAGTCAAAAAAGTATCGGGAATGGATGATTTGTTTATGGTTCCAAATTCAATTTTTTGGTTTTTTTGTAGTTGTTAGATTGGCACAACTGTTTTCCATTTTGGCGCGGAGTTTGAGTTGCATCTGTTATTTATATTATATACAGTGCTGGTTTTAGTAATATCATATATAGTGTGTATTGCGAATTTCATAATGGACAAAAATATCGAACAAAGAGTTTGTCTTAAATTTTGCATCGCCAATGGAATTTCGTGTTCGGAGTCACTGAAAATATTACAGAAGGCTTACGGTGAATCGACTTTATCAAAAACTCGTGCTTATGAGTGGTTCAAAGCGTTCAAAAGCGGTCGAGATGTGATGGAAGATTTGCCTCGCTCTGGTAGGCCGTCAACGTCTGCAACTGAAGTTAACATCGCAAAAGTGAAGAAAATAGTGACTGAAAATCCCCATTCAACTCTGAGAGAGATAGCCGCCGAACTTTCTGTATCTCACGAGTCGATCCGTACCATTTTAACTAATCATTTGGGTATGAAACATGTTGCTGCTCGGCTAGTCCCAAAAGATCTGAATTTTCTCCAAAAACTCAATCGCATGAAAGTCGCTGAGGACATGCTAGAACGAGTCAGTTCGGACCCAACATTCATGAAACGCATTGTTACTGGTGACGAGACGTGGGTTTACGAGTTTGACATGCAAACTAGTCAACAAGCTTCGGAGTGGCGCCTTCCAACTGAACCGAAACCGAAAAAGGAGAATTCGCGGCGAGAACTGAACTCAATTCCGGAAGCAGCGTTTAAAAAATGTTGTGATGAATGGATTATTCTTTTTCGCAAGTGTATCGTTTCTAAAGGAGCATACTTTGAAGGTGATAAAATAAATTTGGATGAATAACAGACATTTTGTGTATTATTGATCTTTTCCCGGTACTTTCTTGACAGAGTAGTATGTGTACAGACCTCCAAATTACCAGAATCTATCTGTGTTTGATTCTGTAATTGAAGATGTGTGAAATAAACTTAGTAGGTACTAGTAGCAAGTCAATAATCATACCTATGTGGTTTTATTTTAATATTAATTTACTAGAAAATAACTCGAATACTGTCAGATTATTAAGTCTTTTTAGGTCATTTGATTTATCCAATGTTTTTATGGAACCAACCCGAGTGACTGCTTCTTCTGCCACTTGTATAGATAATATTTTTTGTAATTGTGAATACTTACACAAAGACATCTATACTAATATTATAAAGAGGTAAAATTTGTAAGTTTGTATGTAGGGTGTAATCTCCGGAACTACTGATCCAATTTCAAAATTTTTGCCCTGATAGAAAGCTACATTATTCCTGAGTGCTATAGGCTATAAATTATATTTATATCATACATATTCACAAGAACAACATTGTATGTAATTAGTTTCAGAAAATAAGTTTTTATTATTAAGTTTGCTTCACTATTGCATTGGGTTTTACCTATAAGAATAGTTGTAAGTTATGATATAAATAAATATTAGCCGAGCTATCGCAATTTTCGTCCAGCAAGTCGGAAAGAAATACCTCCGAAAACAGAATTATTTGCATGCGCTGCCTAAACAGTTGTTTAAAATTGAAAGCAATGTATGGCAACCCGGTTCGCCTTAATTATTTCTACAAAAACGTCCGCGACACCATATTCCTATCTTTTGTATTTTAACTTATATATTTCGTTTTATGTTTATAAAAGTATTTTTTCGACTTACTTCTGTTTGGATGATTAGGTGTTTAAACAACAAAATTTCTTATCATAGGTATTAAATTATTTTATGATCACAACTTCACAAGGACATCACAGAGATAAGATTTGCCCTCCACAGTATTAGCCGCAGACGAAGTCGCGGGCAGCAGCTAGTCTTAAATAAGTTGCCATCTGACCACAGTGGACAAACAATAACATTTTGTTCCTATATACCTTTACAAAAAATTCAAATAAGATTTAGGCCAATTACATGTACAAACAAATTCAATAACTCTTTGGCCAGTAATTTATGTGTGTTCAGAATTTTAATAACATATCTGACCCAAGTGAGTTCTACACCGAGTTCTTTTTACTATTAAATAAGCAATTTAATTACTCTTTTCCACTACGAACTAGAAGTATTTTCACAAAGTTTTTATTGAGCGATTGGGCTACTCCAGGTATTTGCAAAAGCAGGGCAAAACTTTTTGAACTTTATGGCCTCAAGCAACATATGAATCATACAAACTTTCATCAGTATGTTGCAAAATATTCTAAAACTTTCAAAAGTGTGTGCAAATTAGCTAAAGCTCTTTATATAAGCAAGAAAATAAAATCAGCTGATGATAGGATAAAAACTACCTGGCAAATAATAAATAATGAAACAGGTAGGAAAAAGCAGCGTAATACTGAGTTTAATTTAGAGACTGCTCATGGCTGCATCAACTCAGATATAGAAATAGCTCAGGAATTTGAAAACTTTTTTGTTAATATTCCTCTTAAAACTACTGCATCTTTAAATTCCTCGGCGGCACTTTCTGCTGCTTTACTTAGAAAAAATGTAAAGGCATATGGAATTTACATTTCAGCATACAAATCCCCAGGCTGTCAAAAAGCTTTTAAAGATCTTAAAATTAAATCAACAGAAGATCTCCGGGGAATGTCTGTAAAAGTCTGTAGTTCTATCATCGAAACCATTGCGCCCTATTTAGCTTTCATATTTAATACTAGTGTGGACCAAGGAGTCTTTCCGGATCTTATGAAACACAGTAAAGTAGTGCCATTGTTTAAATCCGGTGATAGTAAAGAACCCAACAATTATAGCCCTGTGTCAATTCTGCCAGTTCTCAGTAAAGTGTTTGAAAAGTTGATGCTCAATCAAATGTTACGTCACTTTAATAAAAATTCCATCTTGCATGAACAACAGTTTGGTTTCACCAAAGGGCGTTGTACTACTGACGCTGGTGTCGCCCTAAAAAAGAACATTTTTAACGCCTGGGAAGAAGCACAAGATGCCATTGGAATCTTTTGCGATCTCTTTAAGACGTTCGATTGCGTAGAGCATGAGACGCTTCTGCTGGAACTAGAGCACTATGGGATTAGAAATACAGCCCTGGATTTACTTTACCTAGATCATACCTGAAAGATAGACAGGTTAAAGTTCAAGTAAATGGTGTGAACTCGCTGGGGTCGGAAATGACAATGGGCGTTCCTCAAGGTTCGATATTGGGTCCATTCCTATTTTTAGTTTACATTAACGATTTACCCCAATTACTTCAAAATCAACCGAAGACGGTGTTATTTGCAGATGACACATCATTAATTTTTAAAATTGATCGACGCTCACAAAATCTTGACGACGTGAATAAAGAGTTATTATATATATTATATTATAGAGTGTTATAAATGATTTACCGTAAACCAATTTTGGATACAGGTACAAGATTGATTTACGGTAAATAATTTGGTACTAAATGAAAAAAAAACCAAATGCATTAGATTTAAATTACCTAATGTTAAAAGTAGCGATTGTGACATCATATTGAATGGAGAAAAGCTAGAATTTATTAAGCAGACGGTTTTGCTGGGAATCACGCTAGACGATAAGTTACAATTGGGTCCCCACATAACAACTCTTGCGGGACGGCTAAGCTCGGCCGCATATGCTGTTAGAAAGATAAGGCAGTTGACAGACATAGAAACCGCGCGTTTGGTCTACTTTAGTTACTTCCACAGCATTATGTCGTATGGCTTCTCACTCACACATTGATTGATTTAATAAATCAATCAATGTGTATAATAATATTAAATGTGTGTGTGTATAATAATATTATTAACTTTTGTAATGTTTGTAAATATGTGAGCACCATGTACTTATGACATACTTAAGTTTACCTGCCATTACTATATTATGTGTTTTTCTTTTCACCTTTTGTGGTGTAGTGTTTTAATTCTGGGTGCATCGTCTTCACATATAATGTTATAATTCATGTATACAATACATACATTGTTAAACATTTTAAAAGAGTAACGGTGGAGTTTCTTCCCCATTCTTCTCCACTCGAAACTACCTTTTGGAAGGGGCGACTAGAATCAATTCTTTTTCTTGTTCATTTTGACGTTCAAAAGTGCTTTACTTGTGCCTATTTGAAATAAATGATTTGACTTTGACTTTACTGAACCAGTCATAAAGTGATCATCATGAGGTTATTGTTTTGCATAATTTTTTTAACTAGTTACCTCCCTAAATATATTGCAGTGTTATTCGAAGTAGGTACCTAGATGTGAATTATTCTGTTATCAACGCGCACAGCATATTATTTTATTCAGTAAACCAGTGCTGTACCTATCTATCTCCTTATTACAGAATGAGAAGTAACTAATTTAATTTGTGAAGTGTATATGTTGCAGTCAAAACTCTTAACCAGTCAAAAGTACTATTGACTAGCAAAATCAGTCAATAATACTTTTGACTGAAAATTATTGGTTATTAGTACTTTTGACTGCAAATTTGCGGTTAAAAGTACTTATGACTGACGCTCTTCGTCAAAAGTAGTTTTAACTGCCATAAAGCATCAGTCAAAAGCACTATGAACTCGTTAGATGAATAAAAAAGATAGTTATTAAATGTGAAATCGTTTATTACGAAAAATTATACATTACAATCAAAACAAAGAAAACATACATTTAAAAATTGACATTAAATTATGTAATCAGAAAATTCACAGTTTCTAAAAACGTTGTAGCCTACTGTACTGTTATGGTGTTTTCTTTTCATCAGATTTCGCGTCTTCCACATTTTCTTTTGTCATCAAATGACTATCTTTCATATCTTCTATCGCTAAAATTCTTTGCAAAAAGCGTTCTTTCTTTTCATAGACACTCATTTTTGTTCTAATATCAGCACGTTCTCCACTAATAATGAATAATATAAAAATGTATATGTGTGTTTGTCATTATTTTTATCAACCACCTTAACTTTTTAAGAGTTTTGACTGATACAACCAGTCAAAACCACTTTTGACAGAATCACTTAGTCAAAAATACTTTTAACCAGCTTCATTGGGCAATAGTACTTTTAACTGTTACTTCAGTCAAGAGTATTATTGACCAAAGCATACGGTCAAAAGTACTTTTGACTGATTTTGCTAGTAGTCATAAGTACTTTTGATTGGATATGAGTTTTGACTGCAACATATAATATCGAATAGCAATATACCTGGATAGATACAAGATAGATGGCGCTGCCGACGCGTAACTGAGTTTCTTACCGAAAGTTTTTAATAAATTGATTTAATTATATACACCAAGTTACCAATTACGTAGGTATTGTGAGTTAAAGTGAACATTAACCGATAAATGTATCGTACAAGTGTTATCTTGAAGAACAATCTCAGTTTAGATGTAAACAAACGTTATAAACAAAGTAACATTGCATCAACACTTAAAAGTATTAAACACAATTCCAACAAATATTACTTACCACGAAAAATTCGACATCGCATCAGTAAAGTTGTATTCATCGTTAAGCAGTGATTTATCATACTATTTATTGTGATAAAATTAGGGTGAACAATAACGGATGACGGGTTTTTTATACAATATAAACTTCTTGTCAGCGCTTCATGCGGACAGTAGCTGAACTAAAGCCTAGATCTGTTTATCGACCTCAATTAAGAGACTTCTAGCGACGAATTGCTGAACTATGAGTGGAACCAAAACTTCACCGTGAGACTCGCACGTGCGCGTTCTACCTCCGTTAGGAACTTGGATGATAGTGTTGCAAATTTCACTCTAGATGACACTGTATGCAGTATTCCAGATTTATCCGATGATGATATTGTTTTAATGACTCAATGAAAGAAACAAATTGAAGAGCTCACAATAAAATTATGTGGTGCAAATGGAGAAATAGACATAATATTAAGGCTTGAAAACGCAAACCCAAAAAGAGTTACCTCAAACAAATAGCTGGTACCTACTTACATCTAGATCTCCAACACCTAAAAGAATTGTGAAAAAACACTCAAAACCGGCGGGATGCCAAAATAAAGAAACGCTAACAGATTTGGACATAACAATGACAGAAAAAGTGACTAAAAGTGATGATGGACAGCAAAATATTAGTACACATTCCAGTCCACAGATGGCAACGAAAGCTGCGAATGTGCAAGGGACAAAGCAGAATACACAAACAAACAACAATAGATTGAAAAATAATCTATGTATTTTTAGTACTAATAAAACGGACAAGAATATATTAAGTTTAGCAGAAGATTATACAAATATTTGTACGACCTGCTAGTATTTCTTACGGGTCTGGGTGTTTTTCTACAAAAAAATGTACCTAGGTACCTATATAAGTAAGTAGTTTATCAGCCATCTCGTTACCATAACATAAGCATTAGGTTGCTTAGCTTGGGACGATATGGCGTTGTGTGAAATGTCCAAGGATATTATGATTATTATTTTCAAGACAGATATCAAATATGTCATTATCTTACACCGGGCGCAAGCATTATATGCATCTTTTACGTGATACCTTACCTGTACAGTCAAAACTCTGATATTACACTAAGAATGACTTCTGTCTAATTATGATCGGCGAGGAAGACTTTAAAACTACAAAATGTTACTTTGATATAATAAATAGATATACCTACATGAAAAACACATTGCTGGATTTATAGAACACAAATATAATTATTATCTACATGGCCAACTTTTAAATTCAACAATAACCTTAATATTTTATATGATTCACGGCTGGAAACAACATGCTATTGTATGGACAATGTTCGCATCAATACTCATATATCTAATATCCTGGACTCTAATTTGAACCTAAGTTACCTATCATCATTCTACGTATACCTACAAGATCGGGAGCTTTAAAAGACTACGCCATGAAAACTATCTTTGAGGACTTGTACAACCTTCAACTAGAAATTTTAGAAGAAAATACGCCTAATACAATAAATGAGCCAAAAGAATTGTTTTTCTCCAATAAATATAGGTATCAGCAGTTTACACCAAAATCTTGCAGGTTTGTTAAATAAATCAAATTCACTTTCGGTATGCTTAATTGAACTTTGTGATAAAAATATAAATGTGGATGTGGTAGGTATGTAGGTATTACCGAGCATTTCATCATGAAGGGATTCGAAAAACAACTAACTATGCATACCTAACTACAGTTTGTCTTGTTTGTCATGTTATAGTAGACAAGATAAGAAAAGCGGGGGAGCATGTATTATTGTTAATAACTGTCACCAATGGAAAGAACTACCTACCTCAAATTGCAAGATTGTCATCACCAGGTGTTTTGAGTGTTGTGGTGTTGAGCTAATTAATTATAAATTGATAGTCATAATATGTCTACCTATAGAGTACCAAATAATAAGATTATAACTGAATGTTTTAATAAACTTGAATTATACTTATATTAGGTACTCAAAGATGTATCCAACCGACTTAATAAGAATATTGTTATTGCGGCCGATTTTAATATCGATATTTCAATTGCACTGGAGTGTACTATGTTACTAAATTACAACTTAAAACTTGCTCTTAAACAACCGACTCGAATGGCTAGTAAGACATGTATTGATAATTTTGCGCATAATTTTAAAAAGACTGAAATCAGACATCCGCGTTGTGAGACCATACAGCCAGATGCTTCAATGTCCAGTACCCACTGTATGTAGAATAAGATACTGGCATATAACTAGAAGGGATTAGGTACTGCAACGAAAATACAGTGAAATTTAAAAACTGTATCAACAGTCTCAAATTTTCTGAGATATATATCTTACCGAAGATCCTAATTTGGCCTATAATGAATTTATCAGCACGTTTAAAATTTTCTATGATTTTTGCTTCCCGTTCAAGGAAATCAAAATCAACAAATTTAATAAAACTAAGTCGCTATCAAGCGGTGTTAAATTGTGCAGTAAGAAAAAAAACAAAACTCTTTTTGGCAATTTAGATTGAATCCTAACCACGAAAATAAAAAGAAATTTGCTACTGATTCTAAATAAAAAAAAAAAAAAAAAAAAAAAAAAGGTACTTTATTAACAAAAGTTGTACAATAAACACTTAACTAAACACTATGCTAAGTTACAACTAGGGAAAAGGGTGTTTCGATGGGCTCTGGCACCCAGTGTAAGAGTTAACTTGTGTTTAGGGTGCCAGCGTCCTCGCCTATGAATTGGACATGTAGCAGTAGTTGTAAGACGAACAGAGTACATATATCATTCGTTAATATTGTTATATTTACCAGCTAATGCAACTATGATGTGGCCTTTTTAGATTTGGTAATTATAAATAACTTACTAACTAACTACATTAAGTTAAGCTTTCGATATCTGTAGTAAATCTTCAGTCTTATTATAATTCAGTGTCAGTAACAACTTCGTGACATTGGTTTTACACCTATTTAGACACATGGGAGCAATAGAGCAGAGTTTATTAATTTTATTATATAAATGGTTTGAGAGAGTACCAAAATTACGCTTCGCAAGTGCCGTTCTACATCCGTGAGTTGAGCATACTTCAAAGTGTCTACGCTTTTTGGTAGAATTGGGATCGTAAACCACAGAGGGATGTTTGCGCAGAATAGTGCCAAGGACATAGAGCTGTCTCACAGTAAGAACCTGACATTCGGTGTAGAGGGCCGTGGTGGGATACCTAAAAGGTTTCGAGGTCATAACCTTGAGAACGGCTCTCTGTGCCCGTTCCAGAGGCAGGAGGATTGTCTTGGGAGCCCCACCCCAAACTGTGATGCAGTAGTTAATTATGCTTTGACAAAGGGCATAATAAACAGTTTTAAGCGTAGGGTGGTCCGCGGAGTGCCTGAGTTTTTTAAAGATAAATATACACTTGCGGACTCGCGAAATGAGATTACTCAGGTGAGGTTTCCAGCTCAGGGAGCTATCTACATAGACTCCGAGATACTTTACAGATTCACACCTTTTGAGTTGAGGGCAGCCACATAGTGAAGAAGATAGACGGAGTGAGCAAGTATGAGCTCTGAGCACCATTGAATCCGGTGGAGGCTCCAAATTGAGGTTGGAGGATAGTAACGAGAAAGGTAAGTAAACTGTTTTTTTTTAATTTATGGTTAGGATATTGTTTGACAGCCATTTCATCACTGAATTTAGAGCAAGTTCCGCGTATTTAACTGTTTCAGGCCAGTCACTACCGTGAATTAATAGAACCGTATCATCTGCGTAAGTGAAGATTGAACAATTCATTAGAGACATTTTGCATAAGTTGTTAATATATATAAGAAACAAGGTAGGGCCCAAGATGGAGCCCTGAGGAACGCCAAAACTCAATGAAATGGTGTCACTAGTGACATCATTTATTTTAACGCATTGAGTTCTATCACAGAGGTAATCCTGGAAAATTTTTAAGGTAAGTCCGCGAATTCCCGTAGCTTCCAGCTTGGATAAGAGGTGAGGAACAGACACAGTGTCGAATGCCTTAGAAAGATCCAAAAATACAGCCAAGCATTTCATTTTACTATCTAAGTTAGATACTACTTGGTCTACCAGGGCAGCAACAGCATTTTCAGTTGATCTGCCACCTCTAAAACCATACTGGTTATTACTCAATAATTTGTATGACTCAAGATAGTCTACCAATCGTTTATTAAGGATCTTTTCTAATATTTTAGAGATGGCAGGCAAGACTGAAATTGGCCTATAATTATCTACACTGTGTCTGTCCCCATTCTTGAAGATTGGGTGAACAACAGCCCTTTTGAAAACCCTGGGAAAACAGCCTGTGGAAATAGAGCGATTACAGATATGAGTAATAGCAGGGACAATCACGGGCAGACAGGATTTTAACATTCTCGATGAAATGCCGTCCCAACCCGCCGCAGCATCAGTTCGTAACCCAATCATTAAATTCGAGACCTCCGCTTCATCAGTAGGTAGGAGTACTAGCGAGTTAGAGGGCAGTGCATCGAGATAATATTCCGGGGTATATGAAGTGGAGACGAATTTGTCAGCCAAGTTCTTGCCAACATTGGCAAAAAACTCGTTGACTTTATTGACTGAGGACTTTTCATCCGAAGATATTCCTAGTAGCTCATTGGGGGATTTAGCATTAAGGCTAGATCCAGTAACATTTTTAACGACCTTCCAAGTAGCTTTAGGATTGTTCTTCGCCTTTTGGAACTCCTTATTTTCATATTCACGTTTTAGATTTTTGAGAAGCTTATTACAGAAATTACGGTATCGTTTAAATGTAATCATGAGAATGAGGTTTTCAGGATCTGCCTTTACCTTTCCAGCCATATTATCTCTATTTCGGATACACCGGAGGAGTCCATTGGTAATCCAAGGTTTCAGGATTCGGCGTTTTGAAGATATGTGCACCGATTTGGAGTGATTGGCGATGACAGAGCTAATGATGGAAACCAGAGACTCAGCAGCATTGTTTGGGTCTTGAATAGACAATATTTCACTAAAGTCCATTGATAAAATTACATTGATTGCAGCTGTATAATCAACAACTATGCGAGTAGGCTTAGAGGCAGGGGGTGACATAACATTCTTAATGCTTAGAATCGTGGGCCTATGATCAGTAATATAAGTATCAAGAACCATTGTCGTATGCTTAAGGTCAGATCTTAACATTACGTGATCAATACAAGAGTTGATTCGGGTTGGGAATAAATGTGTCGGAAGGAGGCCGTGCGAAGCAATAAGGTTAAGGTACTGATTTGCCTGTTGGGTGATAGCGTTAGGCGTGATGTCAATATTGATGTCACCCATAATCATAAAATTTTTTTGGACCGACGTCTGAGTAAGGATAGTATCTAAGCTATCGATAAAGTTGTCAAGATTTCGTGTAGAGGGAGAGCGATATATCGCTAAAAGTAAGATGTTGTGAGATTGTAAATTACAGATCAGACAACTAGCGCCAGATATAGAAGGTTCGGTGACGATATGAGGTAATTCTGATTTTACATATATTATAACACCATCATTCTGATTAATAAGTTTGCTCGTGTGATAAGAAACATACCCTTCTAGAGGTGGAACTGTTGACACCCTCAACCAACACTCCGATAGAATCAGAACATCACAAGAAATTTTTATTCTCGCCAGGAGCACAAGGAAGCTGTCAAAATTACAATTTACACTGCGTATATTTAGGTGTATTATATTAAGCGACTTTTTAGTGTTACTAATGAAGCGATTGCACGACTCAGGTACACAAATATGTGAATCACTCGTACCAAAGGAGTCAATATCATTTAATGTGTCAGAATCGAAAATTAAAGTTTAATGTTATGTGCATATTGATTACAACCATAAATATGTGTACTATGTATATTTTAGTTTTGTGGATGTTTAGTATTTCTGTTTTCGAAGTTGCAGGTAAATCAATTATAAATAAGATAGACAATAGGATGTACTTAACCGTAGGGAGGTCATGAGTAGTGTGTTTGTTGCAACAAGTTTTCAAATGATTATAATTTTTGCGCAGTCTAAAAAGGTATGATGTATAATAAATAGGCTATAAAAATTATTAATCTGACAAAGAAATCACAGAAAAATTACAAAATACAACAATAAAAAAATAAATCTAAGACTAGATGGCAAATAATTAATCAGACAAATACAAGGTCAAACCTGGCTAAGCGAGAGTTCAAGGGAGCACAATCTCTCTCCTGCTTATAGAGGTTTCTCACTAACCCGAGTTTCTCGCTAATGCAGGTACATGGGTAGCGTTTCTCTCTTATAGAGGTAAGCAGCAATAACAAGTCACATTTTTAAATGCTTACGAAAACAAAACAAAAATTCATGCACTAAGTATGTAATTTTATTTTATTTAGAACTAATTTACACTTAAAAAAATCCGTCAATTTCGTTTGGGTTTCTGTTTTTGCATTTTGAATGTTTTTCTCTAACTCATAAATTTTGTCGAATATTGCTTGATCAACAACCGCCGCGTATTCAAAGTACCTACTGATGGACCGTCTCCAACGCATTTAAAATAACAACATTAGGTATTTAGTTCCACGAAATAGAATAGGTAGGTACAATATTGACGATAAAACAATACAAAAACAATTTATTTATTTATTTATTTATTTATTTAAAAAGAACATGCACAACATTACAGGACAACTCCCAAGGCGTTGTACAGTATAAAATAGAGAGAAAAAAAAAATACATTTCACAAACATCTTGTTTGAAAATAAAAATAATAAAAAAGAGAATAAAAACAAAACGTAAACAAAGCTGAATAAAATTAACAAAATACACAAAATACAAACAAGAAAGTGATAAATTTATCGTTCGTCCATCTTCTCACAAAACCTTAAACATTCACGACATACATCTATCCATCTTCCAGCAAACAAGTCACACTCCGGTGTTGATGCCAGGAGAGCATTAAGCATGGTAAGCGCCCGAACGAGAGGTGAATTAGCTCGTGAGACTGTGCGTGCTGACGGTACGGCTAGTAGCCGGTGAGTTCGTGGCCTGAGTTGTTGTTTAGGCACAACAGGAACAAAAAGTCTTACTAACTGCTCCACCAGTTCCTGGCAGTCGGACTCACCCCGCATTATGCGGCAAGCACAGATAAGCAGAAAGTACTTACGTCTTACTTCGAGCGAGTTGAAATTTAGTACACCGAGTAAAAATTTAGTAGGATACAGGAAGGGGTAGTAACCGAAGAGTTTTTTATAAAGAAATCGAAGGAAAGCCTTTTGAACTTTTTCAAGAAGTAAAGCGTAAGTACTCTCATAAGGGCTCCAAATAATTGCAGCTGCTTCCAGCTTGCTCCTGACTAAGGCCATGTAGACTAGTTTAATAGCTAGGGGATTATTAAACTCGCGCATATTTCGGATAACGAACCCTAGTCTCCGAAACGATTCAGCAGCTAGCGACCTCATGTGATCATGAAAAGTTAATCTCGCGTCAAATAGTACTCCGAGATCTTTAACAGAATTAACACGGGCTATCGGTTCCTTGCCTAGGAAATATTGTACATGCCTAGGATTATGTGTACGACTGGTAGGTACAATGGTAGAAAGTTCCACGAAAATTAAGAATGGGTCATAAAATAGCAGATGTTTTTGTAAATAAAGTTCGACTGTCGCTTATAGAGGTATAGATAAGTAGCAGTCTCACTTACGGAGGTCTATGAGGGAAAAACGACTCTCTCTTACAGAGAATTCTGTTTCACGCTAATACCTAGAGGTTTTTGGAGCTTAAAATGACGGGTCCTGGCTATTACTCTCACTTATAGAGTTTTCTCACTTATCCAGTTCTCACTTACCTATACAAGTTTGACTGTATCCCTAAAAAGCAAATTGAAAAACTAAGAGTTGGTAATCGTACTATTTACAAACCTTTGGATATCGCTAATGCATTTAATGACTTTTTTGTTGACAAAATTCAACAAAAATTAGATGCTGAATATAAACCAAAAGCATTCATTACATCAAGAAGTGCCAAATCAATGTTTATGGTTCCTAGCACGCCACACGACATACTTAAAATAATAATGTCAATAGAAAACACTGGTAGTTTAGGTTTTGATAGGATCGCCACTAAGACACTGAAGTCAGTACCTATCAGTCGAAATATGCAGTCATCTGAGTCCCTAATCAACCTCAGTACATGTGCGGCTATATATAAATACATATGAAACGGACATAAATAATTCTCTTGACAATTTAATTAAATGGCTAAATAAAAATAATTTGAATATCAATTTAAGTAAGACTAAGATAATGCACTTTAGACAACGTATGCCTCGTGTACCTACCTAACCTTCACATACATTACAAAAATGACGATATTGATGAAGACTGCAGTTTAAACTGGAAAGCACATAAATCGAGATGTTGTTGTAAAAAATGGAGTTCGTCTGCATATGCTTTACATAGATTATCCGCCATAGTAGACACTAAAACACTTCTTGCCGCTTACTACGGTATCTATAGCTGAATCTTACCTACATACGCTACCGGTGTCATTTTCTAGGCGAACTCAACCGATAAAGAGACAGCATTATTTAAGGCACAAAATGTCTCCGGTCAATGTTTAAACTAAAAACCACCGACAGTTGCAAGTCATAGGTATTTCAATTCAAGCAGTACAACATATTGACAGTTGAAGAGTTTCCAGTAAGACGGTACTCATTGAAACTTCCCTGTATCTATGTTCTTGAAGTAGCTGTGTTTGGCCAAGAAATAGACGTGACAATATAAAATTAAATAAGTAATGTACCGTGTCAAACCACTACCTATGATGCGCAGAAGTATTTATTGCATGGCCCCAGCTATTTATAACAAATTGGCAATAGTGCTTGGAAAGACTTGAAAACGGTTCAATTCAAAAGTAGGTATAGGTAGACCTCGTAAATTGTTAATAGATAAAGCATACTAAGTACAGTGTAACTGAGTTTTTAAGGGTCAATCTTTAATTATTATTATTCTTTTTTATTTATTTTTTTCTAACTACGTCAATTTTTTATTAATTAATAATTATTGCTTTTACTTATGGAATATGGTATATTGTCTATGACTTGGCCACTGCCACTGCATGTCTTCACCATAGCAACGCGGGTTGTCCCATCCTTGCCGGGAAAAACTTCGGTGATTATACCCAATGGCCAACGTAAAGGAGGGACATCATCCTGATGTATGAGAACCACTGTACCAATCTTAATATCGTCTGCGGCATTCAACCATTTTTGTCTAACTTGAAGATTATGTAAATATTCTATACGCCACCTCTTCCAGAAACTACAAACCATTTGGTCAAGCAATTTCTTGCGGCAAGTCAGAGACTTCGTCGTTTCGGGAACATTCGCGACAGGCAACGAAGTTAACGGAGAAGCCATTATAAAATGAGCGGGAGTAAGCGGTTCTGGGTACGGATCCTCATTCAGGACACAGAGCGGTCTGGAATTTAGAACTGCCTCAATTTCAGTGAGAACAGTCGAAAGCTCCTCGTAGGTAAGAAGCTGAGAACCGATAACACGGTATAAATGCGTTTTAATAGATTTAATATGAGATTCCCACAACCCTCCAAAATGGGGTGCGCGGGGTGGAATCACCCATATTTGCAAATAAATGCTATTCTATTCTATTCCATTCTACCTAGTTAAAGTTAATATTGATGGCTACACTTATAACAAAGTAACTTCCAAGAATAAACCTTTTTACTGGTTGTATGAAAAACAAAATGACGAGATATCTTAC
The DNA here is from genome assembly GCA_951799385.1 of Hyppa rectilinea. Taxonomy (NCBI): domain Eukaryota; kingdom Metazoa; phylum Arthropoda; class Insecta; order Lepidoptera; family Noctuidae; genus Hyppa; species Hyppa rectilinea. The sequence goes on from OX637304.1 coordinate 90,148, forward strand.
TATCAGTGTAAAGTTACGTTGAAAACAACTTTAAATGACAAAAGTGAGGAAAGGTACTACTGCATCATAACCACTACCGTGAATCAGATGCTTAAAAAAATAGCAGATTTTTCCCAACAACTGAAAAATGATGTAGGTAGCTACAGGTAGGTAGGTAGGGTAAATACGGGCAAAGCGAAGAAGTGAGGTAAAGCGGATAGGAAAAAAAATATTTAAAAAAAACTAAAAAACATCCTTTTTATAGAAAACCGAACTAAAAATAAGATTTTAAGATAATATTCACCACCACCATGCACCCCACGCTTTTAAAAAAGTAAAATTTATTTTCTATTTTTAGTTCGGTTTTCTATAAAAAGCGTGTTTTTTTAGTTTTTTTTAACTATTTTTTATTTCCTACTTTTTAGTTCAAATTAATGTATTGTCATCGGTCCTCGATAAATCTACAAAGTTTGAACGAAATCTGGCCGTTTAAAGTGGGTCAAAATCGCTTCCAAATGAGTCGGTTACAAACATACATACAAGTGAAGCTAATATAAAGCGTGTAAAAATAAGGATAATGGGAAACTATTATCAAATTATTGCATTGTCATCGGTCCTTGAGACGTGTGCAAAGTTTCAAGTTGATCAGACTTTTAGAAACCGGTGAAAATTAAGCTCAAAGATTCCGTTACATACATACATAGATACAACCCGAGCTAATAAAAGCGTGTTAAAAAGGAATGGTTTTACTCGAAAAGTATAACAGATACCTAGCACTATTTGCACTTATGCAGTTGACACTTGATATGTGCGGCTACACCATGGCAGCTAAAGCAAAACAATAAAGCTCTGTGTGTGTGAAGTAAAAAAATAAGTTTTTCTTACGATTTTTGATCAGGTAGGTATGTGATGTTTTCTTTTCTATTTAATGTACCGAAAATTACTTTAGATCAAGCAATTGGCCATGTTTTAAAGTACTTATTATTTGCGATTTTAATATTTCACGGCATGTAGTGAAAATATTTGTTAGCTTCGTTAATTTGAAAAAGGTTAATTTGAAAAATCTATTAGGTGAAGCGGATAGGTTATCTGCTTAGCCCGAGCACTTATATTGATAGTTCGTTTCAATTCATGTTTCAGAATGGTGTTTAGGTACTTTCAAAAGCAAAACAAACCAAGCATCATGGTTGGAAGAAACTTTACGAATACCAATGAAATAAGTCGCAAACGTAAATGTCAAAAATCTGAAGTATTAACCTCAACTCCTATTAAAGTAGAACAAGCAGTAAAGTTTAAGAAAATTAATGCAATAAAAGCCCAGCCCTTAAAAAAAGGAAGAACAAACAAATAAACAAGAAGAAAAGTAATAAAACTTAATTTATATTATTTACTTAATTTTTTTTTTTGTGTAGTAGGTACCTACGCTTATATATCGATCCACCAATTGAAGAGTGGATACAATGCGCGCAGTGTTCACAATGGGCGCACGAAGAATGAACATCGTATGGAGGACGAGGCAGTTATATTTTCGACGAGTGCGAAGATTAGTTGGTTCTATTATTCTAGACAAAATCAAACTGGTTGCTAAGTGAATTAGGTAGTGATTTATAATTTGTAACATACTATTTTAACATATTGAAATAAATTCTCACACATTGATTGATTTACCTATTATTATTAGGTTTTGGAATGTTTGTAGCCTAAATAATTATGTGAGCACCATGTACGACATAATTAAGTTTACCTGCCATGTGTTTTGCTTTTCACCTTTTGTGGTGTAGTGTTTTAATTTTGGGTGCATCTTCTTCACATATAATGATATAATTCATGTATACATAACATTGTAAAACATTTTAAAAGAGTAACGGTGGAGTTTTTTGCCCATTCTTCTCCACACGAAACTACCTTTTCACCTCACAGGCTCGGAAAGAGTCTGTTTGTCATTCGAAATCTGAGCCCAAAATCGCTTTTTGCTCTCTAGCGTGGAAAGAGTTTTTAAAATTCGAACCTTTCTATTTAATAATTTGCTATACTGCCAGTCCACTGAAAATGCAAGACACGGTCTAAAATAAAATATTAAATAATACCGCTCACCTTAAAAACTTCCATCACAGTACAGAAATTAAATATTTTGCGAGGATATAATTGTAAAATTGGAATAAATGTTAATAAGTATTCCATTTGATTAAAAAATCTGTGACGTCACATTTAAATATGCCATAAAAATACTACCCTGTCAAATACCCAATTGTGTAGTAATATAAGTTTAATTTTTTAAATAAAATAAATACTAATATAATATGTTATTTAATCCTTTGCTTGGCAAAAATAAATATGTATTAAATTAAATTAGTTAGTTATTTGTATTAAATTAGTTTTTTTCTTTCATTCTCCTTAGAGGACAAGTAGGATATAGAACAAAATACAGGGTATTTAATTTTGGAGATATTCTATGTAACTAATAAGATAGGTACATTGCCAAGTATCTGTTATTTTCTTCACATGAGTCAATGTATCTGAGACGCTCGAACAAAATAAAACTCAACATATACCTAACACCTGTTTTCTTGCAACTAGCAGTTGTGAGGTGAAAAATTGTGTGTTGCGCTCGGCAGCAAAGCTTTCCTGCGTCTCGTACATTTGAAACCTTCGTTACGCTCAGGATTCTATATTTGAACCACTCGCTTCGCTCATGGTTCAACCCTAGAATCCTTCGCTTACTCAGGTTTCAATACAAGTAGTCGCGCCAAAAATCAACTTTCCAGCCTTGCATAACAAATAACTATTTAGAAGGGGCGACTAGAATCAATTCTATTTCTTGTTTATTTTTACGTTCAAAAGTGCCTTACATGTGCCTATTTGAAATAAATGATTTGACTTTATTGCTTATCCTCTTTGCCCTTGGGCCATATCCGCTTTGCCCAACGGGGTCGGGTAAAGCGGATAATTGACTTCTTTTTACTTTTATATTTAAACTTTATCTCAATATGAGAAAATACAAACATCTTCTATTTAGAAGATGTTTGTATTTTCTCATATTGATTGTGTACGTCCAAAGACGATTACATGTGCCATAAATGAGTATTAAATAAAGTTCTTATTAATTCTGTATTTTAAATTGAGTTTCCCTGAGCTCATCCGCTTGACCCGTACCTCCCCTAAGTATAAGATATCGTAAAATAAGTAAATGACAATAAAAGCGAAAGTACCATCTACTTATTTCTGCGTTGAAACAGTGCAATAGGTACCTATAGATATCGCGATAAACGCAAATTACAAGAAAAAGTAGAAGAACCAGATGGCATTGTTTTTTTTTATTAATGATTCCATAATACAAATTGACGGCAAAAATTGTTCCTAAGGTACCTATAGGTAATTAGAACCGTAAATCACTACATAGTATAAAACAAAGTCGCTTTCTCTGTCCCTATATCACTATGTAGGTATGCTTAAATCTTTAAAACATACGCAACGGATTTTGATGCGGTTTTTTTTAATAGATAGAGTGATTCAAGAGGAAGCTTTACCTATGTGTATAATTGGTCGACATACTTTGCGGGCGAAGCCGCGGGCGGAAGCTAGTATGGTAATAAAATAATTAGGTATTATGATGTCATCATTGAATTTGGTAACTTCTTTAAATCTCATTATTGAGCGGCACATTCAAACCCTCCCCTCGTTAAAGTGGTTTTGACCACTGCAAACTGCAAAGAACAACGGCCGTTTTGGATTTAAAAGACGTATCTCGAACTTGTTACCCAGATGAGGCTGTTAGCTAGGTCTTCTTATCTTACATCTTTTCAAGGAAACAGAACGCAGGATTCAGTGTGGCGATCTAGCCAAGCGCACTCGTCAAGGGGCTTATTCTACCCGCCCTTTATCTATTATCTACTGAACAGCTTTTCCTACGAAAGCCAAAACCGATCAGGAAAAGTAGGTAGGTACATCTTACTTTTCATACACGCATCGAAATAGTCTCTAATGTTTACTGTTGTATTCACAGTTGTAGATACTAATAGCAATTGAATGTCCTGTTTCATGTAGGTAGGTACCTATCGGATAAAGAGTTTCATAGCGAAAGTTGTTTTATATTTTGGTGAGGTAGAATCATCACCCTTTGACGGGTGCAAGAGACTAAAGCGCGATCCTGTAGGCAGGTATCTTATTTTCACACGAGCTCCCGAAGCTCATTCTAGGCAGGACTTCCTGCCGCTTTTAAGAGCTCGGCCGTAAACCCGTCCTCCCCGGGGGCTTTTCCGTTTTAAATTTGGAGGCGCCTCGTCAGCACGTCTTGACTTTATGCAGGTTTCTCCCGAAATTTGTGTCTCCCATCCTGCCCGTATATTCCTCCCTGAGCATTTCCACCACTGGTTCAAATGATTAGTATCTACCTAAAGGTTAGTTACTTACTTAGTTATTAAGGTTAGGTTAGGTTACCGTAAGCGAATCTGCTGCTGCCAAATCCGTAGGATCCGACTACCGATTCGTTGCAGTTCTGTACTCTCTGTACGTGAGATACTCCCACTTTAGCTCTAAACTCCCCCATGAGAACGTTGCCCTTAGTATCGGAATGCAAGGCACCCCTCGAACATTCCTTACTCTCGAAATTGGGTACCTCCCGGTTCAGACCTCTCTTTCCCACTGGGCACTCTGGGCACTTGCCCAGGGCCCCGTGATCGATAGGGGCCCCCTATTCCCTGCCAGATCACTAAACGATAACCGATACATATTGCCGAAAAACTTTTTTGATATGAATAAATTGAACCCAAATTACTGACTACAATGTTAACCAGTTTGTCGCTGATGTCCATAGAATGTGATGTGCTCAAAAACCTCGATTTTGAAGGAGTGATTAACGATTTTACCCATCTCAAATCGAGAAGGGTTCCTCTTCAATCAACATAGATTCTTATAAAGTACTAACCTTTGAATGTTAAAAGAGTTACTTTTGTGGATTATATTAGGGGTTAAAGTATGAAATTGCCGATTTGTACTGAAAAATTGTAATTTGTTTTTTTTTTTAAATTAAACATATTTATTTAATCAACATAATTACCATTATTATCTATAGATATCATTGCTGCCATCTAATAGGATCATTAATTCCTTTGCGGTAGAACTCTCGTGATCTAGATTCGACAACTACCTAAGTACCTATGTGAAAGCATTTTGTACTGCCTCCTGAAAGTAAACTTTTTATCACGTAGAAAATTGTCCAAATCACGAAAAAAATGGTAGTCTGTTGGAGCAAGGTCTGGCGACGGATGGTTTCTAATTTCAGTTCCTGTAGAGTTGAAACGGTTTCTCGTACCTACTGTATGAAGTCTCGCGTTATCATGGAGCAAAAATGTAGTTCGGCACAGTAGCCATCTGCCGTTATAGCTTGACCAGATCGGAAAAAGCTATAGTGAATAACACCATGCTGAGACCACCAAACAGTTACCATTACCTTTTTATTGGTAAGCTTTACTTTAGGACACTGTTGAGGCGTTTTATTGAATGCAATAAATGATTATGATTATGATTATTTATAGTGAAAAACACCTGTAATCACCTATGTTCACAAAATAAATAAATTGAATTGAATTGAATTGACCTGGGGTCAGCCATTGCATTTTTTGCCACCGTAGGCGCGGGCCTGCGGACGGTGAGTAATGGGTGACTCACCGTCCGATCAGCACCAGACCCGTGCCGGACGGCGCGTATATGTTCCACGCGCGCCTCAAAGAGATGTCAGCATATGAAGGGGCCCCTCAGGGCCAAGCCTGCCGGGTAAGCGGGATTGTCCGAAAGGGTTACCGCTACCCCGGAACATAAAGGAACATGGATGGGTTTTAGTCAGTAAGAGTCTGACACTCCCTTCCGCTCCACCCAGAGCGGGAGCAGTCATTGGATGATTTCCCAGCCTTCAAAAAAAAAAAGGCATTGCATTTTACGGTTACCGTAAAGAACCCACTTTTCATCATGTCACAACTCGATAAAGTAGGTACCTATTCCTTCATTTCTGTATCAATTCAACAAGGCAACACAAGTTTCAACACGCGTTTTTTTTTCTGCAGATCAGTCAAATCATGAGGCACCCTCAAAACCACCCTCTGCAAAATTTGAAATTTTTAATATTTTTTTATTTTATTGATTTGACGCAAATTAAACAATATTGTTGGTAAGGTAACGTTAAACCATGCCACTAATTCCTGGGTAGTTTGGCTCGGATCGGCTTCCACCATCTCTTTCAATTCATTGTTATTCACCTGTGTGGGCGGTCTTCCACGTGGTTCGTTCTTCAAATCAGAGTTTCCATCACGAAAGCGTTTAAACCAAAATCGCACGTTGCGTTCATTAGAAGTCCCTTCTCCAAACGCAACATTGATATTGTGAGCTGTTTCACTCAAAAATCTCAAACCATGAAGGTTCTATGTCAATTCGAAGTAGGTACCTACTTAATACAATAAAATGGCAATTTCATACTTTAACCCCTATTATTACATTATCTATTCATTTAATGTCAATTCAATTCAATTCAATTCAATTCAATTTTATTCAGTAGCAATTTACACTGCGTTCGAAATAATCCAGCATGGAACATGATTACAAAATGTGACTGACAATAAAAATAAATCTAGAAGCTTGCTTAATATCTAATTTCTTTGTTTATTCTAACAAAATAGGGTTCTGTCAAAGTCATAGGGGGCCCCATTATCCTAATATGCCCAGAGCCTCCAATAAGTTAAAGACGGCTTTGTCTCGGTTAGCTACCTACTCTACGAGGAGTGCTAGGCTATGCTGTGCGACAGCGTTGTCTGAAAGGGATTTGTGTACAAGTTCTTGGGTATTACCTAAATAGGTGCCTACCTATGTATGTTTTCAAAAATTGTTTGTCATAGGTACGTAGGTACGATTAGGTAATACTTAAGTATACATACCCACCTATGTATATAATCGTCTAGCTATCGAAACTTTAAAGAAGTGAACACGTATAATCAGGACACAGGTCACATAGATTCACAGAATTCTGTGTCTGGTGGGCGCGTTATAAAAACACAGGCTATGGGCGGGGCGGCTCGACAATCGGGCGGTGCCGGGTGGCGCGCGCGGAGGCGGGCCGGCCGGGCGGGGCGCGCTCGCGGCCGCGCCAGTGCTGCGCGCCGCGCTGTCCCGCACGTACAGCCGCACCACACCGCGCTCGCACCGCGCGCCGACCTCGCCGCGAGTGTGTGCTGTGATACATGCTAGTGTTGTGACCGCTGCGCGCTCTGAGCGCTCTGTGCGCCTGCCGCTTATGTTCCCGTCTGGATAAGGATACCATCACGTACCGGTGATCAGTTCCTCGAAAATTACTCCTCATGGACTACATGGCAAAATGTTGTGCTCTTAATAAACAGTGATATAAAAGTGGTCGAAAGTGTCGGAGTGTGGAGAGTGAGCCTTGATTTATTTCTTCAACTGTTGTAGGTATGTACTAGCTAGTGGATTTTAAACAAGCCTAGGTATTTAAGCCTAGCCTCGATATCTACCAATCTCTTATGTGATTGGAACATTTACTTACAATAGGTTTAAGTAGCTTTCCAAAATATAAATTGGGAAGCAAAAAGTTAAATGAAAGTTTATCCAATGAAAGAATTAGGTAGGAAAGTCTGTAGGTAGGTACTTAGAAATACCTAGGTATGTGACTTAAGTTTATTCTATGCTGTTCGTCTCGAAATTGAATCTGATCAGATCTGAAAATTTAATAAATTTGCCTCCATACCTATCTACCAAATAACGGGTGATTTTTTAAGAGGTATTTTTTTTATTTTCAAAAAAAACAAAAAATTTGATGTAGGTAATCTTTATTGGAATCGATAGAACGATCAATATAATTTAATGTTTGAAGATGATTTCATGCAAATGCTGGCCGCGGCTCCGGTTTAGATGGCCCATTCGCAAGGCCCAATTTCGGCACACTCTCTCCAACATATCAGCCGGTATATCACGAATAAATGCTTCAATATTGGCTCCCAGTGCGTCAATCGTTGCTGGTTTATCCCTGTAGACATGAGCCTTAACATGGCCCCACAAGAAATAGTCCAAAGGGGTTAGATCACACGATCTAGGCGGCCAATTGACGGGCCCAAAACGTGAGATAAACTGTTCACCGAAGGTGGCTCTCAATTGGGCCATTGTTTCGCGTGCCGTGTGGCATGTGGCACCGTCTTGTTGAAACCACATGTCAGGCATGTCCAATTCTTTCATTTTGGGCAAAAAAAATCGCCATTCACAGTAACGTTTCGGCCATTGTAGTCTTTGAAAAAGTAGGTACCTACGGCCCGATGATGCCACCGGCCCATAATCCACACCAAACAGTACATTTTTCGGGATGCAGTGGTAGCTCTTGCAATGCTTCTGGCTGGTCTTCACTCCAGATGCGGCAATTATGCTTATTGACATATCCATTCAGCCAGAAATGAGCTTCGTCGCTGAACACAATTTTTCGATAAAAAAGTGGATCTTCCTCCAACTTTGCCAATGCCCATTCACCAAATGTTAGACGTTGTGGGAGCTCGTGTGGCTTCAATTCTTGCACCAGCTGTATCTTGTAAGGTTTTACACCCAAATCCTTTCGCAAAATTTTCCACGTAGTGGAGTAACAGAGGCCCAATTGCTGCGAACGGCGGTGAATCGACATTTCACGGTCATCACTAACACTGGCGGATACAGCCGCAATATTTTCTTCGGTCCGCACTCTACGTATGCGTGTTCGTGGTTTAATGTCCAATAATGTAAACTGAGTTCGAAATTTAGTCACAAGCTTCCGAATAGCTGCCTCAGTAGGCCGACCAAAGTGCCCATAAATTGGAAGAAGTGCGCGATGCACTCTCTTAACCGAGCATGCATTTTGATAGTAAAATTCAATAATTTGCAAGCGTTGTTCGTTCGTAAGTCGATTCATGCTTAAATTATAGACCAAACCAAAGAGTAATATAATAAGACTGGAACAAGTTTGACGATGACACAAGACACGATTCACGCGTGATATTTCAAAAACAGTGTTGCCAAAAAGATACCAGTAAAAAAATCACCCTTTAGCTTGTTCAACTGTACCTACTGTAGTTGTTCGGCTAAGACCTGTCGTCCACGACTTACTCAAAAGAAACGTGGTGTGAAGTTTTAATGAACAAAGAGATCAATCAAGAGATTGCTCTTTTTTGTGATTGGAACTTTTACTTACAATATAGGTACAGTCTTTAGGGAATAAAGAGCTATTTAAGTCCCGGTTTACGAAGAATAACCGAAGTGTTTAGTACAGGATAATTGTCTTAGTCGTGCGGTCCATGGCCCTTTACGGGGCCCCAGTGTGTGCGCGTTCATTACGGCGGCGAGCCGCCCACTATCTGAACGCGCCCCAAAAGGTGGTAGCCATTCGGCTAATCCGGGGGTACCGCACGATCTCGGGCGAGGCGGCAAGCCTCCTTGCCGGACTGCCGCCGTGGGATCTGGAGGCGATAGTCCTCGCGCGCCTGTTCGAGTGGCGCGCGGAGGTACTAAGCCGGGGGGAAACTCCGTTTCCGCAGCAAATTGCGGTGGAGCGGACGGACCTCCGGCGCGATCTCATGGCGGCCTGGAAGCAGCGACTGTCGCAACCCAGCGCAGGGCACGCCACGATAGTGGTGGTAAGGCCCCTCTTTGAGGAGTGGCTAGAGAGGCGTCACGGCGCCCTCACCTACCGCCTGACGCAGGTCCTCACCGGACATGGATGTTTCGGGAGGTTCCTGCACATCATCAGGCGGGAGGAAACGCCCGGGTGTCACCACTGCGAGGATCGCCCAGAGGACACGGTAGAGCACACGGTGCAAACCTGCCCCACATGGGCAGAGCACCGCCGTGTACTCGTAGAGGCGATCGGCGGCGGCGACCTCTCGCGCCCGGCCTTGGTGCAAGCCATGGTCCGGGGCGAGAGGGAGTGGGAGGCAGTCACCTCCTTCTGCGAAAAAGTCATGCTCGCGAAGGAGGTGGCGGGATGGGAGAGAGAAAGGTCCTCCCGTCCCAGTAGGCGCGGGCCTGCGGGCGGTGAGTAATGGGTGACTCACCGTCCGATCAGCACCAGACCCGTGCCGTACGGCGCGTATATGTTCCACGCGCGCCTCAAAGAGATGTCAGCATATGAAGGGGCCCCTCAGGGCCAAGCCTGCCGGGTAAGCGGGATTGTCCGAAAGGGTTACCGCTACCCCGGAACATAAAGGGCTACGGAAGGAACATGGATGGGTTTTAGTCAGTAAGAGTCTGACACTCCCTTCCGCTCCACCCAGAGCGGGAGCAGTCATTGGATGATTTCCCAGCCTTAAAAAAAAAAAAAAAAAAAGGATAATTGTCTTATGGTAATCGTGCGTTTCTGGAGAAGTCGGCCTGTACCTACCTACGTACTTTTCACAATTGGGACTCTAGAAAATTAATCGGAATTAAGACGCAGACAATGTCAACCGCTTAAGCTGGTGTTAATTATTGAATTATGATAATTCACTAGCAGTTAGTTGTTGTTACTTAAAACTGAAGAGAACTTTTAATAAGCCAATTATGAATTAAAACATGATTATAGGTACTTCAGAAACCGGCCTTATAAATAATAAAATCTTATTGATACGTAAACAAAAGATTGACATTATCTTTAGTAGGTAGTTACGGCCAGGCGGTTATCGTATTGCCCAGTTACTGGGTTGTGGAGGTCAGATAGGCAGTCGCTCCATGTAAAATACTGGTATTCAGCTGCATCGGGTTAGACTGGAAGCCGACCCCAACATAGTTGGGAAAAGGCTCGGCAGATACCTAGATAGGTAGTTACGGCGTGGCCAACGTAGTTTGTGCGATATTCAATTGAGGTAATTTAATTTTAAAACCTTCTCAATTTAAAATGACACTGATTAAAAATATACCCCATGACCTCACAAAGCATTTTTCCGTAATTACTTTATCCTGTACTTTTAATAATATAATAGGTATTGGATGCCGCACTTACGGCGCTGTCGTTAGGTAGGTAGGTAGGTACCTACATGTAAATACACAAATGAAATGCGCATCAAGCGTTATAGACCAGTGCCGAAGCCTTTGAAAATGGTAAAAAGTGAAAAAAAATTATAGTAGGATGAAACCCATTGGAAAAGGAAGAGAATGTAACAAAAATTAAAGGAAAAATAATTTATGGGCGTTCTGAGGTCGGGAAGTGGATGGGGGTGCGTTTTTAAGGGTAAAAAATGTTTATCTCGATTTCCGGCAAAACTACAAGTCCTATAGAAAAAAGTTAAATAGCAAAGATGTAGGTAATAAAAAGATCATACAAATTTTGTATTCACACTATTTCACATAACCTCAAAATTTATGTGAAAAGTTCAAATAACCAATTTTTTGGTTTTTTATTTTTATCTTTAACAAAACATTTTTTTTTTCTACGAAATTTGGTGAAAACTTACCTTTTTGTATTCCAAACACACCGTAATTTTTTTGATTTAAAATATTTATTTGTTCACCTTATACTGACTTAATATCTAAAAATCACCCTAATCTTCGATCGAAAATTCTCTAGTCAAAATACCTATCAGCTTTTTAAAAAAAAAGTCGGTATGCTTTATGTTCATTGAAATCTCTACTTTCTGATGGTGTAAAAAAAAATACATTACTATAGTAAATGTTGTCAGAAAATGCACAGTATACTGCTACGAAATAACGGGTAGTAAGGCCCATACCCTCCCCACTCCTGTATTAAATAGCTTTTGATGGCCTAAAATTTTCCGTAGGTCACTCAGATATATAAGTGATCCTTAAAAAAGCAAAAAATAAATAGGCATCTACGCATATAAATCATATAATTTAAAAAAGATTCTACAACTTTCCCAAAATATTGTAATGCGTATGTAATATTGTAATCGTTTCTTTGCATTTTCTGAGAACATTTACTATGGTAATGTACATTTTTTTACACCATTAAAAAGAAGAGATGTCAACGAACATAAAGCCTACCAACTTTTTTAAAAAAGCTGATATTTTGACAAGAGAATTTTCGATCGAAAATTAGGGTGATTTTTCGATATTAAGTCAAAATAAGGTGAACAAATTAAAAAAATTACAGTGTACTTATTTGGAATACAAAAAGGTAAATTTTCACCAAATTTCGTAGAAAAGAATATTTTTTGTAAAAGATAAAAATAAAAAACCAAAAACTTTGTTATTTGAACTTTTCACATAAATTTTGAGGTTATGTAAAAAAAACGTGAATTCAAAATTTGTAGATCTTTTTACTACCGTGAAACCGGCCATCATTGCCCGCATTTCCACGTATTTTTGAGATTTTGCAAAAAATATTCACCAGAACTCGTAATAAAGTCGACCATGGTAGCAATTACTGTTAAAGGTCTAAAATCACAAAATAAAGTGTTTCTAACTTTAACAGAATCCAAGAAAAAGGCGCCTAAATAGCCGGGCAAAATTATACGCACAACCGTCCAACATTGCTCAACCTTAATTTCTCTAAAATTATCAGTTCTAAAGCTTGGGTAATAGGGTATGTTTTAGTGAATTATGCAAAGTTGCCATCCTTCGTGTTCAATATATGTCAAAAACATATTACTTTTTATTTTACTGAGGTGGGCAATGTTACACTACACACCAGGGACTTTTTCATACATAGTAAAACAGTGGATTAGGGTTGATACATATTAATGTGATAAATAATAATCTGTTCAAATATAAACTCTTTTATTATCAATAATCAGTCAAGTTTTTTCTGATGATCTCGAGGACATCCTATTTTTTTTACATTTTCAACCGCGAGCTGTAACATCTCTTCTGAATAATTTTTATAGGGCCGAGACCCGAGGACTCTGCGATTTCTTTTCGTAGGCTTTCCCATACTGCAACCAAACAAACTAAATGTAGGTACCTAGTTTATATTTGTCAACTGAGTGCTGATGGGTGCCAACCCTAACATTATTTTTGTAGTGGGCAATGTTGTCACTCTTATGTTCGCGCAAATTCGGGAATCATTGCCCACTCCATTATCTTCAAGATTTTATGTTGTAAAGGTCTCAAAGTAGCATTAAAATGAAGCGCGATATTTATAATTACTCTGATATTAAAATAACTTACCTGAGAGATGTAGTACGCTGACAGTAAGTAAAAACATAACACAAGATTTTGGCACCACCTCACACTAGTCCTCCTTTCAACATGTCTCGCTGACAACTGAGTGAAGTTAGCACCGTTGCTAATATTTAATTTTGCCAGAAAAATGTTTAAATTTACCCTAAAAATTTGATAATGTTGTCAGCTAAATACACTTATTTACAAATCATTATTTTAGTTATTTTTCGTGTTCGGGCAAACATATCCGCTAAGGGCAATGATGGCCGGTTTTACCGGTACCTACATTTTTGCCATTTAACTTTTTTCCATAGGACTTGTAGTTGTGCCGGAAATTGAGATAAACCATTTTTTATAATAATAATACTTAATAATAATCCATTTATTTGTAAGAATATTGTAGTACATAGTTGTTAATTTTATCTTAAAGTCCATTATATTACCCATTCCATCCATCCATCCATCCATTATTTTTTACCCTGAAACCCCCCCCCCCCCATCCACTTCCCGACCTCAGATCAACCGTAAATTATTTTTCCTTTAATTTTTGTTATATTCTCTTCCTTTTCCAAAGGGTTTCATCCTACTATATTTTTTTTGTTTTCAAAAATTATCGGCACTGGTCTATTACTAGGCCAAGCATATCAGGAGAGGGGTCATTGTTCTTTAGGGAACATCTTTTACAACTCTGTATAAAACACGTGGAGTTAATGTTGTGTCTTTTGTGCTCGGTTATCGTATAGGTACGCCTAAAATAATTTTTAAAGTTTAAATTACGTATTTTTACATAAAAGTCATCATATCACGAAGAAGTGAAATAGTACATTCGAAACAATGTCACCCATTTGGTATCACAAGACTTGTTGAAAACAATCACTTGTCACACACTACTTGTATAGGTGCCTATACATAACTGTTTGATTTGGGCGTCAACGCTCCTTTCGGCGTCTATAATCCATAATACCTTCTACTAGGTACCTACTTTTTTTTTTTGGGGGCGGGGAGTCATCCAGCGGAACGGAGTGTTAGACTCTTACTGACTAAAACCCATCCATGTTCCTTCCTTAGCCCTTTATGTTCCGGGGTAGCGGTAACCCGGTCGGACAATCCCACTTACCCGGCAGGCTCGGTGGAGAGGTCTGAGGTGCGCGTGGAACATGTAGGTACGCGCCGTCCGGCACGGGACCTTACCCTCTCCCGTCCCTCCACCTCCTTCGCGAACATGACTGCTTTGCAGTAGGAGGTGACTGCCTCCCACTCCCTCTCGCTCCGGACCATGGCTTGCACCAGTGCCGAGCGCGAGAGGAAGACCATGACTCCATAGACTACTTACTGTTGTAACTAACAACGACAACCAGGCCTACTACACAAATCCGCCGCGACAGGAGTCAGGGCACCGCCGACACTCAGGTCATCCGACAATGTTACCGTAGGTTCTTCATTCATTTTTACTATTTTACTTGGCTTGAAAATGTGTCAGTGTAGTGTATTGTCAGTTATATTGAATACTAGCTTTTGCCCGCGACTTGGTCCGCGTGGTTATATCGCAATCCTACTAATATTATAAATGCGAAAGTTTGTGAGGATGGATGGATGGATGGATGTTTGTTCCTTTTTTGGGCAAAAACGGCTGAACAGATTTCAATGAAACTTCCCAATAATATAGCTTATATATCAGAATAACACATAGGCTACAATTTATACAGTCTTTGCGTGATTTGGCCATAATATAACGATAAGTTTCGAGTAAGTCGGCAAAATTTCTGCCCTCTGTGAGCTATCATGGCGTGCGCTGCCTAAACCGTCAGAGTTACACGAAGGTAATGTATTGTGGGTCTGTTGATCTTAAACAGTTCTATGTAAAAGTCCGCGACAGCATATGTCTACCTATTATGTGGAAGCCATTATAATTATACAAAATAGTGAGCCATAAATACATTTCTATTTGATACTTTTTATACAATACACATTTTACATGGCAAAAACGGCTAAACAGATTTCGATGAAACTTCCCAATAATATAGCTTATATATCAGAATAACACATATGCTACAATTTACATAGACTTTGCGTGATTTGACCATAACATAATGATAAGTATCATGTAGGTAAGTCGGCAAAATTCCTGCCATCTGAGAGCTATCTGGGCGTGCGCTGCCTAAACCGTTGGAGTTACACGAAGGTAGTGTATTGTGGGACTGTTTGTCTTGAAAAGTTCTATATAAAAGTCCGCGACAGCATATGTCTACCTATTATGTGCAAGCCATTATATACAAAATAGTGAGCCATAAATACATTTCAATTTGATACTTATTTTACAATCCACATTTTAGAGTACCTACTCAGTTAATTCTTATTGAATTAAATACGTTTATCACTTTTGGTATTTAATGAAGATAAACTTTGTCATTTACACTAAGCAATATGGACAAATAGTTTAAAAGTTATCACGACTAGCTCGAAACTCAGTATTTATGTCTAAAACCAAAAGTAAAGAATACCTATCAGAGTTTTTCGAATATCTACTTTTTTTTCGAGCGTGTGAAATCATCAAATACCTAACTCCTGGAGCGGAAGGGAGTGTCAGACTTTTACTGACTAAAATCGATCCATGTTCCTTGTCTAGCCCTTTATGTGCCGGGGTAGCGGTAACCCATCCCTAAGGGGGTGAAAAGGGGTAGTCAATTTTAAAGGGGATTTTAATGCATGTCTTGGTAACTCGAATTGATACTTAAAACACTTCTTTTTATTCCGATATCGCAATATAATCGAACTCCACGCAGGCGAAGTCGCGGGCAAAAGCTAGCCTAAATAGATAAAGATTGTCAAAATTATTTTACAAGATAGTAAAAAAACTAAGTTGTTAGAAGAGCACGTGGTTGACTGTGTTTAGTTGCTACATATATGTTATTTATTCATTGACAAACGTTAAGCTTAGTGCCTCTTACACGTGTAATGTAGCCTAACGCAGAGGAAGGCCACTTGACATGGCCCGCCCCTCTAAAATTCAAACGTTTGAAAGTAATTCTAATTACGTTGCGCCACCAAGCTCACAACGCATGTTGCTGCCTCTACCGGCCTGCTACTGGAGACGAACACTTACAGCTACCTACATAATGTATACTCTCTCGTAAGGCTGTGACTACAAACATTGAAATAGTCATTTGGGAGGCCGCGCCATGTTACCTATCGTAATTTATATTGACGTTATATTGACGCGGGGGATGAGCCGAGGACGACTTTTAATTTATTTATGTATTGCAGATAAATTGTAACTAGAGTGAGTTGTAATGACACAACTTGTTTCGGCGACGACTGACGTAGAGGGGTGCGAGGGTGCGCCGAAGGTCTGCGTATGATAGTAGTTACTTGGTATCCGCTCGGAGCGGCTGCGAGATCAACAGCGTCATACCTAATTCACATGCTATATTTACGTTGACATGGTTATTATAAGGTTTCCTACGTATTTAAAAAATATGGATATGTTAGATCTGAAGTGAGCACAGTGTATCGCGTTGGTCTGCTGTTAGCAAGCAACTGAGCATGAGCCCCTGAGCGCGCTTTCAAGGGCGGCCAAAGTGTTTTTGGTTTTTCCATCATGAATTTCCAGTAGCAAGTTTAGCAACCCGGAGCCGGGAGCTCTGTGCCTTAGTGACTGCCGAAGCTAGATTAGGGCTTTATAAATACATATTATAAATAGGTAAAATTTGTAATTTTGTAAGTTTGTATGTAGGGGTAATCTCCGGAACTAATGATCCATTTTAAAAAAAAATCACTGATAGAAAGCTACATTATTCCTGAGTGCTATAGGCTATAAATTATATTTATATCATACATATTAGCCGAGCTATCCAATTTTCGTCTAGCAAGTCGGAAAGAAATACTTATCTCCGAAAACAGAATTATTTGCATGCGCTGCCTAAACAGTTGTTTAAAATTGAAAGCAATGTATGTCAATATTCCTACAAAAAAGTCCGCGACACCATATTCCTGTCTTTTGTATTTTAACTTTTATATTTCGTTTTATGTTTTAAAAAAGTATTTTTTCGACTTAGGTAAGTACTTCTGTTTGGATGCCTATTTAAACAACAAAATATCAATTATTATCAAATTAAATTATTTTATGATCACAAGGACATCACAGAGATACGATTTGCCCTCTACAGTATGTCAATTGGTCATATATTTTCCGAGATAATATAAAATTACTAAACGCAAAATGCTAAAACATTCGCTGAGCTCAACTATCATTCCTACTTCCTACGTGCTTTGTGCGGACGTTTTATCCATTTACCCATAGATGGTGTTGTGCAAATACGTCATTTTTTTTAATCACGGTGTTAACATTTATCCTTTCAGCCGCTGTGGCGTGATTGAGTAACAAACATCCATCCATCCATCCAAACTTTCACGTTTATAATAGTAGTAAGATAATTTTATTATTATCCGTGTTGAGACGGGTTAAAAATACATAATGCCATTGCACCATTACAACGCGAGGCAGGGTCTCGTAAAAGGCGACTAAGTTTAGCAGACAAGATCACCTCGGTAATCTTTGGAACTACTGATCTGATTCCAAAAATTCTCTCACTAATGGGAACCTACAGTATTGCCGAGTATCATAGGATATAATTATTTAATGTATAAACAAGAAATTTTCCGCGGACGAAGTCGCGGGCAGAAGCTAGTGTAAAATATAGAAACACCTGCGCGTAATTATCAGTTGTTGAATAAGTATGTTGGTCCAGGAGAAGTTAGGTATCCTAAGTATTCCAAGATCCTTCACTGGCATGACTCTAAGCAGTGCATGTGAAAGTGCTTCTTAAAATATGTTGATTCTTGGTAAATGCAAAACATACACATTCTGATGTAGGTAGTTAATGTCATAATTGATACTTATGTTGATACTTCGCGACTTAATGATACATAATTATATGACGCAAGCCAGCGCAGTAAATCTCCACGAATGCGCCATACGCCGACTTCTTGAGAAGCAGCTCATGTTCCATCTTTTCAAACGTTTTTTGAAAGTCTGCGTTCAGCATCTAGCCGTGCCTGTTGATCCATATTATTAAACCAATAATCTATAAAGGCTAGTCGACTTGTAGCATTAGATCGATCAACAACATGGCTTTGTTAAAATACAAAGCCATGTTGTTGAACAAGAATAATGCTACATGTTATACATATTGCTCGGTGTATTCGTATAAGTCAGGAAATATACCTTCCGTAAAGCATTTATTAAAAATAATGTGAAGTGGAATGGTAGGTCTATTGGCTGTTTATATAATAAAGGAAAGTGGTAATCCATCTGGGCCTGGACCCTTTGGTTATACCTAGTACCTGTAGGGTTTGCAAAACCTGTTCAGGACTAAAAGCTATGCGGTGATAATAACAGTTCTCAGCGCACGCATTTAATTATTTCCCCATTCATTTTGGAATCTCTACCAGGAAAATAAATCAGATCGTTATCTGACAGATTATGAAGAATTGGGACAGAACTGGGAATTATGAAGGATTGGAATGGCTTGTAGGAGTGTGCTCTTTAATACAACTAAAGACAATATTATAGAGTGCTCTGTTGAGAGCCCATTAGGAGAAGACTGATCTCAGTAAAATTTTCACAGTTCATAGTTAAGTTATACCTACGATTGTGTTATTTTTAGGTTTATAGGTGATAGATGTTTATAAGGTAGGTGGATAGGTAGTAATGGGCATGTCGGCCGGTATGGATGTGGCGTACTTTGTGTTGCTTTTTAATAAATCTAAACTGCGACCATTACTGTTAAAGACAAAGTTAAACTGCTCGTCCACCGTTAAGTAGTGACATGAAGTGACTCATATTAAAACTATACCTATGCACAAGTAAAAAAACCGTACAATTACTGTAGCGTTGCCATTATGATTTGAAAGCCAGCGTGTATCAGGTAAGCTGTTATCTCGTGTAGGGTAGCTACCTAATTACAGGTAGGATAGGTAAGTGCCCCACTTTTAATGGGGAACCATAACTTATTATTTCAAAACCTATTGGCAATACGTCTTTTGCATATGGTCACTTTGATCTTTAATCTATGATGGTACCACTTTTGATTTTACATAAAAATTTCATAGATTTTGAGGAAATTTAGTGTTTTTATCCTCTCAAAAGTAGGATAGATGTCTATAGTTTGGGATAGAAGACTCGCTGTATGAATGCTTCAATATTAGATGTTAATGGAAATAAAACATACTAATAGGTTCAATAATCATCTTTGATAATTATAATTATGTCTGTCTAGAATTAGTGAACAAAAGAAGCCTTTTTATAGGTGAAATGATAATCATGTTACACATGTAATTAACATCAGTGCCGGTATTCAATGTCCGTGAGGGTACTCCGTAGGCTCTGGCTAAGTATTTCATTTACATCGTTCTCATGTTTGGTCACATTGCCCCTGATCTATCCCGCACAGCAGATAGGGTTCATACCTATAGGTACTTTAGCACAAGATAGATGCCTCTTAAATGAAAAAATATTAAAACTAGGTAATTATTATAGCATTGTTTCATGTAGGTACTTTAAACAGTAGGCAGACACAATATTTAGAGATAATAGCATGATGATGGCCAATATCACCAATTTAGTTTAAAAAAAATATTGAATTTATAATAAGTAAGTGACATAATAAGAAAGTGAAAAGATATTCGATAGTAAGTACCTACCTAATGGTGTCGCCGCGGAAGATTTTTACGCTCACAGGCAAAACGCGTAGGTACCTACTCTCTCGCGTGCGGTTCCTATTACGTAGTACAAGTTTATCCTACGACTTTTCTTACCCTAGCTCCTAAACTAAAAACAATCGCTGAACACTTGCGGGTTTTTCGGGGAGCATTTCTTTGGGCTTCATGTCTCAGGCTTCAAGATTTAGTAACCGTAGACGACGAATCTATTATGGATACCTATGAAAATAATAACAAAATGCTTTTAATGAATGATTTTGTGTCTGGCAAACGATTTTCTGCAAGTGTAAAATTAAATAGACCAAATGCGAAAAAGCACTAAAAAATACCTACTGAGTTCTACTAATAATTACTTTTTCTTACTATAAGTACTCACTTTATTTTTAAATAAAATTATTTAAAATTCATGATTTTAGTTTCTTTTTGTGGTTGATATAATATACCAATGTATATCAGAAAGGGAATGCAACTAACACAACAACGCCGAAGCTCTTTAAATAATATAATCAGTAACCATGAGTTAATTCGTAACAGAGTTTGTCCATTAGAAAATCCATGAGCGCTGGTTCATACACGGATATTGGATCTACGCGACCCGGGTCACCCGGGCAACAGCCGCCTGAACGCATGATTATGTTGGATACGCAGACCATTGTAAGCTCCACATAGGGTATATCTGAACCACAGGGCCCCCGAGTACAGTGTTGTGCAATATGCCTTAAAAAGCGCTATTATAAATATAAATCTAAATTAGGGAATCTGATACCCGGTGGCCCAAGTAAGTTACACTTACATACACTGTTTATTGGGTGACGTTTGAGTAACAGTGGAGGGACTGTAGGTGCACATCTAGATAGGTCATCATCAGACCTGAAAACGATATATTCGGGCTTTTTGGTGTCGCGTACGATTCACACCGTCTAGTCTAACCCCACCCTTCGGCCTGCATGGCTCACAAAGATCCCCCACCCATCTCACCCGAGTCTCTTAGTGTAGGTACCAGCGCTTGAGGAGAGATGCGAGCTCCGGTGACAATGTTGTGACTTCTAGCTTCTGCCATAGTAAATCGCAAAAGAGTAGCTCAAAGGACTTTGATAATTGGGTCCAACAAACCTGCGCAGAATCGCGTTTGTCTATCCGCGACATAATTAACAGCGTGCCTCAAACTTAGAATTGCCGCTACCGTTGACAGGCCTGCCCTAGAGCCGAACTGGGCATCATGGATCTTGTCGTGTCTATTTAGGGGCGAGTGGAGCACGCTGTGTCTGCTGTCTGGACCAGTGAGATTGGCCTGTGGTTTGACCCGTCCGATACGTCTCCCGCCTCATGCCCGACTACCGGCACCATCAGAGCCCGCACCGTGTCCGCGGGCAAGTACGAATGACAGAGACACAGCTTGAAAAATAAGTACCATCATGTCCTGGGGATTTCCCCTTTTACCATATTTTTCGCCAAGACCACCGTTGGTACCTCATCTTTAGGAAACACATCGAGCTCCCCGCGTGGAGGTCCTAGGGGTGACTGTGTGGTAAACAGATTTTTAAACTACTCTGCAATATCTGTTGGGTTGGCAACGCCGTCGATACTCGGCCTAGGATTTAACTTATCCCTTTATCCTTTGCAGAAAATGTAAACGTCACAATTGTCATAGTGCTTTGCCTGTTCCTGGTGACTTGACCTTTCCTTTAAAAATTCTACGTGATTTCACCATTGAGTCATAAACAAGACCCAATGACGGCTTTCCGTAGCTGCACCGCGACATGAAATCCAGCTGAACATTTCTATGAGCCTCGCCCTCATACCTGTTCCACCCAGCCAATAGCTTGTTATACCAAGATTTTAATGCTAATATTTTACCAATTTAATTCTGAATAAATATATTATTTATTTATCTTTTGTTTGCCAGCCTTTTGCTCGTAAGTGACAACAGCGTTTGCACCTAAGGTAGGGACTTACTACCTCTTCCTTCATAAATAAATCTAATCTTAATCGACCTTAGAGCATTAAGTAATCGACATATACCGAAACATATTATACATACTTAAAAAAATAGTTACAAACAACTTGCAAAAAGAAATGAAATCCCACCAAAAACATTTTCATGTTAAATGTTGCCAAGACGAGACCATATGACTCGCACTGTCAAAAAGTTATCAGATCTCATGTAGAGTCAAGCTTCTAACTCTACACGCCATAACTCTACAAGGCCTATCTTCACAAACTCTACACTCAGTGAAATATGTGGCTTCTCAATAGTCACGAAAATGAGCAAGAAGTCGCCGTTACCGTCACGTTGAGCGTTACCTAAATACCATGCTCAAAGAATTTTTGTTTCTAAAAATTGAAGCGTATGACATGGATGACATTTGGTTTCAACAAGACGGGGTCATACATGTCACTCAGCCAACGTAACCATCGATCTTTTGCACACTAAAAATCGAATCAACAGCCGAAATGCTGATGTCAATTGGCCGCCTCGGAGTTGTGATTTGAGCCTTTTGGGTTATTTTCTGTGGGGAACCATAAGTGTTACGCAAACCATCCAGAGACAATTGAAGCGTTAAAACATGAAATCAAAGTTGCCATTGAAGAGATTCAAGCCGAAACAATCGAAAATGCATTGAAAAATTGGGTTGATCGGATGGGATACTACCGAGCCAGTCGTGGTAGTCATATAAATGATATTGTGTTTCATTCTTAAATGACAAAGTTCAACCTTTCCAATAAAACCAGAAATTTGAAAAAATTATCAGTAAGTCGTTTTTTTTTATAGCCGATTCAAATTTAAAACACTAGATGGCCCACCCTGTATTGTGTCAATTTCTCATGCTCTATTTTTATTACCGTTTGTTAGATTTAACTGTACAACGCTTTAGATTATTTAAATCTGTTATGTTGGTTATGTATCTTAAATAAATAAATATTCGGGCTTCGGAGGCCATGTCCGATGGCGTCAGGCGGCAGTAGACAATGACTGAGTCCTGCCGTCGGATGCTTTAGGCACGGTAATATTATCTATACAGTATTGTAACTCGGCCGCATCTTTGAAATAAATGCCTACAGCCGCGCGGTACGTAAACATGCGATAGGGCTGCCCGCCTCAAGCATTTGAATTACATTTGCCTACTTTGTGTTTCCATTTAGTTTTGTAATTGTAAATACACTTTTTTTATAAACAAATTTGTGTATGTTCAATGTGTCTTTGTGTTCAATAAAAATGCGTGTTGTTTTTGATTGGTAGATTTAATTAAAAACCATGTTTATGTTTCAATAACAAATCGGTCTTATAAATTTGGGACCGAAAAATATTTGCGCCTCAACTGAGATGTACGAAATGCTTTATTATTAAATTTTAAAGTATAAAAAGCAGCATTCTAATATAAAGCTTAATTCAAAAATTTGTTTCAGAAAACATGCAACCAAAAGCAGCATAATGTATCCTACTCGTCATATTAAATACTAGCTTCTGCCATCGTCATTGAAAATCAGTCCTAAACTGTAACCGGTTTCATCGCGTCCAGGTACAAGTCAAGTACAAGCCATGGGGGCTTATGTTATTTTATAATAATATACAGTGAAATTAGTGATAGCTTTGATTTCCACATCAGATGTTTCTGATCTACGATTTTTATAAGTCAACAGTAGCTAAATGCCCCTCAGACCGAACAACTTTTGCTAAGACGTCATTCCTATATGTGTTATGGTGTAGCTCGGCTCTTGGAGTTCCACAACAGGTGTTCCAGATCTTCGATTTTTATAAGTCAACAGAGAGTGCTCATCAGATTGAACAACTTTTGCTAAGACGTCATTCCTATATGTGTTATGTTGTAGCTAGGCTCTTGGAGTTCCACAACAGGTGTTCCAGATCTTCAATTTTTATACGTCAACAGAGAGTGCTCATCAGCCTGAACAACTTTTGCTAAGACGTCATTCCTATATGTCTTATGGTGTAGCTAGGCTCTTGGAGTTCCACAACAGGTGTTCCAGATCTTCAATTTTTATACGGCAACAGAGAGTGCTCATCAGGCTGAACAACTTTTGCTAAGACGTCATTCCTATATATGTTATAGTGTAGCTGGGCTCTTGGAGTTCCACATCAGGTGTTCCAGATCTTCAAATTTATTCTCTCAGCAGAAAATGCTCATCACGTGGAACAATTTTTGCTAAGGTATTATTTTTGTATCTCTTATAGTTTAGCTGGTCTGTTGCGGTTGCGCATCAGGTGTTCAAGTTTCCAAGATAAATTATAGCCTATATGTTGCCCAGACTTAATACCTATACAACAAAAACATTCCAATCCGTCCAGTAGTTCCGAAGATTAGCGTGTACAAACAAACAGACATACAGACAATTTTTTTTTTGGATTCGTGCTCGATTACTGTTTCTAAACCCCCCTCAATTATTATTTTTTAAATATATTCAATGTACAGACACAGTTTTTTTACTGTTTTATTATATGTATGTATATGTATTTTTATTAGATGTACTTGAACTTATTTTTAGTGAAAAAATCACGCGGTTATTGTTAAAAAAAACAACACATCGTCTGTTCGTCACTGCGGCACAGTCGCGACTGTCGGCATGCCGAGCGCTTGCCGAGATCGAGGCGCGTAGGTATAGCTCGCGTTTCGTCCGTTTGTATGAAGTTGGAATACTGTATAGATAATATTACCGTGCTTTAGGTTAGATATTGCGGCTCAGATGTAATGGCCACATAATGAGTGGTTGCGTTGCGCAGGTGCAGCGGCGTGAGGCGGGCGGCGGGCGGCGCGGCGGCATGGCGCGCGCGCGCGGCCGGCCGGCATGGCGGTGAGCTGTCCCGAGGTGATGTACGGCGCCTACTACCCCTACCTGTACGGGCGCGGGGCGGCGCGCTCCTTCCACCACGCGCCGCACTTCCAGTACGATCGGGTCAGTATCAGCTCCGCCTCCAGGCCCCGCGCCTAGCTACACATCAGGCGTATAATCGTCACAAGCGCGACTACTAAGCGTGGGGTTCCCGCTCCGATCCCCTTGGGGGTAAAATGTTAAATTTAAACGAGCCGTTAAAAACTTATCGAACGACGAATTATGAACGCTTTAAAATAAATACCTAAGCCTTTCTTACTTTCTGGACTTTTGATTTTTTTGGACAAAGTTGGACGCAGTAACTAAGCTAGGGAGTCCCGACCAAACAAGCTAGGTTAGGTTATAGGGCCCCTAATCAAGTCTCAAAAATCCAAATTCAAGATGATATTACCTATGTTAAAGAGCGCGACTATGTAGGTGTATGTGAATGTGCCTTAGGAGTCAGTGGTTCTCCGCAACAGACATGACAAAGCCATAGTTTAATAAATTGTAAATAAGCAAATGGTGTGAAAGAAAACAGGGTATAATCTATATATGTATAGAAACATAAAGTGAAAAACGTTAACTGTGTGGTGAGGTGAATAAATGTAGGGTCCTAGTGTGTGTGTGTGTGAGTGTGTGTGCGTGTCTGTAGTGAGGAATAATGGTGTGTAACCAGTACATATCCCTTTATGGTTAGATTTAGACTTGTATTGGTATGTATAGTACCTTATCATCATTGTAAATTACCAAGAGAGAGAGAGATTCAATAATCTCTAAGTAAGGTTTCGCATTTATATTTAGACCAAACTCTGAAGTATGACCTAACAAACAAACAAGAATCATCAATATAAATTCGTAATTGGCGGAGTAATCGCGTAACAAACATACATTGAGAACTTTCTCAAATTCTCAATTCGACCAAATGTTTTTTTTTTGTAGTCGGTTAAAATAATATAAATAGGTACCTACAAAACATTCTATTGTTAAAATGACTTTATTTTTAAGTTGGAATTTTAAACATTGTTCTTTAGGCTCATCGGTATCTAGAGTGGATTTAATATATGTAAGTATTTGAAGTGAATATATTTTTAT
This sequence comes from Hyppa rectilinea, assembly GCA_951799385.1. Taxonomy (NCBI): domain Eukaryota; kingdom Metazoa; phylum Arthropoda; class Insecta; order Lepidoptera; family Noctuidae; genus Hyppa; species Hyppa rectilinea. The sequence continues at coordinate 115,876 of OX637304.1, forward strand.
AATAATAATTATGTTTAATACGGTCTATAGCCGTAGTCGTACCTAAGTAATACTAGTAGTTAACGATTTAAAAGTATCGTATCGTCCATCCCACACCTCACGCTACATACTGAACTCGAAGTAAGTATGAGTGTCTACATCAATAAATACCTGCCATCTCCTACTAGCACATTATTGCAAGCTACGTCGGTGCGACCGTAGACGAGCTCAATGCCAGCAGTGCCAGCTGTATTCATATCCCGGTATGTCCGCCGGCCGCCACCGTCGCGGTTGTGCGGCGGGCGGGTCAGCTGGTTGCTCAGCTTCGCTTCTCATAGTTTTTATGTTGCGGTGTCAACGCATCCGAGTGCGATCATCTCGAAAGTAAAAATCGTCACTCGCTTGTGAAGCAGAAGCGGTTCATAGAGTTAAGTTAGTTTTTGTGTAGCTCCCGGCTAGGAGCGCGGAGCGGCCGGTCCGGCCGGCCGGCCCATATATCACGCGCGCAAAAACCGACCCGCCGGGCGACCGCGCCGCCGCGCCCCTGCGCCTGCGCCGCATGCCTCTCGCGAGAGATTTCGTGTTTCATTGTCGTTTATTCATCGAATTATAGTTTTATTCAACTCAAACTATTCATTTCAAATATACCAATCACAGGCACGTTTGAATTGTCAAGGGGTTACCACCTACCTTTGAAGAAGAACAGGCAAGAAATTCCTCTTCTGAACAAAATGTTGGTTACATCATTCATATTGTTACTATACACGTGAGAACGATGCAGAACGTTAAAAACATCTGTAATACAATGTATAGGGTAAAAGCCGGATAGTTGCCCTACTTTTCAAAAAAGCTCTATAATTGAATAAATTGTAGTTATTAAGAATAATTCGACGTGTATATCAAAACATAGGTCTTTAATATTTCATAATAGCCCATTTTTGTAAACATAATTAACATTCGTTTCGAGTAAATCCTGTTTGATTTGACCTCTCAAAAGAGGGATAGTTGCCTATTATAGCGGATAGTAGCCTAACGTTAAAAATGCCTACAATGAAACGCAGGAAACAGTTAAATATTTATTTTATTTAAAACAAGTTCTAGTTACTAAAAGTTGGATAGAACATCAAAAGAAAAAAATGTGTTTTTGCTCGTTCAAGAATTTATAGTTGCGGATAGTTGCCCTTAAGAAACTCCTACGCAAAAGTAAAAAAACTTTACAAAAAATAAAACCGACTTCCAAAAAGAACACTACAAAGTGAAAAATAATTTTGATTTCGGAAGTCGGTGTCTTCGGTTTTGTATTTTCATTTTTTGCCACCGACTTCCGAAATCAAAATTATTTTTCACTTTGTAGTGTTCTTTTTGGAAGTCGGTTTTATTTTTTGTAAAAAAGTTTTTATTTTTCACTTTTTAGTTGTGGTACCTATGCAACCCCCCCCCCTCCCCCCCAAAATTTTAATACCACTAACTACCTGGTACTTATGTAAAAATGCCTTTAATATTTCAGAAGTTGTTTTGTGGACACATTGATGATAACATCAGAACTAAATTTTCAATGGCACCTTTCATTCAGAATGTATCTTATGACAGTTCTAATAAACCCAAATACTGCTAGGATACATTGTTTTATTTTGAAGTTCTCATGCCAACCTTGCACCTTCCGGCTCCATCATCAGATCAGTTCGATAGTACCTTATAGCCAAAGTGCATTTCATGACAATTCTAATAAGCCCAAACACGGCTAGAATACATTGATTAATTACGGAGGTCCGGTGCCTGTCTTCCGGCTCCATCATCATCACCAGATAAGTTCAATGATAAAATTTTCAACAAAACTATTCAGGATTGTATGTTTATTTGTATTGTCATAGTTGCTTAACTATCTTGATTGTGATATCTATGCGAGTGTCAAGTTCCGTTAGCCATATCTGATCTTCTTCACCAGTTCCACTTCATCAAATGTTACTTTTTGACTGTAAACGCTTGATTTCTCGATGAAAATATTACAATTACTATATAGTTGCCTATAATATTTGAGGAGTTCCCTCGATTCCTCATGGATCCCATCATCAGAACTAGATTTTGAAAAAAATGGGACCAATCTGGAAGTATATCCTTTAAAGTTTAAAAAAAAAATTGCAAATCCATCCATAAACAACGGAGTTCTGAGGTAACAAACATAAAAAAAAAAAAAAAAAATACAACCGAATTGAGAACCTCCTCCTTTTTTTGAAGTCGGTTAAAAAGGGCGACGATCCTTTTTGTTCTCATGTTTCTGCAATTGCAGGTCCGTATTACGTTTTAAGTTGATCAAAATATCATTCGCGGCTGTAGCAAGTGCGTGTTTACAGAACTGTAATAATTAAAACCACCGATACAATCCCCTAAGTTCATGTAACCCTACGGAATGACTATTTAATGAAATCATGACATTTGAGGACAATTCTAACTTTGACAGTTGTATTTATGGTTCTCATGATTACAATTCAGTGAATACGTACTTGGTACGGCCCCGATTAATATTCTAATCAACACAACCTGACACTGACCTGCATGTTGCTAAAAACCTATGAAAATTAGGGATTTATATTTATAGTGGATTCCCTTCAGAACACATTGATTTTTTCCACCTTGTATAGGTATACACATCGCTATAACAATAATTATACGTAGACATTACATATTGTGTGCAGGAGTGAACAAATCAGCGAGAAAAATCTTTTGAATACACTAAAATAATCATACTTAATAAATACAGGCTCTTTAAGCAGGACTCTGTTTCATTCATTAATTAGTCATATACTATTTAGCTGTTGCCAGCGGCTTCGCCCGCGCGGATGTCGGCAGCTCTCCAACGACTCGCGAGGGAACGTACTAGGTACCGGGAATGTACTATCGAAAAACAATTAAAAACCGAAAGTTTCTAAATTATGTAATCAAAACACACAGAACTATAGCTCAGTTTTCTAATAAATTATTTTCGTTAATGTTTATCGTATTTGTGTTCTGCACTGTGGTGTAGACCTTAATGAACACGCTACAACCGCCGAAATGCACCCTAAGAATTACATTAAACATTCTGTAGTTTTAACATCTATAATCTAATATCTGTTACCGGCAATCTGTATGATCCGGTATTCTATACAATACGTCGGTAATGTATGGAATACCTAAAACGTATGTAGGTAATGTTTGTCATATTTATAGTTTGCCTAGGTATTCTATACAATACCGAATACGCCGCCGGTAATGTGTGAAAAGACGAGAGCAGGGAAGGTGGTGGCGCCGTGCGGGCGCCGGGCACACTACTAGCGTGGGGCCACTTGCTACTGTCACGTTCACTTGATTGCGACTTCACTGTAGTAACAGAATAATACTTCTGAGGTGCTTTGATAGAATCAAAACAAGGGTTATTAACTTTATAGAATTAATATATTTTGGAACTAAGGGAGTGTCGCAGCACCCTAATTGTTCATTGATTTTGAGTAATAAAACATGGTTCAATTGCCCGTCATATTATAGGTAGGCTCGTTAACACTAATAAATATAAATCAAAATATGTACGTGAAGGCACAGGATCAGACATATTGTAAAATAGATAGAAGACGTTAGGTTAACAGTAAGAAATAGAATTATTTGATCAATGAATTTTACAGCTACTCACTTAATCAGTTTTCAGGGAATAATTAATTCAACACCTTATAATAATAGCCACGACACCTCAGTAATACAGTAACAGCTTAGTTCACACAAAATAGCAAGAATGTACAGAGAGGCAGAGTAACAATAATTAAGAGCAATACAACCTGTGCACCGGGCGACGCCTGTAGTCAGAATGCCGTTTTACCGCCGTGCGGCCCCTTTTATACGCAGTGCTACGACGTAGCGCATACTAACTCCGCCCCGTAGCAAGGAGGCGGGAGAATGATGCAGCGCGCTACGGTGCTACGGCGCCACCGCGTGTTGTTTATAATGCGACGCCGACACGGCCATGCTGACGTGCGGACGTCCTCGTACGCTTAGCTTAAAATGTCATATCTAGAACAGAAAACTGATTAGGCACCGTTTGGTCATCCTGCTATATTTTTTTTTTTTTTGCCCGGTCTACTTAGACCCTTCAAAGTAATCCCTTCAGAGTAATAATCTGGTCCGGTCTATCGACCCTTCAAAATTATTACTGCTTCGTCCGGTCATACATGAACCTTCAAGGCTTGTTTCTTGGTCCGGTCAACTTTTGACCCTACAAGATGAGCTCCTTTTTTTTTCTATTTTTTTTCTTTTATTTTTTTTTTTTCTTTTCGTTTTTTTTTTTTTTTTTTTAATGTCCCTGGTCCGGCTACTGCCCTTCAGGTATATCCCTTCAGTTAAACTGGACCGGATTTACTCCCTGGTCCGGCAACTGCCCTTCAGGTGTATCCCTTCAGTTAAACTGGACCGGATCCTTTTTTTTTTTTTTTGTATCCCTTCAGTTAAACTGGACCGGATCTTTTTTTTTTGTATCCCTTCAGTTAGACTGGACCGGATCTTTTTTTTTTTTTTTTTTTGAACTGGTAGATATAGTGTCACTTTTAGCAGACATGGTATCACTATTGACAGAGATAGTATCACTATTGTCAGACTGAATATCATCATTGCTAATCTGGTGCCTAGTCTCATGAACCTCTGTGTTATTATTCGCCGACACGTCATCCTCATCATAATTTTCCGAAAAGAATGACTGACCACGTGGTACTTCTCGCAAGTTTTCGTGAGAGTATTTGTAGACTATTGTTTCCATTAATGTGTTTTAATTCGTACCTATCATTTTCCAAAATAGCGGTTATTTTAAAGGGGCCTTTGTATTTACGGTCTAATTTCGTTTGGTGTCTTTCCTCGCATTTAACAAAGACAAACAACCAAAGACAAAGTCACCTACTGAAAAAGGTTTTACTATAGCATTACCCCTGTTAAATCGACTTATGTCATATTGAGCCAGCCTTTTTATACTAGCAGAAGCATCGGATCGAATGGTTTCGAGGTTTAACCTGTCTTCATCAGGATGATGGGTAGATACTTTTGATATCCCTAATGAACTACTCTTAATACCAAACATTAATTCCAAGGGCGTGAACCCTGTTACTCTACAACGAGTACTATTGAGAGCCAATTGGATATCGCCTACATGATGTTGCCATAAGCTATCGGTATCTGTGTCAGCATACTTTTCAAGGTCCTCATGACACGCTTGACCTGGCCATTGGCCCTACTGGAACCAGTGGCTATTAAATGTAAATCAATACGATTATCTTTGCAAAAATTCTTAAATTCAGTATTGTCGTATGACCTACCACGATCTGCAACTATTCTTTTAGGAGCGCCAAACAAGTTCACTGCATTTTTAAGTGATTTAATAGCATCTGATGCATTTAGGGTTAAGGTATGTTCTAACAAGACCAATTTTGTAAAACCGTCAATAATCACGGAACAATACTCCTTACGCTCGCTTTTTCCGCTGAGTTTGCCAGTTAAATCTAAATGAATTGTATGCCATGGAACGGCCAATTTAGGGATTGGATGTAGACGGACCTTTGGAAGTTTAACAAACGACGAATGAATCTACAAATAGATCGTATAATTTATCTACTGTTTTTTTCATAACCAAGGTGTTTAATTTCGCTGTGTACGTGATTAATCATTGACTAGGTTAAAGAGTGTGGCAATATTGGTAACCATTTAGTGGTTTTATTACGTTCGATTTTACTATAAAGTACGCCCTGTTTAATATCGCATGTGTGTGACATTTCAGATGGCAAGTCATTTGAACGGAATTTAGAAATAATGTCTGATATTTCAGAATCACGTTGTTGTTCCTCAGATAACCAACTTCTCTCCAGTTCAGATAAATTTACAATTTTAGCTGGCTTATGAGTAAAAGATGGGTCAGCATGATTACGTGAAAGGAAATCTGCATGTGCCATATTTTTCCCCTCCTTATAGATGATATCAAAGATCTGTGTCAATCGAATTAATGTCAACAGGCATTTCTAATTTAGAGCTAGGACATGACATTTTGTTTTTTTTTGGAAAAAGTTAAGGCATCGTTACTAACCACAACGGATATTCCTTGCCTCAAAATATCGCGACCTAATAATATGTTTTCATTGAGACATTCATCAGGCAATATGCAATGATATGTAACATCGAGAAGACAGTTTTGTACCAAGGTTGGACTTTTTATTTGGAGGGAGCAATTAACGTTATTAGAACCAACTCCCTTTAAACTTGTTAATGAAATTTTTCACCAGTAATAAGATCACAGTTACTTTCTTTCATAAGGCTACACTCGGATATGAAAGGAAATTGCATACTGGGTGTCATGTGGCGAGGTGTCATATTATCTGATTTTTTTTTTTTAATAGATTCCATACTAGCCTAAAAAAACCACATTTGTTCCTGCAATAAATTGCCGGCAGTCCCAGATATAGGTGGGAGTGGGTCTGATCCCACTTCTGATGAAGGCACAGGATCAGACATATTGTAAAATAGATAGAAGACGTTAGGTTAACAGTAAGAAATAGAATTATTTGATCAATGAATTTTACAGCTACTCACTTAATCAGTTTTCAGGGAATAATTAATTCAACACCTTATAATAATAGCCACGACACCTCAGTAATACAGTAACAGCTTAGTTCACACAAAATAGCAAGAATGTACAGAGAGGCAGAGTAACAATAATTAAGAGCAATACAACCTGTGCACCGGGCGACGCCTGTAGTCAGAATGCCGTTTTACCGCCGTGCGGCCCCTTTTATACGCAGTGCTACGACGTAGCGCATACTAACTCCGCCCCGTAGCAAGGAGGCGGGAGAATGATGCAGCGCGCTACGGTGCTACGGCGCCACCGCGTGTTGTTTATAATGCGACGCCGACATACGTATAATATTTTACACATTGCCGGTGGACTAGCAGGATTCCATCGTACTATTAATGACTAATGTGTGTATCTGACTGGACAGCCCCACTCATACTGTTTGGTTCTTTCCTCAAAAGACCATTTCAGACAGGTTGGCCTACATGGCCCACATAAGGGCTCGCCAGGTGGCGGACCGCGAAAACACAGCCACTTGCACTACAGAGACAGTAATTTAATAAAAATGTATTTCCGCATTATCTTTGTTAACGTCAATTCGAAAATGGCCGGGCGACGTAACGAACTAACAAGCGAAAATACTGTTGTTATTTCCTTAATACCACCAAGCACCCTGGTCTGGGTTTAACCCAGATTTTGTAACCATAATATTTTGATTTAGCAAAGAGCAAAATGAAGGTCACCGAGTTAGTCCGACACGAACGTGTCCTCTGCTGCTCGTACGGGCTATGCTCCAACAAATAACTGAACACTGTATTGTAAGGTAGTGTTCACACATGCTCATACAAATTGTAAACACCTATGACAAAACTTTGTAAGGTTTAATTATTAGGTTAGCTATATCACCGGCTTCATTCTGAGGGCTGAGGGGACATTCATGCGAAGTCCGCGAAGCAGTTGTATCCGGAAGGAGGTGGAGCGATGGAAGCGACACTAGTAACTATGCAGTGGTTTGCAGTTCAACGTGCAGGGCAATGCCGGCAGTGAGGCGTACAGCGGTGGCGGCGCGGCGGCGCTCAGCTCGGGCTCGGCGTCGTCCGGCGCGCAGTCGCCCGGCAGCCCGCCGCACGCGCACCTCGCGCACCACGCCGCGCGCCTGCGCGCCAAGGAGGAGGACCTGTCCGCGCACGGCCGCGCCAGCGCCGACGGTACGTACCGCACCCCCAGCGTACACCATTTAGAGTAGTCTACATATATGTGGGTTGGCTACATGCCGTTATCAGCTGTACAGAGCAGCAAGTACGAACTGATCGTGTGTGTGTGCAGGCGGAGGGTCGTCGGAGTCGGAGGGCGAGTGCGGCGGCGCGGGCGCGGCGCGTGCGCGTGCGCAGTACGTCAGCGCCAACTGCGTCGTGTTCACGCACTACTCGGGCGACGTCGCCGCCGTCGTGGACGAGCACTTCGCCCGGGCACTCTCTCTCGACAAACCTAAAGGTCAGCGCTTACATAAATCCTGGCAACATCCTTAATCTCTCTCCGATGCCGCTTAGAGCAATAGAGCAATTTAACCCCACTTGGACAAAGCTCACTGTTCACTGACTATCACTCTTGCAGACCGCAAACTACACAGCTACGTTTTAGATAACTGATAGGTACCTAAATATGTAAGTTACGTATATAAAGATAATGATATTACCTACATATTGTATATATTTTAATGGGGCCTTATTATATCCTTATCAGTGCGCTGCTGGGGTGATGCCATAGGTAGTCCAGTCCTTACCGCTCATAACCTCATTATTACTTTAATGGGGCCTTATTATATCCTTATCAGTGCGCTGCTGCGCTGATGCCATAGGTAGTCCAGTCCTTACCGCTCATAACCTCATTATTACTTTAATGGGGCCTTATTATATCCTTATCAGTGCGCTGCTGCGCTGATGCCATAGGTAGTCCAGTCCTTACCGCTCATAACCTCATTATTACTTTAACGGGGCCTTATTATATCCATATCAGTGCGCTGCTGGGGTGATGCCATAGGTAGTCCAGTCCTTACCGCTCATAACCTCATTATTACTTTAATGGGGCCTTATTATATCCTTATCAGTGCGCTGCTGCGCTGATGCCATAGGTAGTCCAGTCCTTACCGCTCATAACCTCATTATTACTTTAAATACTGTACAAACGAAATATCCTGTGTGCCAATTATAGGTACTGACTAGAGGTTTTGATGCTAACATACGGGATAATGCTCTAAAGAAAAAAAGCCTTTCTTGATAGATACCTAGTATAATCCTTGAAGAAGGTTACAAAAAAGTAAGCAATGTAGGCACATGTATACCTATCGCTAATAGAAACGATTGATTTGTAAAATTCGATATATATTTTCTCAGAAAGACGTGACACGTCAAAGCTACGCGAGTCTATTAAAACAATTAGGTACAATAAAAACTTCATGGAAATTCTGTGTTCTAGCAGAGTTGCGTCGCCCCGTCGTGTCGCGCCTGCCTAGGCGCTGGGTGAGCGAGTCGCGAACTCGCGGCCGTGTGTTCCACGGTGTGTCTGAATACCGAGAACTTTGTGCAAAAACACACCGCGAGCGGTTCCAAGAAGAGCGATTGTATTGCCGGAGCAATGTGGCCGGCGACCGCAGCGGCGCCCTCCACTAACTAGATAAATCACTGAAGTGGTCTCAGAGCCGCCTTCATTAAAGCCGACGTTTAATTACAAACTAGAGCCCGCCCCTCCGCCCCTCACCCCTCGCCGCTTCACCGCCATCCTCGTCTCATTATGTTACTCCACCTCTTTACTTACCCCCGGCCATGCTCGGTGCACTTCATTCGAGAGCCCGTTATGTACCTACCCACTGGAGAAGTTAATCGAGGAGTTTCTTAAAAAGAGTATTTATTCACGTAACCTGTAACTAACTCAGATGAGTTATTTTATATCCTTGATTAATAAAGGAGTACTTACTGGCGTTCAGCTATAGATTTTTTTATACGTAGCTCCAAGCCGCACTGATCGATCAAGGTCAAGCTAGGCTTGCCGGGGTTGGCCGTTGACGGGTGACCATCTTTACATAACGAGACTCCTCCTTACCTCGGAAAGCACGTTAAGCTGTTGGTCCCGGCTGTCATTTGTGCATCTTTGACTGACAGTCGTTACAGGTCGTCAGAAGCCCGAACTTCTAACAGTCTTACCAAGAGGTATCGTATAACCAGTTACTGGGTTGTGGAGGTCGGACAGGCAGTCGCTCCATGTAAAATACTGGTATTGAGCTGCATCCAGATAGACTGGAAGCCGAACCCAACATAGATAGAAAAAGGCAGGCAGATTGATTGATTTACGTAGCTCCAACATCCGCTAAGTTCACTAAAACTGTGTCGCGTGGGTATCTACTCCCACCGTACTGGAGGTCTTCCTAAGCATGAAATCCGTAGTTACGGACGATTCTTACTCCGCATCACCTAATCATAATATTAGCTTGGGGTCCGACCTAAGACTCCATTGACAGTGGCCCCTACTGCCGATGCGCTCGTCCGAACATTTTATGTAATTAATGGGTAGTAGGATTCACTCCAAAGTAGTCCAAAGTTTCAAATTACTTTCGGGCCCTATCGTTGTTGTCGGACTTAGAGAGTGGGCCCCTGGAGTTCGTACATACGTATATTACGTATATAGTGATGATGACACCAATGACGTTCAAGATTATGACGCAATACGAAACCGGTTCGTGCGGTCGAGGGCAGCTACGAACCAAAAAATATTAAGAATCGTCGATTCGATGCGAGACCGAGCGACGAGACTTGGGACATAGTTACGCGGCTGTGATTAGATCGGAAAAACTCAGGCCATTACTTAAAAGATGGCCGAAAGGAGCCGCGCGACAAAAACGCACAACGTTGGCATAGTCTCAAGCTGCGGGCTGCGGGCGCGGCCGGTGCGCAGCCGCCGCCGCTTTGTGGCGCGCGCCGCGCCCGCCGCGCCGCACATACCGCGCGCGCACGCAAAAACTACGCGCGACCACTTCTAAACTAATGCCAGGCGACGTCATACGTCACACAGCACACTCGCCGCTGCTGCTTGTGAACATTGTTCGTCAATCTGTTCAAAAGGAAATACATCAAACCTAAACCTTAACAAATCAAATAAATAGTCTGACACAAGAAACCACTTTTCTCAGACATGTCTCTCAACTCTACAAAAAGTGCAAGAGAGTGCGACTCACTGATAGATTTTCCAGCAATTCAAATAGTCCTACGACGTCTACACAAATAAACAGTCGTCATCAAAGGGAGTCGGCACTCCCTGACTAAGAAAATATAAAAACTCAACGCCGAAGGAGAGAATAGGACAACTCGCAACAGAAACAGAAATAACTTCCGAAGTATTATTTAAGCCCAACTTTCAACTATCGGCGCAACCGCACACAGAAACGCCCATTGAATCACAACACTATCTGCCTGTTGGAAGAATATTGACTGGTATACTTACCTACTAGAATCGGACATCACTTCAGACAATCTTGAATTTGTTGTTGACTTAACAATTATGACAAGTAACTGAATCTCTTTGATATTTTTTTATTGAAACTGATTTCATTTTTAATTCTAATTGATATGCATGTAAGTACTGTACACTTACGATATTATTTGAATAATACATATATGTACGCCTCTCGTCAAAACATAGAACATCTACATATTTATCTGTAACACCTCTGTAATTCTCTAATGAAAATAATTATTAAACTTTTTTTAATACGGTATTATTTGACAAACATTTTTTTTTCATTGTTACTTACAGAACACTGTTCGGAATAAAAACCTTTTACGTTATTACGCAAATTCCTAAAAATCCCACAAGTGACTTGTGCTAATAGAAAAAAAAAGATACCTAATTCTAAGTAGGCTACCCTTAACTATCTAGTTAGATTAGGTTTAAACTGTGACGCCAGAAACGACTAAATTATATAGAAAAAATAATAATTCAGCACGTTAAATAACTTCAGGGTTTAATAGGTAAAAAAATATGTCAATAGTGTTTTGGTGAAGCGTTAGTCTTCTTTTTGGTGTGGCTAGTGACTAACCTTGTGACCGAGTTTGTAAGCTGCCCACGGGCCCCTAACTTAGCTGTGCTTCTCTGTAGTGATAGTTTAGTGGTGTTACGCAAATCCGTTTTGGTTTTAAAATCCGGAGTTTTAAGAACGCATTTTTGGTAAAATCCGGGTTTTTCATTAAAATAAACAAATCTGTCCATATTATTTTGTAAATTTGATGTTTCTTCTATTTGTGTAAATGTATTTAAAAATAAATGCAGATGAAAATAAAATTAAATGACTTTTTGAACATTTTTGTTATTTAATGTACCTAAATAAGCCACTTTAGTATAAATAAGGGAATGCGAATGCGAATGCACCTCGGAATGCGAGAGAATAAGCAGAATTTTCGTCATTTTGGCGTTCTAAAATTTAACGTAAAATTCTCATAAAATCAAAGGTCACCAAAAACAGTTTCGCGATTATCTCAGATTCTATAGTTCCAATGATCATAACGATTAAAGTGATTTTTAATTGATTTGATTGATTGATTGATTGATTTTGGGTGTTTTTCTATGTATAATATGTATGTATTTACAAAAAAAAAGTATATACGTAGTTTATCAGCCATCTCGTTACCATAACACAAGCATTAGGTTGCTTAGCTTGGGACTATATGGCGTTGTGTGGGATGTCCAAGGATTTTATTATTATTTTATTTATTATTATTATTATTATAACATTGTAGAGCATAAAAGGTGCGACAGATTTTGTTAAAAAAAAATTCATACGCCTAAACGTTTTTGGGATAGAGGACAGAAAACCGTAGCGCCTGCGCTCAACTAAACTCGGTGTAATGCAAGGTCAACCGTGAACTCAGTGAATAATACCTTGTATAAAGTTAAATCAATCAAAAATCATTAAAAATTAATCAACAATAAGTAATTGGTGTGATTTGTTAGTTAATACATTTTACGGCTTCCGAGGTGAAACCCTATTATGACTGGGCTATTATTCAAACTATCATCATTCATCATTATCATCGGCTTAGCCTTTTCCCAATTGTGTTTGGGTCGGCTAAGATATCGTAAGCCATACGATACCCGGGCGGAAACTCCGTTTCCGCGGCAAATTGCGGCGGAGCGGACTTACCTCCGGCGCGATTTCATGGCGGCTTGGAAACAGCGACTGTCGCAACCCAGCACAGGGCACGCCACGATAGTCCAGACGACACGGTAGAGCACACGGTGCAAATCTGCCCCGCTTGGGCGGAGCACCGCCGTGTCCTCGTAGAGGCGATCGGCGGCGTCGACCTCTCGCGCCCGGCCCTGGTGCAAGCCATGGTCCGGGGCGAGAGGGAGTGGGAGGCAGTCACCTCCTTCTACGAAAAAGTCATGCTCGCGAAGGAGGTGGCGGGATGGGAGAGAGGGTCCTCCCGTCCCAGCCGCCGCGGGAGACGCCCCGGGCGTCGGGAGCCGCGTGACGACTCCCGGCCACCGTAGGCGCGGACGGTGAGTAATGGGTGATTCACCGTCCGATCAGCCCCAGGCCCGTGCCGGACGGCGCGTATATGTTCCACGCGCGCCTCAAAGAGCTGTCAGCATATGAAGGGGCCCCTCAGGGCCAAGTCTGCCGGGTAAGCGGGATTGTCCGAAAGGGTTACCCTACCTACCCTACCCCGGAACATAAAGGGCTAAGGAAGGAACATGGATGGGTTTTAGTCTGCAGTAAGCGTCTGACACTCCCTTCCGCTCCACCCAGAGCGGGAGGAAACATTGGATGATTTCCCAGCCTTAAAAATAAGAGCCATACGTTACGTTACTAAAATAATTAATAAGTAAAAATTAAAAGAAACTCTGAAGAACGAAAATATTTTCTTTACATATCGCATAGAAAACATCCATCCGCGCCACAGCTGGCGTAGGCCCAGGATATGTTACGAACCCTTTTTCAAAATAATCACGATACTAAGTTCCAAGTCTGTATTTGAATGCGCTTTTGTTAAAATGCACTCGGAGTTATTTAAAATGCTCGTGGAATGTTTCCAATGAGTAGGTATTAGGAGCAGACAGAATAGTTGAGATCCTTCCTTGCTTCGGAAAGCATGTTACTCGTATTATCCAGTAAATGGGTAACACGAGGAGGGTGGGCTGTGGAGGTCAGATAGACAGTCGCTCCTTGTGAAATACTGCTATTCAGCTGTATCCGATTAGGCCGGATGATCCCAGCTTGGGAAAAGGCTAGGTATACCTATATACATATAGATGGGTCGCAGGGATAGAGTCCGTGTGTATTAGTCCATTCTCGCCGGTGACTACCTCCGGCAGAGTAGCAGAATGCACAGAGTAATATAATAGCTAATATAATAGCCAGCTATAATAATATGCCGTATTATTCTGCCGGCGCACAGTCGTCGATATAGGCCTAGGAGAGCTACTACGAGCGCGCGAGCGCACGCCTGTCAATCATTTAAGGGTAGTTCTTCGAAATTTGATTCTTCGACTGATTCATATGGTCAAAATTTAATTTCACTTTCAGCTCTGTAACACATGTTCATATGAAAATAGGTATACCAAATAACATATATTTGAATGAGGGACTCGTTTTTATAAAGTGATTTTCAAGATATCGACGTTCAAATATTTTGTGCCCAGATGAATCAGAATTTGTTACAGATGATGTACAGATGATGTAACAAATTCTGATTCATCTGGGCACAAAATATTACCCTTAAACCAAGCACAGATGAATCAGATGTTTACCTTCGTAACACCGGGATCTAAGCCAACCAGCCCCTCATCCACCTTCACGCTCGTTCGTTGCACGACTGGCTTCCCCCCGCGCGGGGATGCAGACTCTCATTACCAGTACCAGACCAAGTATGGTCAAGCGCAGCTCATGCCACATAAATCAGTATTATACGCCGGACACTTCTTATTTACTTATTTATAAACACACTAACGTAGTTATAACTAATACACGTTTTTTTTGTAAGGGGACAATTCTTTTCCTTTCGATATAATTATTATTTATATTGATGTATCAAAGGGAAAATGCGACATCGACCATTTTGTTCCGGAAAATGGCAAACGGACGCGCTATATGAATCAGAAGAACAGACTTCAAATATTTTTATTTTGTACCTAGACAGCAATTATTTAAAAAATATCATTTGTCCCAGTTAGAGGAAAAGCTAAACTGTACAAAAAAAAAATTACATGCTGTTTTGTTAGTTGGTTAGAGAAATATACCCATAGAAATCGAAAATTTTGTCTCTGAAGAACTACCCTTAAAGGTTCGCGGCAGCTCTAACGCACAAGTCACACTAGTTCACAACTGTGCCTCTGCATCCATTATCTTATCAACTATCTCATCATATATGAACTATAATAAAGAAAGTTTGTAGAAGGGTGTAAATTGAGCTGGCGGTGTTAAATAAAATACAATAATCGATAATCATGATTCAGTCAAGAATATTTATACGTAAATAGGGTTATTTGATTAATTATCCATCACAGATAATCGAGACAGTGGTACAGACGCCAGCACATCAAGCTATCCCTAACTGTCAAATTTTCTCAATTAAAAATGAACCTTATGTCTTTGCAATAAAGTTGAAATACTATCAAAGAAATTTGACAGTTTGTGGTAACTAGATGTGCTGGCCTCTGTACATAAGTGCGTGATATTGTGTGCAGAGAGCGTGCCGATGGTGTCGCGCAACC
Source organism: Hyppa rectilinea (assembly GCA_951799385.1). Taxonomy (NCBI): domain Eukaryota; kingdom Metazoa; phylum Arthropoda; class Insecta; order Lepidoptera; family Noctuidae; genus Hyppa; species Hyppa rectilinea. The sequence goes on from OX637304.1 coordinate 131,189, forward strand.
TGCCCGCGTCGTTCTTCAACGCGGCGGCGGCGGCCGGCGTGGCGGGCGTGCCGCCGGGCGGCGCCTGCGCCGGCGTCGACATCTACGACTACGACCCCTGGCACCAGCACTACACAGGGTGAGCGCGTGCGGGCTTAACACTAACACTGCCACGATTGTTTGTGCTATTCTAAGCTCAGTGCCTTCAACACACATAAGTATTTACATACGTGTTCGTGGCAGCGTGTGGTTTGAGATGCCTGACACACTTGGAATGACAACAATACCAAAACGCATTGCTTCAAATAAAATGTGATAAAAAAATAGATGAGTAAGGCAAGGATAATAAAAAATTAATATCAAGATACTTACGATTAAATGATCAAAATGAAAGGCATTGTACCTATGTAATTGCGAATGTGTTCGGCAATCAATAAGGAGCTGTACCTACCTAGCGCCAGATTGTAATTTTAATTGGTATAGGTACTGTAAAATTAGAGCACTTTCAACACTTTAGTACAGTCGGCCGCACGTTTATGGTAACACTTTGACCTTGAGCTGGTCAGGCGTAGAGCGAAGTTTCAATACAGGTTAGCTTACACCGGTCTTGTTACCACTTGCGTGCAGCCTACCGTATACCTATGTGATGTAAGTAATTGAGCGTCGTTGGAGTGTCGTGTCATCGTGTGCAGTGGCGGTTCCTAACGGTGGAGTGTGTGGCGCAGGTACGGGCACGCGGCGCACCGGCACGCGGCGGAGTACCACGCGGCGGCCGCGCACCACAACATGGCGGCCGCGGCCGGCTACGGCGGCCTGCTGCTGGGCCGCGGCGGCCTGCACCACCAGTACAAGCCCGTGGACTGGCCGGCGCAGCACCACGCCTCGCACCACCTCGACCCCGCCGCCTGCTCGCCCTACTCCTACCCCGCCGTGCCCGGTACGTACCGCCCGGATCACCTGAACTCTACAGTCTCACATTACTGACTGTAACTTTTTCTTGTACAAGATATTTTCGCGAGGAATGTGGGCTTGCAATACCGGGTATTGTGTCAAGTCGTGTTTCACTGAGGATAATGGCTACGGCGGCCAGCGGATGATGGGCTCGACGTGAGTCAGTCTCGTATGTGCCTCTTACACTCGCAGGGTCGGGGCGCTCGCCGGCGCGGCATGCGAGGCATCCCGGTAGCGACGACGCTAATGTGGGATATCAAAGGCATTTCTACATATAATTCAGCCGCAGAGTAAGCGATCCGACGCTGCGATAAATAACTGTAGGTACATACTTTAATGACAAAATGTTTTCCTAACGGTCTTGTAAGCGGGCGCGCCTCACGGTCGCATGTATTTTAATTTTCAAAGACATTCCAGTCGCGTCTGGCGCAGATATTTTAATTATGATGATTTAAGCGCGCTTTCCGAATGACAAAACAAAGCATTCCCACTTTGTGGTTCTCTGTGTGTGAAGCTGTGAGCCGCCCTCAGGAAGCCGCTGAGCCAGGCGCAGTGAAATAGTGCTGAGCGCGGCAGGCAGGGCACTCAAGTATCTCGGACACAAATTTACTAACACGCAGCTTTACGCGGTGCCATCGGCGCAGGCGCAGAGGGTTCGCAGCGGTTCTGAAGTTAGAAAAACCATCGCGTGATTTGGAATCGTCTGCGAGCTGGCATTTTATAGATTCGCCTCTAAGGATAGGCATAATTGCCGCGTCGGATAAGAAACGATTATAAACGACGGTTGATGCAGTAAAAACGGCGGACAGTGGCGGCGAGTTGAAAGCGTCCCTCGTGTCCGTAATGCCCGAGCACGAGTCGAGGGCGGGGAGGGGGGCGCACTCCCTAATGACGACGATTAAAATTAATTTGCGCGTAGTGCGGAGCCCGCACCCCTCTCCGCGACCAAATTAAATTCTTGAGTCGCGATCGAGCCCCCCCCCCAGCCCCGCGCGCCTGTACGAGTAGGTTCCCCCACCCCGCCCCTCACGAGAGATGCATCGTCCCTTTTGTCTTCATGATCGCACCCGTCCACTTGACTGATAATGTTTTGCTTAAAGGTTTAGGGGGAGGCCTTTAGATTCACAATTTGTGCATTTTATTTTAGTCCACGGAAATCGCTTTTGTACAGAGTGTGCCCATGCATGTATCTGGGTGATAGGTAAGTTTTGCAAGTGATTTCAAAGGTCTAGTATTGGTAGGAGCTCCCGTAGGTCGTTACACGTCATGTCATCGGGACTTTGGAATAGCCGGACAAGCACTCGAGAGTTGAAAATATGATGGACTTGTTTCGTGCTAAGTACCTACATATGTAACAAGTAACTTTGTGCCTTACACGAAGCTGTCATGTATTCACGTTTACTTTGTAACTTATTACAGTTACTTGTTGTAGTTTAATTAAGACGCCGTTACTTATTACTTTTGTTTGTGCATATTGTATGAGTAATAGTGCCGGATTTATATTTTTTATGAGTGTAGGCCACTTTATTTCCGCCGCCCCATGTAGGTAGGTTTATGTATGTAATGTATGTATGTACGTATATGTAGGTTTCTAAAATACTTAATAATCTTCCATTTGTTTGTATTATGGAATGCACTAAAGCTAAATAAACTACTGAGTTAGAAAGTTATTAATAAATTTATTAATTAACTAGCTTCTGCCCGCGACTTCGTACGCGGACCCTGTTGCTTATGACAACGGGGTCGCCATTTATGTTATTTTTTATCATTTTTCCCCTTTAAATCTTTTATCACACTGAGCTTTAGTTTTATTTCATTCCAACAACCACCAAAACATACAGTCCATTTGTCATCGTTTTCATTTTGGTAACCGCATTATTATATTCCCCACTTGTCTCTAGAGACCTAGAAGTCGACGCGTAGATACGTTTGGAACCCAAGCGTAATCCTCTTTCCGTGAACGTCTCTGACTCGCGAGACAATACATGACGTTCACAATCAGCGGTCAGTCGCGCATCATATTCTTCACTGGTCTCTAGAGACCTAATGAATACGCTGAGAACGCAGGCGTGCTTCGCGACCCGAAGAGTTTTCCACGGAGCGAGTTGCACCCTAATGTCCTCGAACAGCATCAAGTCCCTCCTGACGCTCTTCGGTAGATTCTTGGGATCTTATGATCCCCAATCTTTTAGCTCTCTTGGAACATTGGGAAAGATTTGATTTCTTCGATTTTTATAAGTGAACAGAGAGTGCTCATCAGATTGAACAACTTTTGCTAAGACGTCATTCCTATATGTGTTATGGTGTAGCTAGGCTCTTAGAGTTGCACAAGAGGTGTTCCAGATCTTCGATTTTTATAAGTCAATAGGATATGCCCATCAGACCGAACAACTTTTGATAAGATGTCATTCCTATATGTGTTATGGTGTAGCTAGGCTCTTAGAGTTGCACAAGAGGTGTTCCAGATCTTCGATTTTTATAAGTCAACAGGAAATGCCCATCAGACCGAACAACTTTTGATAAGACGTCATTCCTATATATGTTATAGTGTAGCTGGGCTCTTGGAGTTCCACATCAGGTGTTCCAGATCTTCAAATTTATTCTCTCAGCAGAAAATCCTCATCTCGTGGAACAATTTTTGCTAAGGTATCATTTTTGTATCTTAAGAGATACAGACCAGCTAAACTATAAGTAGTTTAGCTGGTCTGTTATGGTTCTGCATCAGGTGTTCAAGTTTCCAAGACTAATTATAGCCTATATGTAGCCCAGACTTAATACCTATGCAACAAAAAAAATCAAAAATCATTCCAATCCGTGCAGTAGTTCCGAAGATTAGCGTGTGCAACCTACAAACAAATAGACAAACAGACAAACAGATAATATTTTTTTTGGGATTTGTGCTCTATTACTGTTTCTAAACCCCCCTCAATTATTTTTTTTTAAATATATTCAATGTACAGACACAGTTTTTTTACTGTTTTATTATGTGTACCTATATAGATTAAAGATAACTAGTACTTAATTAAGAAAGAGCGTAAATTGAAACAAGAATTAAAATATTTTACGGGACTTTTTAATAGCAAAATCATTTATAATATCACCATAGCTTATGGTGTTCATAATTAATTTTTTTTGAGACAATGTAGACCTTTGATAATTTTTCACGCGTTTTAAGCAGAAGAAACTCCTTTCCCCAGAACAATGGGTAGCCGGAGTGGAAAGTACGATGCGGAGAGCTATTTCCAAGTTAGGGTAAACATTACACAGAGATTGATTCCTCAATAACGTTGAAAGACTGAGTAGTGAGTTTGATCCAGGCTTCACTTTACAGGGCACGCCACGATAGTGGCGGCCCCTCGTTGAGGAGTGGCTAGAGAGGCGTCACGGCGCCCTCACCTACCGCCTGACGCAGGTCCTCACCGGACATGGATGTTTCGAAAGGTTCCTGCACATAATCAGGCTGCAGGAAACCCCCGGGTGTCACCTCTTCGAGGACGGTGGAAACCTGCCTCGCGCCCGGCGATTGGCGGCGACCTCTCGCGCCCGGCCCTAGTGCAAGCCATGGTCCGGAGGGAGTGGGAGGCAGTCACCTCCTTCTACGAAGCGGTCATACTCGCAAGGAGGCCCGTGCCGGACGCGTACATGTTCCACTCGCACCTCAAAGAGATGTCTGCATTTGAAGGGGCCCGTGAGGGCCGAGCCTGCCGGGTAAGCGGGATTGTCCGAAAAGGTCCGCTACCCCGGAGAATAAAGGGCTAAGGAAGGAACATGGATGACTTTAGTCAGTAAAAAAAGGCTTCACTGCACACTCTGCAGTTTTATTAGATACAATGTAACTGTGAAATGCACACATTCTTGAACAGGGACGGTTACGTTGAGCCACTGCCAGCCGCCCGCCGCTCACATCCATCGCTGAAGCAGTCATATAGATAAAATGCACACATTCTTGAACAGGGACGGTTACGTTGAGCCACTGCCAGCCGCCCGCCGCTCACATCCATCGCTGAAGCAGTCATATAGATAAAATGCACACATTCTTGAACAGGGACGGTTACGTTGAGCCACTGCCAGCCGCCCGCCGCTCACATCCATCGCTGAAGCAGTCATATAGATAAAATGCACACATTCTTGAACAGGGACGCTTACGTTGAGCCACTGCCAGCCGCCCGCCGCTCACATCCATCGCTGAAGCAGTCATATAGATAAAATGCACACATTCTTGAACAGGGACGGTTACGTTGAGCCACTGCCAGCCGCCCGCCGCTCACATCCATCGCTGAAGCAGTCATATAGATAAAATGCACACATTCTTGAACAGGGACGGTTACGTTGAGCCACTGCCAGCCGCCCGCCGCTCACATCCATCGCTGAAGCAGTCATATAGATAAAATGCACACATTCTTGAACAGGGACGGTTACGTTGAGCCACTGCCAGCCGCCCGCCGCTCACATCCATCGCTGAAGCAGTCATATAGATAAAATGCACACATTCTTGAACAGGGACGGTTACGTTGAGCCACTGCCAGCCGCCCGCCGCTCACATCCATCGCTGAAGCAGTCATATAGATAAAATGCACACATTCTTGAACAGGGACGGTTACGTTGAGCCACTGCCAGCCGCCCGCCGCTCACATCCATCGCTGAAGCAGTCATATAGATAAAATAGGTAGGTACAATTACAGTAGGTAGAATAGGACATAGGATTTTAAATTTTCGATAGGAATGAGTTTCTATAGGGATTTAACGTAAGTATTAGTATAAAGAACCATGATAAAATCAGTGAACTTGTTTGACTTTTATTCTTAAATCGAGTGAGCGTCCTCTGAATCCACCCCTAAGAGGCTGCCGCCCGTAGGCCGCGGCCTATACGGCCTATTTACAAATCCAGGACTGATGAGTATCGGCATGCCAGTGTTCACTTAACGTTATTGTGTATTACCTACCAATAAGTTTGATGACAACACATCGTCACGACTTTTTAAACTTTTCCACAAGTTGTTAAAAATTTCCACAAATTTAAAATCCTATGTCCTATTCTACCTACTGTTATTGTACCTACCTATTTTATCTATATTATTGCGTCAGCGATGAATGTGTTTCCTTCTTCTTGTACAATTTGTTTTTTTTTTATCAGCAAAGAATACGTAAATCGCTTTTTTTGTTCATTTTAAACTTGTTTCGTAAGTTATAAATCACAAAATAGCAGAACTAAGAACGACGTTGTTTCATCCGCGAAAATCAGTGGTTAAAATGAAATAGAAACCATGAAATCACCGCTAGGAGCAATGCTTTGCACTTAGATTATAATAGATTTTGAAATGTGACGTCACGAAATTTAGGACCCCTCCCACCCCCTTGTCACACAGTGTCACACTTCGTGGGCCCCCTCCCTCCCCCTTAACGTATGTCGTAATTTATGGATGGCCCTTTATCTATCCATGCACAAGGGGAGGGTTACTATCTACAGGGATGCTCTGATGATGGCTGTGTGCGAGCACGCTGGGCTACGCATCCTTGCACATCACTGGTACGAACGCACCCTTGATTTTAATCATTTAAAAGTACCTCCAGGTACCTACTTACATCTATGTTTTTCCTAAACATGTATAAAATCGTAGCGAAGTCAAAACTAAATATTGCATTAGGTACCTATGTTCGTATATTCTAGGTAGGTAGGTATAGTTTAACACAAATTGTAAAAATCAAAAACCCATTCAGTTCACCAAAAATTAATTTACAATTTTTTATTAGACAAGCAACGATTGGCAAATACATGATTTATCATTTGATCATTTTACAACAAGTCGCGTCGCGTCGCGTCGTGGTCTTAAGTGTCGCATTAGGGTTAACCCTGTAATGATAACTTAAGTTGTTGTAAATTAAGCGGGATTGTCCGAAAGGGTTACCGCTAGGCGCTACCCCGGAACATAAAGGGCTACGGAAGGAACATGGATGGGTTTTAGTCAGTAAGAGTCTGGCACTCCCTTCCGCTCCACCCAGAGCGGGAGCAGTCATTGGATGATTTCCCAGCCTTAAAAAAAAAAAAGTTGTTGTAAATAAATAAATAATAAATAAATAAGTTGGTCAAATAATATATAACTTGAGAAAATAATTATCCGATAAACTTTTATTTAATAACGTAATAATACGACAAACAATTCATATTTTTTCTCACAAAACAACGTTTGGAATAAAAACGTTTTACTTACTGACTTATTACGCAATATCCTAAAACTAAACTCCCAGAAGCGACTTGCGATTAAGGCAAAAAATAATAGTTAAAAAAAACTAAAAAACACGCGTTTTATAGAAAACCGAACTAAAAAATAGAAAATAAATGTGATACTTACACATAATATTCAAAACAACAATGTACCTACCCGGCGATTTTTTTCTTATTTACAAAATTTATTTTCAATTTTTTAGTTCGGTATTCTATAAAAACCGAGTTTTTTTTTAACTATTATTTATTTCCTACTTTTTAGTTTGGTTTGTTTATAAAAGCGTGTTTTTATGAACTAAGTATTATTTGCTTTGTTGAGTTAAAAATTGTCTTTGGTATTCGAAAATTTCCTAATTCCTATTAGATAAATCGGTTAAAGATAATGGTTGGAATTCAAAATTAACATTAACTTCCTGCCTTATCGATTGTAGAAGAAAATATATAAATTAAAAAATAACTTATTTTGCAAATAAAAAAATGGAATAATGTTATCAAATAAATGTAGGTATTGTCATCGGCCCTCGATAAATCTACTAAGTTTGAACGGTTTAAAATGGGTCTACAAACCAACAAACATACAGGTGAAGCCAATATAAAGCGTGTATTTGTATAAGCTAATATTTGTCAAATAAATGTAAAGCGAGTGTTGTAAAGTAATACATTTGCGGCATAAGTTTGTGGAAAAAAAGTACTTATACTAAACGTTGGTTGTAAACGAAACATTTGTCAGTAGTGTTTAGGTGCCACATTATTGAAGTCAATGAATTAATAAATTATAGCTACACCAAAACCTTCGTTAAGTATTATGTAGTAGAAATTACATTTATACAATTCAAACGGATGTGTCAAGATAAATCCTCTCTACCATCATAGAAACCTAAAATAAAATTAACCGGAAACACAGAATACTTTAAATAAAGCAAAAGGAAGTAACAAGATGGAAGCTTACTATATATAAATTCAACCGACAACCAAATGTTTTATACACACATATAATTAAACTTAGCATAGCCTGGCCATTAACCGGAAATAAAAGTACCTATTAATTAAATAAATAACATGCAAGTCAGATTAAGTCCAAAATAATCAAAACAAGATTAAAATTAAAATCAAGTAATAGTTTGGCGCAGGTAGCGCCTTCTTCATGAATCATTCCGTTACTTGGTGAACACCGTACTCGTATAAGAATCTGTTCGGTAGTTTTTAGGGTTCCGTACCCAAAGGGTAAAACGGAACCCTATTACCTACTAAGACCCCGCTTTTCGTCTGTCCGTCTGTCACCAGGCTGTATCTCATGAACCGTGATACCTAGTTAATCAATCTACATTCAGTCAAAAAAGTATCGGGAATGGATGATTTGTTTATGGTTCCAAATTCAAATTTTTGTTTTTTTTGTAGTTGTTAGATTGGCACAACTGTTTTCCATTTTGGCGCGGAGTTTGAGTTGCATCTGTTATTTATATTAAATACAGTGCTGGTTTTAGTAATATCATATATAGTGTGTATTGCGAATTTCATAATGGACAAAAATATCGAACAAAGAGTTTGTCTTAAATTTTGCATCGCCAATGGAATTTCGTGTTCGGAGTCACTGAAAATGTTACAGAAGGCTTACGGTGAACCGACTTTATCAAAAACTCGTGCTTATGAGTGGTTCAAAGCGTTCAAAAGCGGTCGAGATGTGATGGAAGATTTGCCTCGCTCTGGTAGGCCGTCAACGTCTGCAACTGAAGTTAACATCGCAAAAGTGAAGAAAATAATGACTGAAAATCCCCATTCAACTCTGAGAGAGATAGCCGCCGAACTTTCTGTATCTCACGAGTCGATCCGTACCATTTTAACTAATCATTTGGGTATGAAACATGTTGCTGCTCGGCTAGTCCCAAAAGATCTGAATTTTCTCCAAAAACTCAATCGCATGAAAGTCGCTGAGGACATGCTAGAACGAGTCAGTTCGGACCCAACATTCATGAAACGCATTGTTACTGGTGACGAGACGTGGGTTTACGAGTTTGACATGCAAACTAGTCAACAAGCCTCGGAGTGGCGCCTTCCAACTGAACCGAAACTGAAAAAAACCACGCCAAAGTCGATCAAAAGTCAAAGTCATGTTGACTGTTTTCTTTGACTATCGCGGTGTTGTGCACTCTGAATTCTTACCGGAAGGTCTAACGGTAAATAAAGAATATTATTTGAGCGTTATGCGGCGTTTAAGAGAGCAAATTCGACGAAAAAGGCCAGATTTGTGGAAAGAAAATTCTTGGATTTTGCACCACGACAATGCGCCTTCGCACAAGGCTATCATTGTGAACGAATTTTTGACGAAACACTCATCAAATACCATCCAGCAACCACCATATTCACCAGATATGGCTCCTGCTGACTTTTTTCTTTTTCCTAAACTCAAATTACCACTTCGTGGCACCCGTTTTCAATCGATAGAAGACATAAAGGAGAATTCGCGGCGAGAACTGAACTCAATTCCGGAAGCAGCGTTTAAAAAATGTTTTGATGAATGGATTATTCGTTGGCGCAAGTGTATCGTTTCTAAAGGAGCATACTTTGAAGGTGATAAAAGAAATTTGGATGAATAACAGACATTTTGTGTATTATTGATCTTTTCCCGGTACTTTCTTGACAGAGTAGTATTTATATAAAAGAAAGACGGGTTTGTTCCCTTCGTTATAACTCGAGATCTGCTGGACCAATTTTCATGGTTTTTGTTTCGTTGGATTTGTCTCCGCCCTGAATAGCAGAATACATTTTAATTTTTTTTTTTTTTCGATCAGCTGCTGATTTTCTTCCTATAGGGTAGGTAGGTAGGTAGGTAGGGTAGGTAGGTAGGGTAGGAAGGTAGGTAGGTAGGTAGGTAGGTAGGTAGGCAGGGTAGGTAGGTAGGGTAGGTAGGTAGGGTAGGTAGGTAGGGTAGGTAGGTAGGTAGGGTAGGTAGGGTGGGTAGGTAGGTTAGGTAGGTAGGTAGGGTAGGTAGGGTGGGTAGGTAGGGTAGGTAGGGTGGGTAGGTAGGGTAGCTAGGGTAGCTAGGGTAGGTAGGGTAGGTAGGGAAGGTAGGGTAGGTAGGTAGGTAGGGTAGGTATCACAGTTAAGACAGGACAACGTCTGTCGGGTCAGCTAGTAATAATCCTACTACTATTATAAAGGCGAAAGTTTGTAAGTATGGATGTATGGATGTTTGTTACTCTTTCACGTAAAAACTACTGTATAGATTTGGATGAAATTTGACACAGAGATGGTTTATATCCTGGATTAACACATAGGATATTTTTTATCCCGGTAGAACATTCCTGTGGGATAATTTCCGACCTCCACGCGAGCGAAGCCGCGGGCAGAAGCTAGTATAATATAATAAGGGACATACAACGGACATGATTTTTTTGCCGTTTTATAGATAGTCGTATGGTCGTTCTGACAGACGGGCGCGGCAGAGGGACGTAGATTCATAAAAAATAATTTACAATTCCTAATAATAACATTTAGAATGGTCTAAGGGACCTCTGAGAGGCTTCGGCCCCTCTCGTATGCCTTCCAAAGGTCCGGGATCCCAGGACGAGAAATCTCAAAAGACAAATTTTTCCCCAAGATGGAAATTGAATGATGATGGAGTTGCTCGATTTTGAGCTCATAATAATGATTCGTTTACATGAATCAATAGATTGCACTTGGTGTTGAGAGTCTGATGATGGAGCCAGGAGCTAGATATTGTTTTGGATTTATAATTTAATTACATATTTTGTAATATTAGGGGTTAAAGTATGAAATTGCCGATTTGTACTGAAAATTTTAAATTCGTTTTATTTTTTAATTTAACATAATATTTCGTTAATTAAAAGTAGTTAAACCATGCCGCTAATTCCTGGGTAGTTTGGCTCGGATCGGCTTCCACCATCTCTTTCAATTCATTGTTATTCATCTGTGTGGGCGGTCTTCCACGTGGTTCGTTCTTCAAATCAAAGTTTCCATCACGAAAGCGTTTAAACCAAAATCGCGTTCATTAGCAGTCCCCTCTCCAAAGGCAACATTGATATTGCGAGCTGTTCCTGCCGCGTTAGTTCCGCGTCGTAACTCGTATTCAAAAATAACTGAATTTTCGAAATATCCATCTCTCTTGTCTAAGCTGAATTAAAAAAAACAACTGAAAGTCTATAATCGAATATTGCACATTTTTTAAAAGAAGAACTTCATAGGTAGTATGGCTTTTTTCACCATATGAAAAAAGTTTCACTCAAAAATATCAAACCATAAAGGTTCTATGTCAATTCGAAGTACCTACCTAATACCTACAATAAAACCGCAATTTCATACTTTAACCCCTATTATATTTTGTGCGTGTTTTAAGTGAGTTTTCAGTTTTTTAAAACTAAACATTTTAGTTTTTACAACTTTGGATAGCTAGATCCACTCTGCAGCTGGATACTAAGTAGGTGCCTGCTGATGACCTGCGCGTATCTTCGTGCGCAGGTGGACCTCAGCCATTGTTTTTGTATGCTTGATGTTTCATGCTCACTTTCGTTCAGGAACTAGTTGGTAGGCAAGCAAGCTGCTATCGTGGGGGAGCTGGGATGTCGCCCGCAGCACCGTGGGGGAGGCGGTCCCGCCCGCTGCGGAATGCGCTGGGCGGCGGCGGCGGAGGGGGCGGACGGGGTGGCGAGGGTTGGAGGTAGATGTGGCCGCTTATTGACAAATACCGAGCCACGTCATGCGCCCCTTCTGTGACCACACTACACGTATATGATTTGATTATGTGACTATCACTAACGTGTGCTTCACATAGTATTGGCACCGAACTGATCGGTCTAGCCGGCCGTTCTATCTTTCCATCGCATAATGAAATACCTTCTTAAGTTTGCACAGAGTAGGTACAGTGGCGATCAAAAGTGCACAGGCGATCTTAAACCGAAATAGCTTGACGGATAATTTGACTTGCGACTTCCTATTTTCAAGCATCATCCTTGTCGTACGGACCGACCCTACCTATACGTAATATAAATAATTTGAAAACAATTCAAACTCAAACTCAAAGTATTTATTTCAAATAAACCAATTACAGGCACTTTTGAATTGTCAAGGTGTCGGTCAGTCAGAGAGATGAAGCTAGTTGCCCATTCCAAAGCAGTAGGTACCTATGGAGAAGAACGGGCAAGAAACTCCATGGACACTCTTTTAAACAAAATATGGTTACAAAATATTGGTTACATAGATCATATTATTATTGTTATACATGTGAGAACGATGCAGAACGGTGAAAGCATCCGATATAAAATAATGTAAAAAAAAAGTTCAAAAATTAAATTAAAACAAGCCATGGCCGCTAAGAGATGACCAGTCTCTCCCGACAGCGCCCGTTCACGAACATGACGCATGGATTAGCACCATTCAGCTCAACCATTTTGAAGGGAGCTAAATGATCCAACACACACTCCACCATCAGCGAGACATTAAAGTGAGCAAGACATACTCTCAGCCGCCAAAGCACATTCAAGTCAATGAAAGACGTACCCAGTAAATGGTCACTTTATATTAGGTACATAGTACTCACATATGTGCTAAGCAATTATACAATATTAAGAAATTGAATTTATACAATGCAAATATAGTTTTTATTGTTGTTGATCTTCCGCAGCTCCAACAGTTTTTTAAGAAGTCTAATGAATTAGGTGATACGCCCTTGTGGAGCAGGAATAGCAATGACCCAAGCGTTTTTATCAGCGATGTAATCTCCCAATTTATAATATGCTTGGCTGCATAGTGTGCGTTTTATACAGGATTTAAATTTTGTTTCATTAAGTTCAAGAATGTTGGGAGGTATTTTATTGTAACATTTTAAACAGTACCCCAGTAAAGATGAATCTACTTTAGCCAGCCTGAAACCTGGTTGAACTAATTGGTCCCTATTTCTAGTGAAATAATTGTCTTTCACCTCTTTTACTAAAAAGATGTAGATTTTTCCTTGCATACATGATGTTTTTATAGATATATGGACAAGGTACAGTCATGATGTTAATAAGCTTAAACCGTTCCCTTAGAGAATCGCGCCTACGAAGATTATAAATGGCTCTGATAGCTCTTTTCTGCAGAATAAAAATAGACTCGGTGTCTGCAGCACGTCCCCAAAGTAAAATACCGTAAGACATAATACTATGAAAATAGCTAAAATAGACCAGTCTCGCGGTATCTACATCAGTATATTGACGGATCTTTCTGACAGCATATGCTGCAGAACTTAGCCGTCCTGCAAGAGATGTTAAATGAGGACCCCATTGTAGCCTTGAGTCGAGCGTGATCCCTAGGAAAACAGTTTTATCGACAAATTCTAGTTTCTCTTGATTCAATACTATCTCACAATCACTACTTTTTACATTTGGTAAAGAAAATCTAATGCACTTAGTTTTTTTTCCATTGAATACTAAATTATTTACAGTGAACCAATTCTGGACCTGCAGTAGGGCGTTATTTACGTCGTCAAAATTTTTAGCACGTCTATCTATCTAAAAATTAAAGAAGTGTCGTCAGCAAATAACACCATTTGTGGTTGATTTTTTAATAAATGGAGAAGATCATTAATATATACTAAAAAGAGGAAAGGACCCAATATTGAACCTTGTGGCACACCCATTTTTACTTTTAAACCGAGTGAATTGACACCTTTTATTTGAACTTGCTGTTGTCTGTCATTTAAATAAGATTTTACTAAACTAAGCGCAAGTTTTCCAAGTCCGTAATGCTCTAGCTTCAACAGCAAGGTTTCGTGATCAACGCAATCAAATGCCTTGGAGAGGTCACAAAAGATTCCTATGGCATCTTGAGCTTCTTCCCACGCATTGAAAATGTGTTTTAATAAGGTCACACCGGCGTCAGTTGTACAACGTCCTTTGGTGAAACCATACTGTTGATCGTTAAGGATTTTATTAGTGTAAAATGATTAAGCATTTGGTTAAGCATTATCTTTTCAAAGATCTTGCTGAAAACCGGCAGCACGGATACGGGTCTATAATTATTGGTATCTTTATTATCCTCGGATTTGAAAAGTGGTATTACCTTGCTGTATTTCATTAAATCCGAGAAGATGCCTTGATCCACACATAAATTAAATATTAAGGCTAAGTAAGGTGCTATCGTCTCAATGATCGAGGTGCAGACTTTAGTGGACATTCCCCAAAGATCTTCGGTTAATCCATCCTAGGGCACCTGCGTAACACATAGGTATAATAAAACGCCTACCGGCTTACCTACCCAGGGTAGTACCCAGTGGGACTAGGGAGCTATACTGTTTTATTGGTTGCTATTTTTGTACTCACATTAGTATGATGGTAGTTGGGTAGATATGTAGTAGTTTTATTGATAGATCAGTATCACTTTGGTTTCTATGCCATAGGTTATCTCTTAAAGGCTAGGCCAGTCGCTAATTAAAGTACTTCGGTCTATTAAACTCATCATCAAAAATTGACTTCTCACCCTTATGTTTCTTAGCTCATATTATTATTTATGGTAATTCTAAATCGGCAACCGGTACCTAAAGTACTATTGGAAACATGAATCACGGGCACTCGAATTCAATGGGCGCTCAGCTCACGCTCAATAGGTCGAGTAGCATCGAGCAGTATCGACGCGGGGGCGCGGGGGCGCGGGGGCGCGGGGACGCGGGGCGCGGGGGCGCGGGGCGCGGGGGCGCGGGGCGCGGCGGCCAATCGCGGCGCGCTGACCGCTGGGCGCGCCTGCCGCCCCGCGCCGCCACACGCCCGGCTCCATTACCGACCGCTGTGCAGTGTGGCGCTGCGCCGTGCACCACAGCACTCACTGAGACGGGCGCCGGTCTATAATTGGCTCAAGCTATTCATAGCACGTCTGGTGATGCTGGTGGTCACTATCTAAAGATGGTGATATGGCCTATTCAAATTTAGGTATTAGGTATATAGGCTCTGTCGAAACAAAAGGTTACTAGGAGGAATAACGTTTGGGATTAAATTAAGCTACTCCAATGTACCCACAATTTAATACTAAGTGTTTTTGAAATAATATTGAAATTCCAAGAGCATGACTCACTCATGACAATTTTGGCACTCATGGCTATAAGGAGAAAACTAACTGAATGTGAGCAGGTACCTTGCGCTAGATTCTTTATAACAGACTGTCTGACGGCATTGACACATGGTCTGAACTCGAGGACAAAGCACAGCATGGCTTTAATGTATCGTTGAACTGGCTTTACCTCCATAAGCTTACACTTAATACCTCTAAAACCAAGTTCATTACCTACTCTATCAGTTCTGCCGCCCAACCAAACTCACCAATATCACTTACAGCTCACACATGCAATTTGCAAACTCAAACCTACCTACCTAGTTCTTGCCACTGCGAACCTATATCCTCTACGGATGAAATCAAATACCTAGGTAAAGTCATAGATAAGAATCTTAAATTTAAATCTCATATTAATGTCCTTACTGGCAGAGTTCGCAAACTTATATATGTATTTAAAACCTTAAGAAATATTGCTAATCCTATAATTATACGTAATGTTTACTTTGCCTTATGCCTCTCTATTATTACCTACTGTATTTCCTGTTGGGGTGGTGCTGCAAAAACTATCCTTAAACCATTGGAAGTTGCACATCGCGCCATACTGAAAGTGGCTACCTTCCGTCCACTAATTTATCCAACTAATCAGTTATACAAAACCTGCAACGTCCTCAATGTGCGGCAACACTTTATTTTACAATCAATTCTCTTGCAACACCGCATAACCCCCTATGTTGAACTTACTAAACGCCGAAAAGATAAAATATGTACTCCTCCGAAAACCCGACTATCTTTTACTAAAAGATTCTTTTATTACTTAGGTCCGTCTCTCTACAACACAATCAACAGGAAATGCCCAATATATAAATTATCTTATCATAATTGTAAACAGACTGTCCGCATATTCCTTCAAAATAAAACCTACGACGAAACAGAAAAATATTTAACCTAATTAAGTTATGACAAGTTTGTATATTGTACCACTCACCCAAAACATAAACCCACACTAATCCAATCCTTTTACTAACGCACGCTTACATAGCCGCACGCTCGCGCACATACACACACAGACCCTTACACGTACACACAGCACACACACACACGCACACACACGCACACTCACAAGCACACACACAAATGCGCTCGCGCACTTTTATTAAACTTTTACTTTTATTTAAAAAAATAACTTTTAAAAATAATATTGTAGTAATATAATTAGAGGGGATCGGCACTGTTACATATGTCAATACAGGCTATGTCATAGCCTAGCAAGGAGAGCAGCATGTCACCCACTTGATTGCCAGAGATCTAATACTACCCTCTTTGTTATAACTGTTACATGTACTGCAATCTGTTTTTTATATTAATAAAGATTTATTATTGAGTGTTTTCACATGGCCTGGAGCTGGTGGTGTCGTGTGACAGGGGTTGAGCTATACGACGATCGACGACTGCTGCGCGCAAGCAGTTTGTATGAACAGGTCACATGAGCCCTTTGAATAAGTATGTTTTGGCATTTCTTCTCAGCGATCAGTGAGCTAAGAAATGCTGGCGGCATTTTGATGGAAATTGACCTAAAAGTGCCATAAAAGATCTGCTTACAGAAATAAACATTTTATTTTATTCCACGAATGGTTCCCTTTTGTCTCCCTTGCTATCGCTTTGTATCTGACTAAGTGAGTCGGTATTGCATTCAACTCGTCGAACTGCCCGCGCAGCTAGTGCAGGGCATGCGCTTGCTTGTCACGTATAGGTAGGTATGTGACAATGGCTTTCAAAAGGTTAAAACTTTCTTCAGGCGACCAAAGAAGTGCTAATTCAACGATTGCTTCACGTCAGCAACGTTGATAACCAATGCTTCCGACATACCCAAATACTTATAGCTTTCGGATGAGGAGAGGGATCTAAGGTGTGTGGAGCCCGAGGGTTGGATGTTATGTTCACAGAAATAGGCTACTATAATACATGTTGCGTTATTCTGATTAAGTACCTAGATATATTTTTTTTGTAATAATAGTAATAGCTTTTTTTAAAGTGGAACAACTATCCGGTCATAATATATAATACATTTTTGGGAAACTTTGGAAACTAACTCCTAAATAGAATAAAGCAACATTTGCTTCACAATATCACATGCTTTTTAACCGAAATTGGATATGTTTGTCGTAAGAGCAAGTCGACAAGAACGACACTGACAGCTGACTGACACTGACGCGACACTCAGTTACGTTTATGTCTAAACACAATGTACAGAGGCCAGCACATTAACCTACAATAAACTGTTAAATTTTCCCAATTGAAAATGAACCGTATACTATTGTAATAATGTTAAAAATCTATTAAAGAAATTTGACAGATTAAGGTAACTTGATGTGCTGGCGACTGTACCTAGTTTTTAATTTTTCATTCATACTAGCTCACTTGTAACTTACCGTAAACAAATATTTTTTGACGATGGAATCGTCAAACTTGCTTATGTACCTAATGAGTTGAAAAAGACGTGTAAGAGAATAATAATAATTATTAATGGAACAAGAAACAACTCATAACTTTCATAATTAACGTCAATACGAAAGCAGGCAATGAAAACTGAGACGTCATGTTGAATAGAATAATTATAGCAATTACTTAGGTATTGATAATTGAAAAACTGTTACTTTTTATGCCCAACAAATCAGGCTTAAATTCATGAACAAAATTTTACGGTATTTTTTCCTTCGCGTAGATGTGTAGTTTCCTAGCATGTTGGCGGAGAGCGGTTCGCCCCGCCTTATTGATAGTCAGTAGTGGTCCGGACCGCTCGGACGGCGCGGCGCGCGCGGCGCTAGCGTGGCGAGCAGCCAGCGTCTGCAGCAACCAGCTGGCCGCCACGGTGCTGTCCCACTAAATGAAAGCACATCGTACCTATTCGATACCTACCATTTATTTTATTCCTAAAATTAATTACAAACCACGTACTTAACTTCTTCCTCGAGGTATGTACGGTGGCCACAACCGTTCCTGGTGCCCGACCCAGCTAAATAGCGGTAGAAACCTAACTGAATTCCTTCTTGTGGCGCAGGTCTGGAGGCGCAGGTGCAGGACACGTCCAAGGACCTGTACTGGTTCTGAGGGAGCAGCAAGGGGGGCGCGCCCCTCGGCCCGCGCGAGTGATAGTGCAGTGCTGACTCAGAGCAGGGTTCGTCAACAGACTGCTTGAACGAACAAGTGAACAGTGGACAGACATTGCTATTGCCGCTTGGTTGTAGTCGTCCTGTGGCGACAACATGGACTATTATACGATTTAATTAAGCAATCATCAACTACAAATGAAACTGAAATATTGTGAAACTTCCTGTTAAGCATTAGATACTTTAGTAAAAGTTGTGCGCAACGTAGCTAGCTCTCGTTCGGTCTCTGCTACTACTCTGTGCTTGCGTGTCTTCACTGTGTCGTTGTTTTTGCTTAATAAATATGCGTCGCAATGTGTCAGCCGGCGACACGCTCGCTCCTGAATAAAATATAAGCAGGTGGAGTGCTGTCCGCGCGACGCGACGAGCAGCGTTGTGTCATTGTACAAGCCTCCTCATCATCACATCTTACTGCTGACTCACGGATCTACCTATCGTCATCTAAACTGTGACAACAATTTTTTGTGACTTGCATATATTTCTGTAACTTGCAATTATTTTGTGTGATGTTTGTTAGTAAAGCTGCCTTGTCCGATGCTGTCTTCATACAAACGCAGGAAGTAGATCCGTCTTTATAAGCCTTGTTACCGTTGTGTGCACTGTGCAGCATGGTCCACCGGCTCAGGGAGTGCAGCTATGACGGGGATCTTACTTCACATCACCTTATTGTTCTTGCCTGTCTTCAATAGAGGCGTTTGCTAGTCAGATTAGTAGATCGTGTTGACGTAGAGGTCATGTAATGCGAGCATGGCGCACGGGAGGCGGCGCTCGCGGTGGCACTAGAGTTGCGCATGACGGAGAAGGCGCGCGCACTCCGCATACTGTGTACGTACGTAGCAAGTAACTAGCTGTAATCACATAATGTACATACTTAGTTAGTGTAGACTACATAGCTAATAGCGACATTGCATCAGACATTGTAGATAATGTACACTTAGGTGAATTCGTTTTAAAACATGCCTAAACGAGTGGCAAGTGCCTAAAGGAAAAAATATTGATGTACATATTCATTACTGTAAGCAGGGCGCGTGAGCTCGGGGCTCATGACGCCGAGAGCACAGCCAGCTGCAGGCCACTGGGCGCTCCTTCCATCAACACCACTCCCGCTAGTAAACACGTGGCTTGCTAGTCCCTGGAAAAAATACAAACAGTTTGCAGTGGCATACTTTGGGACTAGGGCAATCTATGTTTAAGTAAAGTGCCCCAGCTGTTTACTGCTCGGGGCTGCTCAGCCTGCGGAGAGGGGCGGTCTGGCGCGCTGTGAGCGGCGCCTGGTCCGCGCCTCCTACAGGTGACAGACGTACTCCACCACTCTGTACCGATGTGAACATTGTTGAACAGCTCGGCAACACAATCGAAAATGTATCACCTCGACATCCATAGTTAAAAGAACTTTAAATATAAATTCCATTATCTACTGTGATTGTTTCATTATATTGTCCATTCCTACCCACTTCCAAACCAACAGTTAGTTTCCCCGACCGACCTACCCCATGTATACCTATTCCTACACCTGTATATATATAATAGGTGTGTGATGTCAGACGACTTTACTTATTGGCAACTTGAATGTAAACTAAACTGATAATAAAAAACTGACAGATAAGAATATAATTCTCTATTCATAAAGATTAAATGTTAATGAATAGATCTGTTACGTAGGTAAGTCAATTCAGGAGCCACAGGATTCACCAGCTGGACTGGGACTGGGGACATTCATTCCCTACTTGATCTACTAAATTAAAACTTTAACTTAGATTCAGTAATTGAAGTAATAAACGAATAGGTACTAACTAAGAATACAGTATTAAACGTATGCTATTTATTACAGATGCTTTATACGTTCTGCATCGTTCTCACATGTAGGTATAGGAATAACATGAATGATGATAACAATATTTTGTAACTATGTTTTGTTCAAAAAAATGTCCGTAGAGTTTCTTACCCTTTCTTCTCCATAGGTACCTACTGCTTTGGAAGGGGCAACTAGCTTCGTCTTTCTGACTTGTTTATTTGAAATAAATGCAAATTTTGCGTTTGAGCTGTCGAAAAGCAGTCTTAGTACCCTCTGATGCTCACAATACCAGATACTACTAGATCTGGACGCCGCAATGCGCTTTATATTCGATTGGGGCAATCAAAAGTAAAATAATATTGTTTTAAAAAAGGTTAATATTTCTTAATTTTTTAGGGTCTATAACATGAACTCCTTGCTTAAATATCTAAAAATATGTTTCCCTCGTTTTTCTTGATGCCGCGTTGTTGCGAGAGCTGCATTAACAATAGGGATGATGACAGAGTAAATATACAGAGTGGAATTTTGTAATGCCACCTGGAGGGAAAAAAAAATTTCTATCCACATTATTAAGAGTACTTCTTAAAACTGTGGATAGAACATTTTACTCAAAGAAAACATTCCTTTATTTTTGAATAGAAAGAAAACTGCATTCAAAGATTTCCAAAAATTTGCTTGCTACACCCGGAAATCGAACCGACTAAAATCTGCAAAAAGTACCTACACCCTGTACTTTTATTGCATCGATCGTTAGGATCAATTATAATGACGAAATCTCTGAAACAAACTTGATAAATTAAATTATAGCAAAACCATAAAATCTTAAATTATTTACAAAAAATGGTAAACTAACTAATTAGTTGCTCGAAATGGGCTCCATTTTCTTGGATACACAAATGTATTCATGTAAGTAATTCATTTCTAGTAACCTTTAATAACATGTTGTGGTGAATATTATAAATCGTATTCTGAACTTCAACTCTCAAATCGTTTACTTTCGCATAAGATTTAATGAAAATTTGATTTTTCACATATTATCCCCACAAAAAAAAATGTAAAGGGGTGAGATCTGGTGATCACGTAGGCCACCTGATTGTACCGTTTGTACCAATCTTCAATCGTCTTATCCAAATAGCAAAAATCTTCTTATCATTTTAATGGATGAATCACGTCAATGATAATTATTAATTACTAACATAAGTAAACAGATGAATCTTTGACGACCTTTAACTTGACTCATTGAATTTATAAGTCCTGATTTCATGGTTTTCCTTTCATTTAATTAGTCAAGTTTGTTTGAGCGATTTCATCCTTATAATTGATCCTAACGATCAATGCAATAAAAGTACAGGGTGTTATTTTTGGAGATTTAGTTGGTTCGAATTTTTGAAAAACTTTGAATGCTGTTTTCTTTCTATTCAAAAATAAAGGAAAGTTTTCTTTGAGTAAAATTTGCTATCTACAGTATTAAGAGTACTTTCCCTTCAGGTGGCATTACAAAATTCCACCCTGTATATATAAATATATTTAGTCCGTCTTTTGCTTTATCATATTAATAAAAAATACTTAGATAAAACGCATTAAAGTTGGGGCACGCTACGTCACTACTCAGTATTAAATCTACAAAGAAGTGACGTCATGCCACATTAAAACACAATGTGTCGACGTAATCTTTTGATTACGTGAACGTCGTGGCGTACAGGTCTACTATCAAATAAATTCTAGTCATCATCCCTGTTAGCAGGGCAGCGTTGCTTCTCATAACAAGACAAAGCTTGACATACCTATTTTAATATACCTACATATTTAATGAAGGTTAAGAATCAGATAACATTTTACATACTAAGTTTCTTAACTTACTTTTTCTAAAATCAAATATAACACTGTAACAGTTTTCTACATCATTGCCCGCGAATGTAATTTGTGCGTAGCGAGACTTTTTAGTAGGTAGGTTGTTTACGAGTCGAGCACCGAGGACAGCCTACAGCAAGGGAGCTAGGGAGACTTACTGAAACTGTTGGTCCCGGCTAGCATTCGAGCTACTTTGAAAGTCATTATACGGCTCGTCAGAAGCCCGAAAGTCTGACAACTTGTGTTACCCAGGGGTATCGTATTTTGAGCTTACTGAGTTGTGGAGGTCAGATAGGCTCCATGTTTAATAATAAATTATAATAGCTACCAGTTAGACTGGAAGCCGACCCCAATAGTTGGGCGGCTAACCAGATTGATTGGAAGGACGTCCTTGGCTGGACATGGACAGGCGGACAGCATTGCTGAGCGTTAATGTGTCACTGTGCTATACTGTATTGTAGTTCCCTTTAACCCGAGTCTTAGAGGCTATCGTTCCTTTCTATATAAAGGTTTCTATATATAAAATTTTCTGAAAACAAATAAAAAACACTACAAAGTCTAAAAATTATTGAAATTTCGAAAGTCGGTGTCTTTGGTTTGGTATAATTCGGTTTTCACTTTTGAGTTTTGTTACTTACCCCACAATCCCTACACCAATTCGTATCCACTACCAAACTTGCTATGTACAACACATATCATCAAGATAAAAGTGTGAAATGTCCAAGGATATTATTATTTTTTATTTTTATACAAAGCGTGGATTAAATATGTATCATCGAAACTAACCCAAAAACTGTTCAAGCGAAGATAATAAAATTGATAGGGGACCACCTCTGAAGTATGACATAGGTACCGAACAAAAAAAAACCTACAGTCGAATTGAGAACCTCCTCCTTTTTTTGAAGTCGGTTAATAATAAATAGCACAAAATTTTCCGAATAATCACATTTATTAAAATACATTATGTACAGACGCCAGCACATCAAGCTATCCCTAACTGTCAAATTTTCTCAATTAAAAATGAACCTTATGTCTTTGCGATAAAGTTGAAATACTATCAAAGAAATTTGACAGATTGTGGTAACTTGATGTGCTGGCGTCTGTACATACTGGCATAATGAATTATGCCCATTAAATATATTATAGTGTCTAATAATAATAATAATCTTTTCCCTGAGACTGAAGGGTTCATGACAGCAATCCAAGACCAAGTACCTAATCGAAACCCGTAAAACTACCAAAAACATATTATGCGAATCCCCACTTCGCCAGATATATGCAGGCGGTGCCATAGTTCGTCCGAAACTATCCAACACATTACGGGAACTTGTAGAGCAATAGTTCAGACTGACTATAAACACAGGTACGATCAAATAGCCAACATAATCCATCAAAAACTTGCTATAAAATATAAACAAATATTTACACCCCCAGTTCCTTACTACAGATATAATCCTAAAATAGTTCTTGTAAAGGCATCACATAAACTATATTTTGATAGGGCCATCCTCACAGATAGAACAACACATTACAACAGACCAGACATTATTAGATAAAGTTAATAAAACTGCTCAAATTATTGACATAGCAGTACCAACACACAACCTACAAAACACAAAAGCAGAAAAGCTGTCAAAATATACAGACTTAAAAATAGAAATAAGCGGAATGTGGCGATTAAGCGGAATGTGGCGATTAAGCGGAATGTGGCGATTAAGCGGAATGTGGCGATTAAGCGGAATGTGGCGATTAAGCGGAATGTGGCGATTAAGCGGAATGTGGCGATTAAGCAACGTCGCCATAGCCCAGTAGTACTCTCAACCGCGGGTGTCATTCCCAAACAAGTGCACCAATCTTTAAACACGCTAGGCTTGTCTCCTTTCACCCTCTACAGAAAGCTGCTATTCTCAACACTTGCAGAATTGACCGAAAATTCCTTCAGAACGACAACGATGCACATAATTATATCACACTCACAAACATCATCCATAACACAAACTCTAAACATATCATCGCAACATAATACGTTATCATCTTCATGATCACTTAGTTTAGTATTTTTTACTTGGCTTTGGCCCGTGTTATCCTATAAAACCGGCACTTCGGTGCCGAGATACAAAAATGTATACCAACAAAATAATAATAAAACGTTCATCAATCAACGCGTCGCCGCGTCGCGTCGCGGCTCGTCGTCTTTGCTAATAGCTGCAGTACCTAGGCAGTTTGAATAAATTATTAGATTAATGTATTTCACTTTTATGCATGCTGACTGTAGGCACCTACCGTCGTATGCTTATTTCAATGAGAAACGTAGTAGTGTTGAGAGTTATTATGAATCCAGTGCACATAAAGATTATACATATTATCCCAAGTAGCAAAATTTTCCTATAGTAACCGACTTATAAGAATAAACGTCATATAGGAATCTAATAGACGTTTTGACTAAGGCAGTGATCTTACAACAGCATTTAAAAGAGGATTTGTGCTACAAGTACATACGATCCTATAATTAATTTTATAAACGTTTACAGGATTACTTTATAAGATTGTTACTAGTAGTTGCAGTCTTATAAGCGCATGTTATAAAACTAATTAGGAAAGTGTCGCTTTTCGTCCTATAAACGCATTTAATATGATTGTTTGCTCTTGTTAACGTCTTGTTTCATTCTTCTATAAGACATGCACTTCTATAGACGTCTTAGATATAGCTGCTATAGGTCAAGGATAATATAGGATCAATTTGTCTTAGTCGTGACTTATAATGGATTGTTAGCACCAAACTAGCATGCCCTCCGATATTTATAGGTATGATTCTACTTAAATGTGTCCTACATTTGCTATTACTAGAGTAATCATCCATTTTGCTTTCATTTTGTGATTTGTTAGAGAAAATAGAAATGGATTTAAACAAATGGAAAAGATTTAAGCGTAGTAGCAGTTATCGAAGACGAAGAGTTTCGAAAAAGTACCTTGAAATGAAATCGGGGTCAGATTACCAGTCGATACTTTTATTGAATAAACGTGATTTTCGTGAAGTTTGTGATGGTTCCGTACAAAGTAAAATCGATATAGACCTAGAAGACTGGGAAGATAACTCTTCTGATATTTGTTATAATCAAGAAGATAATGAAAATAAAAGCGGAAGCAGTGATAGTGAATTTAATAATGACAACAATACATTAAAACATTACATTACATTTATATTTAAATTGCCTTGTACTTGGACTCTGAAACTGAGCCCGACTTACGCTTATGTCGGGCTCAGTTTCAGTGTCCGAGTTTTGACACATTGCATCAATTAAAGATTCTGCCTTTTGAAGACTTATAATATTATTTCGTTTTAAAATACAGTTTTTCTTTGACCAGTTTTTTTCTGGTTCACAATGTTCATGCTTTTGTAATTTGCCGGGGTTTTTTCGGGGCCAATATAAGATCCCATTTTGTTCCCATTGCTGTGGGACAGCTACGAGCAGAGATTTGCCTCGCTCTATAGTTTGTACTACTTTGTATGGCATAATTTCCTGGTTACAGCGAATCTAAAAAACAAGGTAAGCAATTAAATAGGTGCACACCTTCATTCAACATAATGCTAAACTGTCCTACAGGAAAATATAGTTCAGATTTCATTAAGTCAATATTCTGATTTATAACGAATTGTTGAATATCTACTCTGTACCTACGAAGGGACAGTTGATTATTTCGGGATTTCGTCGTTGGTACTATAAATAAGAGTTCTCATTGAGAGAATATCACCTCTCAACGGCATCAATATTATTTTTAATATCCCTACAATACTATTATGCATTATTTTACGTTAATTAAGATAAAATGAATTAAAGGTACCTAAAAATATATTACCATACATATACTGACATGTGGGGGTTCTTTGTTTTGTATTTTCTAAAAGAACCCTAAAACTTTAATATGGTGGCCAAGTAGGTATATCCTGTAGTAGTCTTAACTCTGACTAAGTTGGTTTATAACAGTTTTGATAATGCAATAATATGACACGGGATCCAGATCCTATGGCGGCTTATAATTTAATGAGAATTTGTTCATTATTATCGAATAAAGTTAATAACAAATATGTTTAGTTTTGAAGGGGCATGAAGATATGTTTATTATCATCGAACACTTTATCAATAAAATTAATTTGGCAAGTAAAGTAGGCATTCTAAATACAACAGTCAAAAGGCAAAAGTTCTTACCTATTGTAAATAGATATTAGAATGTGGGATACTTACCCTTTGAAAATATTATATTTTTTCTTAAGACACCTGCAGCACGTCACCGTTACAAAAAGTGATCAAATGAATGCTCTAGTAATGGCATCGCGCTGCCAACTGTTGGATCAATTACACCAGTAGCAGCACTCGTCATATCGTTAGAGGACTAATCGCGCTTATTCAATGCGTTTACCGGATCTTTATAGAACAATAATATCTTGTAAAAACACCTAATAAGATAATTATAAAATCGAATTGCACTTTACCGGACCGTAAAAAAATGATTATAGGGCATAATGGTCCTATAAACTGCGCCCAAATGCGGTTTTGTAAACGTTTGTAGGATTCCAATAGGACAAAAAAATACACACTCCTAAGATATTTACATGACCAAATTTTGCTACTTGGGTATAATACTAGCTTCTGCCCGCGACTTCGTACGCGGACCCTCTTGCTTATGCCAGCGACAACGGGGTCGCCATTTATGTTATTTTTTATCATTTTTCCCATTTAAATCTTTTATCACACTGAGCTTTAGTTTTATTTCATTCCAACAACCACCAAAACATACAGTCCATTTGTCATCGTTTTCATTTTGGTAACCGCATTATTATATTCCTCCTCTAGAGACCTAGAAGTCGATGCGTAGATACGCTTGGAACTCAAGCGTAATTCTCTTTCCGTGAACGTCTCTGAATCGCGAGACAATACATGACGTTCACGATCAGCGGTCAGTCGCGCATCATATTCTTCACTGGTCTCTAGAGACCTAATGAATACGCTGAGAACGCAGGCGTGCTTCGCGACCCTAAGAGGTTTCCACGGAGCGAGTTGCAGCCTAATGTTCTCGAACAACATCAAGTCTCTCCTGACGCTCTTCGGTAGATTCTTGGGATCTTATGATCCTCAATCTTTTAGCTCTCTTGGAACATTGGGAAAAATTTGACGTCTTTCTAGGCATGGTCATAGTTTTATTGTGAAGATACCTGATCAATAAAAATCTAAATTAAAATGACTGCTCCCCTGCGTTACCGGGTAGGCTACAGTGTCACGAAGATAAATGGAAAAGGAAATTAAACACTCAAACAACATAAGCCCGAAGGCATATTCATACGATAAAATAAAAAAATAAATAGGAGTTTTGGCCAGTAGAGTAAAACTTTCAATGATATACCATCGTCATTGAAAATCAGTCCTAAACTGTTACCGCCTTCACCGCGTGCAGGTACTCCCAGTTTATGTTATTTTATAATTACACAGTAAAATTAGTGATAGCTTTGATTTCCACATCAGATGTTTCTGATCTTCGATTTTTATAAGTCAACAGGAAATGCCCATCATATTGAACAACTTTTGCTAAGACGTCATTCCTATATATGTTACAGTGTAGCTGGGCTCTTGGAGTTCCACATCAGGTGTTCCAGATCTTCAAATTTATTCTCTCAGCAGAAAATGCTAATCACGTGGAACAATTTTTGGTAAGGTATCATTTTTGTATCTCTTATAGTATAGCTGGTCTGTTGCGGTTCTGCATCAGGTGTTCAAGTTTCCAAGATAAATTATAGCCTATATGTTGCCCAGACTTAATACCTATACAACAAAAAAAAAACATTCCAATCCGTCCAGTAGTTCCGAAGATTAGCGTGTACAAACAAACAGACAAACAGACATACAGACAAACAGACAAAATTTTTTTTTTGGATTCATGCTCTATTACTGTTTCTAAACGCCCCTCAATTATTATTTTTTTAATAAATTCAATGTACAGACACAGTTCTTTTACTGTTTTATTATATGTATATAGATATAGATATCTGACTACTTAATCAAACTCAAACTCAAACTCAAAGTATTTATTTCAAATAAACCAATTACAGGCACTTTTGAATTGTCAAGGGGGTCGGTCAGTCAGACAGATGATGAAATCATTATCTCAAGGAAGAGGCCTGTCATGTCCTACCGAATATTGACTACTAGAGCGGTAGACAGAGCGACTTAGCCCCAGATAGCATGTTCCTGAATGAAACCATGTAATTGTTGCATTTTACTGTAGGTACGTACCCAGGATAATCGCTTAGACACTGAGTAGTAGCACTCGTAGCAAGTGTGGCGTAGCTGCGAGCTTGTACACGGTGCAAGTAACTTGTGCTGTGTATCTTAGCGTAGCACTCGCAGCAAGTGTGGCGTAGCTGTGAGCTTGTACACGGTGCAAGTAACTTGTGCCGTGTATCTTAGCGTAGCACTCTTAGCAAGTGTGGCGTAGCTGTGAGCTTGTACACGGTGCAAGTAACTTGTGCCGTGTAACTTAGCGTAGCACTCGTAGCAAGTGTGGCGTAGCTGTGAGCTTGTACACGGTGCAAGTAACTTGTGCCGTGTATCTTAGCGTAGCACTCGTAGCAAGTGTGGCGTAGCTGTGAGCTTGTACACAGTCACACGGTACACGTCGGTGACGGCCTCGTTCACCTTGCCGGAGAGCATTAGGTTAGTGGGAGCCGTAAGCTCCTTCAAGAGCAACTCACCAACTGTCCGGCGCCTGAACAGATAAGGTACAGCAGGTGCAGGAAGAAGCAAACGGCTTTGACCAACTGTCTACCTGTAATCGCGAGGAAATGATTATTCGAATCAGCGGGGCCAGAAAAAGCAAGGCCATCCGCATGGGGAGCTTGTTTGATTTTCAGAGCCGCAAGCATTTCTGCATAAACATAGTTAGCACGTAAGTTGCTACCTACTTACTTTTCGTATTCGTATTGTAGATCTTCACTCGAATTTAACTAAAAACCACGGATATGGAAAATGTAAACAAGTGTAATGCGCTTATTCAATATGATGACTGCGTGCCGATAATACCTGTATCATAGTGTATAATTAGTCGCGTTTTAATCGACGTTATGCTGGCGGCTCGCTCGCGATACTAGTCGGCAGTAAGTAAACGTTATTCAGGTATGTCTCGCGCATTCTACTGCTGCTGGCCGACCCAAGCCAAGGCGCGCGCTTCGCTTCAGTCCTATTGTAGTGGGCAGATATAAGAATCATTCGACAAATACTTCTTTATTTAGCAACAACTGTCAGAGACGCGTGCCCGCTAGCTCTGCCCGAGCGTCACTACAGCGCAAGCGGTTTTTTATTTTTTTTGAGGGTGGGAAATCGTCCAATGACTTCTCCCGCTCTGGGTGGAGCGGAAGGGAGTGTCAGACTCTTACTGACTAAAACCCATCCATGTTCCTTTTTTAGCCCTTTATGACGACTCCCGGCCACCGTAGGCGCGGGCCTGCGGACGGTGAGTAATGGGTGACTCACCGTCCGATCAGCACCAGGCCCGTGCCGGACGGCGCGTAGGTATATGTTCCACGCGCGCCTCAAAGAGATGTCAGCATATGAATGGGCCCCTCAGGGCCAAGCCTGCCGATTAAGCGGGATTGTCCGAAAGGGTTACCGCTACCCCGGAACATAAAGGGCTAAGGAAGGAACATGGATGGGTTTTAGTCAGTAAGAGTCTGACACTCCCTTCCGCTCCACCCAGAGCGGGAGAAGTCATTGGATGATTTCCCAGCCTTAAAAAAAAAAGCCCTTTATGTTCCCGGGTAGCGGTAACCCTTTCGGACAACCCTACTTTCCCGGCAGGCTGTTTACTTGTCTTGCTGTTCAGTTTAACAAAGCGTTTTTATTTCGGAATTCTAATTAATCGGTACTTTAATAATCGGAATCCGTATTTTTGGATTTTTCGAATTATAATTAAGTCCATCTATTGAAACTCGGTATTTTGGGAATAGTAACACCTATGTGGGCTTAAATTACACACTAGACAAGACTACGTGGAGTCGGTTTTGCGGCAATTCGTTTCTGTCACTAATAAAAAAATATGTATTACTAATACCTATATATTACCAATTGAATCTAAATTAGAATCCTAATTTTAGCAGATTGTTCGATGTTTTGAAAATCGGAATATCGTTTTTCGCATTGAGAACCCCTCAAGCATTTGATTCTTTGAACTGTAGGTATACACAAAACGGAAAACCAACAAATCACATTTATGACTTTCGGTAAAATGGATTTCGTGACTTTCTATAATAGACATTATAGCTCTTAGGTATTACGAAATTCAGACTTTTGGAAATCGCAACATCGAGATTCCCTCTACATATTATATATTTGGCAGGGTGAAATCATTTAATATGGGACAAAACTATTTCAATGATAAAATTAACACAAGCTCACACACTAAGACACACATTACTTATTACAAAAAGTTATCGAGCCAATGTTTCCCTATCGTACTTATATACATATTTTTTAAGTTATTGCGATTGTAGCAGGAGCACCACTCTACTACGCTACAGGTACCTACATACATTAGGTAGCCACGGAAGGAAGGTTGTCCCGACAGTCGACCCACGTGAAACAGCGAAGCAACGTTTAATTTAATTTCTATCGTAAAACTCCGACACTCTAAATCTGAATAAATAAGTAGTCTGCGTGTGGAGTGTTTTGTCCTCATGTCGCTTAATGTGTTTCTAAATCGGAACCATTGTGTTCGAATATTTTGTTGGTATTATTTTGGTGAGGCGCTCGTAAAACGTCTGTTAATCAATCCGGGATTTGAGTGCGACTGAAACGTGACGTGGCGGCGCGGCAGCGACACGTCACGACGCCGACGACGCGGTGCGATGCGGGTGACGCGGCACCTCGGAGCGACGCGGCACGACACGCCGTCGCAGCGGACGGAAATAGCGCCATTAGCTGCGGACGATGTTTGTAAACACGAGACACATTACGGCGCTGAAATAGACTCGCATTGTCACCTCGAAACAATAAGCGAGCTGCCGATCACAAATAACGTGCCGCCGTACTAATAGTGCGCCGCGAACGTTTTTGGACACATTATACGCATTCCTCGGTTTCACGGCGAAAGCTCACCTAACTAAACATCGTGCACCAAAATAACACTTCGGCGTCTCGCGACACCGTGAAATTTGTCGCGACACTTAATTTATGCTAATGGATCGTTAATGGCGTCATAAATATTATAATTAGTGTCGGTTACGCGCTCTTCGGTGAGGACTTAATATCGAGTTGTTTGCGCGTACGATTACTCAAACGTAACCTGACGCGTTGCGGACTCCTGCCGCATCACAGACTCAACTCGCGGTCGCGCGGCTTTCTCCCGGGAATACCTAACGACTGCCTCGCGCTCCCTCGCCGCCAGTTACTATGCACATCACGCTCTGCGGCGATTCCACTAAGTATTGAGCAATAAACGAGTGCCCGCCAGAGAATACAGATGCTGCTCCAAACGATTATGTATCGCAACGAGCCTCTGCCATTAACTGAAGACATTTTCACAAGCGGCCCCACGTTTGCAAGATCT
Source organism: Hyppa rectilinea (assembly GCA_951799385.1). Classification (NCBI taxonomy): domain Eukaryota; kingdom Metazoa; phylum Arthropoda; class Insecta; order Lepidoptera; family Noctuidae; genus Hyppa; species Hyppa rectilinea. The sequence continues at coordinate 162,786 of OX637304.1, forward strand.
ATCGAATGGAAATAAATTAACCGAATTAGCCGCCGCAACTCGGCGGGATCTGCCTCTTGAATTACAGATGAGAGTATGAGACACTTTGCTGTTAGTAAATGTAATAAATTATGATTTATGAGAATGTATCGCTAAATAATGAACAGCCGGCAAAGAACAAAGCAACGCACAAAAAAAGGCGCGAGCGACACGTCGCGCACTACGCATGCGCGCACTACGCAGGTGTGTGCGCACTGTGCACCACACTACAAGCAGCGATATAGGATTAGTGACCGTTTTATAGAATTTAATGTTCTTATTAGGACGAGGAAGATTAATACTGTGCAACATTATTTGGGTTTTCTATTGTGATATTTGTGTTGTGAATGTCTTGCACAAAATTACACATGTAGTTTTCCTGCAACGCGTTTTCCGGAACATCGTACTAAGTATCCATAGACCGGTAGAACGTGAATGATAGCAGCGACCTCGAGGCATAAGATTTACAAAACAGAGCAAAAGGTGCGCGTCGTTTGGGCCGGAATGCGCGCGCGGCGTGGGAACCGGCGGCGCGCCTCGTCTGCTCTGCAGCGCACATTGCATCGGTGCAGCACACCGGCAGTCGACACCATCCTACACAAAAACCGAGATTCCTATCCAAATATTCTTCATCATATTCACCCGACTCAATGGCATTAGAACATTCTGGAAGTAAATATAGCCTTTTAAATGAGGCCGGCGACCACTATTCTGACTGGTTAATATTTTCAACCGCGGCAAGATGTAAGGCACTGTGCCCATAATACTCAATACTCGATTCTTTATTGCATTCCACAATGTACATGCTTAGGTGGTAGGTAGGTGAAAATTTTTGAGACACAATTATGGACCCTGTTGGGCACAGCAAAAGACAATAATTTAACATAAGAAAAGGACTTATAGACTAACTTATTCTAATTACAATTTTATTAAACATACACAATACAAACAATTTAATTACACATATTATTTGGGTGAAATATTCATTATTATTATTATTATTGATATATATATTATTATTCGAGCTGTATAAATTTATCATTCATGTATTCATTTATGCTGTAATAACATTTACTTAATAATAGTTTTTTTAATTTGTTCGTAAAAACAGTCATCTTTTTTTCATTTCTTAATAGCTCGGGTAATTTATTATAAACTTTTATCGACATTACTAGAGGCCCAGATGAGTGCATTTTTAAACGAGAAGTTGGTAGGTTTAGACGTGTTTTATGTCGGAGTGTGAATCTTGTTTGAATGTCTTCTCGTTTAGTGTAGAAGTCCTGGTGAGTGTGCGCAAATTTACAGATTTCCAGTATGTAAATTGAGGGTAATGTTAAAATATTTAATTTTTGGAAATGAGGTTTGCAGCTATGGGTTTGTTAATTGTTCTTGTTAATAAAGTTCCCACCCAAACATTTTGTTCGAGTACTTATTTATGGGCAGCTTGCGTACTTTCAATTCTACTGACACCGTGATGGCATTGTGGTGTTGCAAGCGAAGTACACTCGAGAGCAATGAATCCGGGTCACTTAAAGAATCCTAAAAATCTCGGAAACTAAAAATGCTAGGTTAATGCAATAAATTGTATTTAATAGACAATGTAATACTCCTTAAATGAAGGTATTAAAACTTCTTAGTTATTGTAAAGTTATATCATAAAAAAATCAAATTTGAAAAAGGGCCAATTTCGAAGATGGAACTACGAAATTACAGCATTTGGTTTTGCTTTTGTTTGTAATCTGTCATTTATGTGGGTACATAAACCATGTTGATAGTGCTATAGATTCATTATTCAAGCTGAAATTATGTCGCTTACGCCTGAAGAATGCACCAGAATACTTACAATGCTGGAAACCGGCCGGAGTCAGCGCGATACAGCCAGGACTGTCGGTGTGTCGCTGTCAACAGTACAAAGAGTTCTCCGACGTTACGAAGAAACTGGTTCTAACCTACGCAGACCAGGAACGGGCAGAACCAGGTGTACCACAGCACGAGAAGACCGATACTTGGTGAACACCATGCTTCGAAATCGCTTTCTCACAGGAACTGAACTCACAAATCAGTTTCGACACCTCGGAGGAAGTAACCCAAGTGCATGGACAGTAAGACGTCGGCTTGCTGAATCTAACTTAAAACCCCTTAGACCTGCAAACGGCCCTAAACTGGAGCGTGGGCATCGTATTTCAAGACTAAGATATGCCCAGGGCCACGTAAATTGGAGTATTGAAGATTGGTCAAAAGTTATGTTCTCCGACGAATCAAAATTTATGCTCTACAAGCACGATGGAAGACACAGAGTGTATCGAAGACCAGGGGAAAGATTCAAGCAAGCATGCATCGAAGCCTACGGTGGTGGGTCTGTACTTGTGTGGGCCGGAATTTCTTCTGAAAGTCGCACAGAGCTGGTGATCATAGAAAACGGCTCTTTAACTAGCGTAAGATATGTGGAAGAAATCCTCAATGATCACGTTGGTCCATTTATGGTCAATTTAGGTGAGGATGCTATATTTATGCATGACAATGCCCGACCTCATACAGGTAGGATTGTGAATGACTACCTTCAAGAGATGAACATTACTCGTATGGAGTGGCCAGCGCGCAGCCCGGATATCAACCCGATCGAGCATGCTTGGGACGAGCTAGGCAGATGCGTAAAACAACGAAACCCTCCCCCAATCACGCTTCGTGAGCTCAAAATTGCTCTCACAGAGGAATGGGAGAATATTCCCCAAAATCGTATAAGGAACTTGGTGTACAGCATGCCAAACCGCGTAAACGCAGTAATGGAAGCACGAGGAGGCAATACGAAGTATTAAAATTCAAGAAAATCGTAATAAAGTTCAAAAATTTCATGTTTCCTATTTTTGTTTTAAGGAGAGATCAGCAGTTTTTTTCTTTATGTAATTTTGTGTTAATAAAATGTATGGTGACTCATATTTTTTTTACTTTCATTTAAGGAGTATTACATTGTCTATTAAATACAATTTATTGCATTAACCTATCATTTTTAGTTTCCGAGATTTTTAACATTCTTTAAGTGACCCGGATTCATTGCTGTCGAGTGTAGTACACACGCAGTGCAAGCAACGCAGAGAGCGCGCAGAGCGTGCTGCAGCGGGCGGGCGGGCCGCGTGCGTGGCGGCGGCAGCGGCGGTAGAGCACATGTGCGCGCGCGCCTGCGACAGTCACACCTCGGCTAGTCATCCTGATCGACCTCCAGTCTAACCGCAGGCAGCTGACTACTAGTATTTTACATGGAGTGTCTACCAAACTGACCTCTACGACGCAATGGCCGGGTAACGTTATACTCCTTGGTAAGACTGCTTGTCGGACATTTGGGTGTATCGGGCACTGCCGTTACGATTGTCCAATATCTACGAAGATCAATTATACCCAGAAGGTATTATACCCAGTTACTGGGTTGTGGAAGTCAGGTACCTACGGAGTCGCTCCATGTAAAATACTGGTATTCAGCTGCATCCGGTTAGACTGGAAGATGACCACAACATAGTTGGGAAAAGGCTAGGCAGATTGATTAAATGTAGGTATATGATTATGAACCTTCTAACCACACAAGTTGAATGTAGGTATATGATTATGAACCTTCTAACCACACAAGTTGAATGTAGGTATATGATTATGAACCTTCTAACCACACAAGTTGAATGTAGGTGTATGATTATGAACCTTCTAACCACACAAGTTGAATGTAGGTATATGATTATGAACCTTCTAACCACACAAGTTGAATGTAGGTATATGATTATGAACCTTCTAACCACACAAGTTATGAACCTTCTAACCACACAAGTTGAATGTAGGTATATGATTATGAACCTTCTAACCACACAAGTTATGAACCTTCTAACCACACAAGTTGAATGTAGGTATATGATTATGAACCTTCTAACCACACAAGTTATGAACCTTCTAACCACACAAGTTGAATGTAGGTATATGATTATGAACCTTCTAACCACACAAGTTGAATGTAGGTATATGATTATGAACCTTCTAACCACACAAGTTATGAACCTTCTAACCACACAAGTTGAATGTAGGTATATGATTATGAACCTTCTAACCACACAAGTTGAATGTAGGTATATGATTATGAACCTTCTAACCACACAAGTTATGAACCTTCTAACCACACAAGTTGAATGTAGGTATATGATTATGAACCTTCTAACCACACAAGTTATGAACTTTCTAATCACACAAGTTGAATGTAGGTATATGATTATGAACCTTCTAACCACACAAGTTATGAACCTTCTAACCACACAAGTTGAATGTAGGTATATGATTATGAACCTTCTAACCACACAAGTTATGAATCTTCTAACCACACAAGTTGAATGTAGGTATATGATTATGAACCTTCTAACCACACAAATTATGAACCTTCTAACCACACAAGTTATAAACCTTCTAACCACACAAGTTGAATGTAGGTATATGATTATGAACCTTCTAACCACACAAGTTGAATGTAGGTATATGATTATGAACCTTCTAACCACACAAGTTATGAACCTTCTAACCACACAAGTTGAATGTAGGTATATGATTATGAACCTTCTAACCACACAAGTTATGAACTTTCTAATCACACAAGTTGAATGTAGGTATATGATTATGAACCTTCTAACCACACAAGTTATGAACCTTCTAACCACACAAGTTGAATGTAGGTATATGATTATGAACCTTCTAACCACACAAGTTATGAATCTTCTAACCACACAAGTTGAATGTAGGTATATGATTATGAACCTTCTAACCACACAAATTATGAACCTTCTAACCACACAAGTTATGAACCTTCTAACCACACAAGTTGAATGTAGGTATATGATTATGAACCTTCTAACCACACAAGTTGAATGTAGGTATATGATTATGAACCTTCTAACCACACAAGTTGAATGTAGGTATATGATTATGAACCTTCTAACCACACAAGTTATGAACCTTCTAACCACACAAGTTGAATGTGGGTATATGATTATGAACCTTCTAACCACACAAGTTGAATGTAGGTATATGATTATGAACCTTCTAACCACACAAGTTGAATGTAGGTATATGATTATGAACCTTCTAACCACACAAGTTATGAACCTTCTAACCACACAAGTTGAATGTAGGTATATGATTATGAACCTTCTAAAGTTCTGTTCGCGCTTCCTTTTCCTAACGAGCACTACATCCTGAATTTTAATTTCCGTAAAGTTTCACGACACACGTTTACATACCAACACATATCTGATGGTAGTGTGTGCACTATACTAGTGGCACAAGTGATTAGTGACGTGGGTAAGGGGAAGATAATTGGACATAGTGTTGCGTGTTGGCGGAACTGCCATCGATCACCGGTGGCGGCTGGGGCGCACATGCGCGCGCGCCGCCTCGTTGACGTTAACGGTTTGTTTGTTACCGCCGCGCCTCCAGCTCCCGCAACCCGCACCGCCGCACCGCCCCACAACGCATTACGCACTTTTTGCCCCCAACACTAGACGTCCCAGTCTCATGTTACAGACGCCGCGCCGCCGCCGCCTCCACGCAGTCCACACACGTTTTGACGTTAATTGGATGAAATGTTCTCTTAATGATTTTTATTGTGCGACACCCATTAGCTAATTATTAGTTGGTAGCAGTGTCACTCTCAGGTATGCGCGGAGGCGGCGGCGCTCGCCGGCTATTTTCAATGTAAGTGGGTTACATCTCGTCAGTTCGTCACCGTCACGTTGGATTGCTATTTCAGCGAGAGCGCTCCCCTCTATGCCTCAGCGCTGCACCTACAAGATTCAAGTGTACGGCAAGCCGCACGGCAGTGGTACGCCAACCAGTATAAGTTGACTTCCTAAGACTATCCCTGACTACCTATTACCTTATGAATTTCAATCTGTAGGTATTCTGTGTCGGAGGGGCGTGATCGATGCACATGAAGGGTCGCTAGGGGTGTCTGCCTATCCAGGTGTATCCCGGTATGTGGGTAGGCCTCCCAGTCCACGCGGCGCTGGCGTCCGGCACCTGTGTTCCAGCTAGCGGCCGGTGTTTTCGTGTTGAAGTCTCGACGGGGACTCTTCCTCCTTCCCTTTTCTTAATGTTGAAAATAATAACACAAATGTTCATGAGTTTTCAGAAAGCACTCTTCAGGATCAGTAGTTTTCAAGAAATATTACTATATATATGTCATGTATTTAGATAGGTACCATGCTGATGGCTACGAAATTACGAAGGTGCGTGCACGCTCAGGTGCCCCGAAACTTTACCGTGACAAGAGCCGCAAATTGCATCCCAATTTCTTTAAAAAAAACACCTTAAATCCATAAGTAAACAATACCTATACAAGTATTAGGCACCGCTGGAATCGTCATGAAATTCCCCAGCTATGGAGCTATGACCTATAATCACTGTAACCTGTAACGTTACGTCCTGAAAAGATTTTTCAATGTAAACACCGAAATTTACGAATTTTGAAATAAAATTCGTTTAGCTAGTTGAATGGTACGAAAACTCCTAAAGCTATATGCATGTTCTGTATACCTAGGTATCTGAAGCTGGTCTCATGACCTACAACTATATAATGAATTTAAAATCACAGCTATACTTTTAAAAGGGGGACTCGCCGCCGAATTTATTTAATAAAAACGAAACAATAATATGACAAATTAACATTTCCAACCCCTATAAACTCCATTAAGTTGGCTTTTTTGAAAGACTAGGGTAACCGGGCGTACCAACAAACTAACTAACTAACTAACTGATACGACTGTACAGCCCACTTAATTGGGGTTTTAAGGGTTGTACTTTCGATTTTCCTTAGAAACCCCTAGTATTATGAATGTAATTAAGTTATATAAAAAGAAAAAAACACTGTCACTGTTAAACACATTATTTGGTGAGGCATCGTCGCGAACATATAGGTACCACCAATTAGGTATCTTTTTCTTAGCATAGTTCTAACATCAATATTTCTGTTTAGGTTTTAGTTTAGCAAAGAGGCATCATTCTAGCGTACAAAGTGACTACCTACTCAAAATGAATATTTTGTTAAATTGTGTTCTATAATGTAACACTTACGTTGGAAATAAATAAATAAATTCTATTGAAAATCCGTAGTGTGCTAGTCCAGCTCAAGGTCAGAGTGTTACCACTGACATGCGGCCCGCTGTACCTAGTTCAGGTCGGTAGGTACAATAAGGTATTGCATCCACAAAGCGTGACCGGACGAATTCAATAGGAATTTCAAAGAAGTTTGATGCGGCCAACTTTTTTGGCTCACGGGATGAAATCCACGTCGAGCCGTCACGATCGATGACGGCACTTCAAGTCCAATGGCACGCTGTCCGACTGCGGCGGATAACTGACCAACATTGTCGGAGAGCCAAACTCGCGACAAGTCGTGTGACATTACCTACTGTAATTGGAGCGGGTGCACTTGTTTGTGGTATTTATATGCGCAATCATAGATATCGGTATAATATGGTGAAAGTCAAAGTCAAAACATTTATTCCAAATAGGCACAAGAATGGCACTTTTGAACGTCAAAATGAACAAGAAATAGAATTGATTCAAGTCGCCCCTTCCAAAAGGTAGTTTCGTGTGGATAAGAATGGGCAAGAAACTCCACCGTTACTCTTTTAAAATGTTTCACAATGTTTTGTATACATGTATTATAACATTAACATTATATGTGAAGACGATGCACCCAGAATAAAAACAATACACCACAAAAGGTGAAAAGAAAAACACATGTAGCAGTGGCAAGTAAACTTAATTATATCATAAGTACATGGTGCTCACATATTTACAAACATTCTAAAAGTTAATAATAATAAATTAAGTTATTCCAATATAATAAAATAATATGGTACAAATTATAAATTATTACCTAATTTACTTAGCAACCAGTTTGATTTTGTCTAGACACTAGATTGTCCTGTGGAGCAGGACCAGCATGTTTCCAAGCATCCTTACCTTTGATATAATCTTCTAATTTGTAATAAGCTTGTTTACCAAGTGTACTTTTAATATGAGTTTTAAATTTTCTTTCATTTAATTGCAGTATGTCACAAGGTATTTTGTTGTAACATTTAACACAGAACCCCATAAAAGATGTATGTACTTTTGACAATCGAAAAAATGGTTGAATTATTTTATCTTTATTTCTAGTATTAAAATTATGCCTATCACTTATTTTGTTAAAAATATGTCTATTTTTTCTCACATACATAATATTTTCATAAATGAATTGGCAAGGTACCGTCATAATATTAATCCTTTTAAATAGTTCCCTAAGGGATTCGCGACGACGAAGATTGTAAATAGCCCTGATCGCTCGCTTTTGCAAAATAAAAATGGATTCAATGTCAGCAGCCCGACCCCACAGTAAAATGCCATACGACATAATGCTGTGGAAGTAACTAAAATAGACCAAACGCGCGGTCTCTATGTCTGTTAGCTGCCTTATCTTTCTAACAGCATAAGCGGCCGAGCTTAGCCGTCCCGCAAGAGTTGTTATGTGGGGACCCCATTGCAACTTGTCCTCTAGCGTGATTCCCAGGAAAACCGTCTGCTTAATAAATTCTAGATTTTCTCCGTTCAATATGATGTCACAATCGCTACTTTTAACATAAGGTAATGTAAATTTAATGCATTTGTTTTTTTTTTTCATTTAGTACCAAATTATTTACCGTAAACCAATCTTGGACCTGAAGAATAGAGTTATTCACGTCGTCAAGATTTTGGGAGCGTCGATTAATTTTAAAGATTAATGAAGTGTCATCTGCAAATAACACCATCTTCGGTTGATTTTGAAGTAATTGGGGTAAATCGTTAATGTAAACTAAAAAGAGAAATGGACCCAATATCAAACCTTGAGGAACGCCCATTGTCATTTCCGACCCCAGCGAGTTCACACCATTTACTTGAACTTTAACCTTTCTATCTTTCAGGTATGATCTAAGTAAATCAAGGGCTGTATTTCTAATTCCATAGTGCTCTAGTTTCAGCAGAAGCGTCTCATATTCTACGCAATCGAACGCCTTAGAGAGATCGCAAAAGATTCCAATGGCATCTTGTGCTTCTTCCCAGGCGCTAAAAATGTTCTTTATTAGGGTGACACCAGCGTCAGTAGTACAACGCCCTTTGGTGAAACCGAACTGTTGGTAATGCAAGATGGAATTTTTATTAAAGTGACGTAACATTTGATTGAGTATCAACTTTTCAAACACTTTACTGAGAACTGGCAGAATTGACACGGGCCTATAATTGTTGGTAACCACTATAATATTTTTACGCCTCCGGGCATAACATAGCGACCTATTTAATATGTATTAAGAACTCTATTCATTACCTATGTTCTTTTCTTATTCTTACTCTGTTCATTACAAATAAATAATGATTTGATTTGATTTTTGATTTTTACTATCACCGGATTTGAACAATGGCACTACTTTACTGTGTTTCATAAGATCCGGAAACACTCCTTGGTCCACACTAGTATTAAATATGAAAGCTAAATAGGGCGCAGTGGTATCGATTATAGAACTACAAACTTTTACAGACATTCCCCAGAGATCTTCTGTTGATTTGATTTTAAGATCTTTAAAAGCTTTTATAACAGCCTTTTTTTTTTTTTTTTTTTTTTTAAGGCTGGGAAATCATCCAATGACTGCTCCCGCTCTGGGTGGAGCGGAAGGGAGTGTCAGACTCTTACTGACTAAAACCCATCCATGTTCCTTCCGTAGCCCTTTATGTTCCGGGGTAGCGGTAACCCTTTCGGACAATCCCGCTTACCCGGCAGGCTTGGCCCTAAGGGGCCCCTTCATATGCTGACATCTCTTTGAGGCGCGCGTGGAACATATACGCGCCGTACGGCACGGGTCTGGTGCTGATCGGACGGTGAGTCACCCATTACTCACCGCCCGCAGGCCCGCGCCTACGGTGGCCGGGAGTCGTCACGTGGCTCCCGACGCCCGGAGCGTCTCCCGCGGCGGCTGGGACGGGAGGACCTTTCTCTCTCCCATCCCGCCACCTCCTTCGCGAGCATAACTTTTTCGCAGAAGGAGGTGACTGCCTCCCACTTTTATAACAGCCTGGGGGTTTGTATGCTGAAATGTAAATTCTAAAGGGCATGCCTTTACTTTTTCTAAGTAAGGCAGCAGAAAGCGCGGCTGAGGAATTTAATGATGCAGTAGTTTTGAGAGGAATATTAGCAAAAAAGTTTTCAAATTCCTGAGATATTTCTATATCTGAGTTGATGCGGCCATGTGCAGTCTCTAAATTAAACTCAGTATTATGCTGCTTTTTCCTACCTGTTTCATTATTTATTATTTGCCAGGTAGTTTTTATTTTATCATCAGCTGATTTTATTTTATTGCTAATATAAAGAGCTTTAGCTATTTTGCACACACTTTTAAAAGTTTTGGAATATTTTGCAACATACTGATGAAAGTTTGTATTATTCGTAAGTTGCTTGAGGCCATAAAGTTCAAAAAGTTTTGCCCTGCTTTTGCGAATACCTGGAGTCGCCCAATCGCTAAATAAATTTTTTGTGAAAATGCTTTTAGTTTGTAGTGGAAAAGAGTCATTAAATTGCTTATTTAATAGTAAAAAGAACTCAGCGTAGAACTCACTTGGGTCAGATATACCTATTATTAAAATTCTGAACACACAAATTACTGGCCAAAGACTTATTGAATTTGTTTAAATTTGTACATGTAATTGGCCTAAATCTTATTTGAATTTTCTGTAAAGGCATATAGGAACAAAATGTTATAGTTTGACACTTGGGCAGTGGGCGCCGTCGTCATTGCAGCGCTCAACCGCAACTAATCATAAGTTGGCCAAGTAACTACCTACTTACTATTTCCATATGACTAGACAAAACATTACCCAACATAACCGTGACGAGATGCTAATAATTTCGTCTCCCGCCACGCCCCATGGTGACCAGCCTGAAATCTGCGATTATGACCGCGTCTGTCTGCAAGTTGCGAAAGATATTTAAGCGAATTTAAATAAAACACAACAAATAATATGGTCAAGAATGTGTGAGCAATCTCGCTGTTCTTTCGTTTGAGTATAATTTGTAAAAAAAAGTATTGAATGGTTCATCAATACTTTTTTTTTACAAATTATTGTTGACAATTGCTCCCAAAGAAATCAGCCAGAACAGTACATAATAAGAAAAAGAAGTATTTAGAAATTGTAAAGTAGTTAATTAAATGAACTTAAGTTGCATTGTTTTCCTTTCTGCATAATAGTAAGAAGTATTAATTATGCCTAAGTACCTATATGAATTACTTAAATTACACTTTCTTTCTTGTCGCGTCAAACTTTGGGGAGCGGTAAGTTTGGGGGCGCAACTTCAATTCTTTCCCGACGCGCTCATGATCATGACCCTCTGAATGCAAACCACAGAAGAGTCCAGCGTTGGACGTAGGTATGTCCAAAACATCAACAGCTACTTGCACAATAAGTGCTGTCCAAGAACGAGGACACTATGTGTTGTGAGCGCGGCGTCGCGTGTGCGCAGGGGAGCGTGGGCTGTCGGACGATGCTGCAAGGCGGTCGCGGGTCCTGCAGACTCCGGCGTGGAGCCCGCGGGGGCGGGGGGCGAGGGCGGCGGCGTGCGTTATCGGAATAATTGTCACGGCGATAATATATCTGTGTCGGTCGCTGCGCGATGCTATCGGCGGCCGCGCGGAATTAACACATCGCGTCGCAACGCGACCAAAACGATGCGCGCTTTGTTCGCTATCGGCCCATCGGCTTTGTCTCACTTCGCCACTATCGTTTATTTATGAGGGCGGCACGGGCGCGACGCACCGCACATTTCACGCGTTTAGCCGGTAATTGCGGCCGCGCTGGTCTTAATGACGCCCATGTGCTGACCGTCAGCTGAAGGAAAACTGCTCCACGTAATTTAACTCGTAGTATTCCTACAAATAGTAGGCAGGCATGCAGTAATAACTAACCCCTTTCACATTTCTATTGGAAGGATTTTCGGCCGATATTGCAAATACCTATTGTATACTGTGGCATGGATTTTTGATTTTCCGTGAAATGGTTGGCGAAAGCGAGGCGGAGGTACCGTTTCAAAGGGGGCCGAATAACCCGCCCTTAATGTTTCAAGAGATTGAGTATTTGAGAAGGTAAGATTTTTGACGTTGAAAAGTGTCTTTGAAGCGTCTATTTTATATAAATGATTTGACTTTGACTCTGATGGTGTTAGAACAATCAAAAATAAAATTTTAATGGACAACATACGTGAAAATCATAGTTGCAATTTTTTTTAAAGGTTTTGGAGAAATCCCTGTAGACTGAATCCGAGCCCGGGCGTCCCCGTGAGTGTGGCGGCCATAGTGGCGGGCAACATGTAGGACCTCTTGCGATAGACAACTTGGAACAATATCACTTCTCAAAAGTAGTGGATAAGGACAGCCCTGTGGCCGACTCAGTTCGGCATAAATGGAAATATTAAAATGTAGGTATTGGGATCGACCCATCATCACAGACAGGATTATCGAAACTTTTTTTTGAGGCTGGAAAATCATTTCATGACTTCTCCCGCTCTGGGTGGAGGAGAAGAGAGTGTCACACTCTTACTGACTAAAACCCATCCATGAGCCTAACCCTTTTGGACAATCCCGCTTAACGGGCCCCTTCCTAATTGCTGACATCTCTTTGAGGCGCGCGTGGAGGAACACGTACGCGCCGTCCGGCACGGGCCTGGTCCTGATCGGACGGTGAGCTACCCATTACTCACCGTCCACCGGCCCGCTATTACGGTGACCGGGAGTCGTCACATGGCTCCTTTCCCTCTCCCATCCCGCCACCTTGACTGCCTCCCACTCCCTCTCGCTGTGGACCATGCTTGCACCGGGGCCGGACGCGAAAGGTCGCCACTGCCGCCAATCGCCACTACGAGGTCATGGCGGCGCTCCACCCAAGCGGGGCAGATCTCCAGCGTATGCTCCACCGTATCTTGTCTGAGCGTTCGTCACAGTGGTGACACCCGGCGTTTCCTCCCGCCTGATGATGTGCAGGAACCTCCCGAAACATCCATGTCCGGTGAGGATCTGCGTCAGGCGGTTGATGAGGGTGCCGTGACGCCTCTCTAGCCACTCCTCAAAGGGGGGTCTTACCACCACTGTCGTGGCGTGCCCTGCTCTTGGTTGCTCAGTTGCTCTTTCCAAGCCACCATGAAATCGCGGCGGAGGTCCGTCCGCTCCACCACAATTTGCCGCGGAAACAGGGTTTCCCCTCAGCTTAGTACCTCCGCGCGCCACTCGTAAAGGAGCGTGAGGACTATCGCCTTGCAAAAACATCTACTACGAATACCTACCTCAAAAAACTAAATGTCAAAACTGTCCTGTTGTTGGTGTAGCCCCAATCTATATACATATAATAAAACAGTAAAAAAATTGTGGCTGTACATTGAATATATTAAAAAAATATTAATTGAGGGGGATTTAGAAACAGTAATAGAAAACGAAGCCAAATAAAAAATATCTGTCTGTTTGTCTGTTTGTTTGTACACGCTAATCTTCGGAACTACTGGACGGATTAAAATTTTTTTTTGTTGTGTAGATATTAAGTCTGGGCAACATATAGGCTATAATTTATCTTGGAAACTTGAACACCTGATGCAGAACCGCAACCGACCAGCTAAACTATAAGAGATACAAACATGGTACCTTATCAAAAATTGTTCCACGTGATGAGCATTTTTTGCTGAGAGATTAAATTAGAAGATCTGGAACACCTGATGTGGAATTCCAAGAGCCCAGCTACACTATAACATATATAGGAATGACATCTTAGCAAAAGTTGTTCAGCCTGATGAGCACTCTCTGTTGACGTATAAAAATTGAAGATCTGGAACACCTGTTGTGGAACTCCAAGAGCCTAGCTACACCATAACACATATAGGAATGACATCTTATCAAAAGTTGTTCGGTCTGATGGGCAAGAGCCCAGCTACAATATAACACATACAGGAATGACGTCCTAACAAAAGTTGTTAAGTCTGATTATCATTTCCTATTAACTTAAAAAAATCGAAGATCAGAAACATCTGATGTGGAAATCAAAGCTATCACTCATTTCACTGTATAATTATAAAATAACATAAACTGGGAGTACCTGCACGCGGTGAAGGCGGTAACAGTTTAGGACTGATTTTCGATGACGATGGTATATCATTGAAAATTTGACATTACTGGCCAAAACTCCCATTTATTTTTTATTTTATCGAATAAATATGCCTTCGGGCTTGAGTGTTTAATTTCCTTTTCCATTTATCTTCGTAACACGGTAGCCTGCCCGATAACGCAGGGGGGCACTCACTTAGATTTTAATTGATCAGTTATCTTCACAATAAAACTATAACCATGCCTAGAAAGAGGTCAAATCTTTCCCAATGTTCCAAAGGAGCTAAAATATTGAAGATCAAATTTTCTTAAGTTTTTTGCAATTTGCAGGCCAGTGATAGGTTGTATGTTGATGAACATTTGATTCGCGGCTGTAAGACGTATGTAGTTACAGAATTATAATCATCAAAATCATTAATACAACCCTCCGAGCTCATAAAGGTGTAAAAATGACTTTTTACAAGGTCAAAGTCATTCCGGAACCGCAAACCGAAAATTTCGCGGGCTGGTTGGAGGATTCACCTTAATAAGAAAAACTACAACACTAAGCCTTGGTCATATCTTTGAATGAACTCTATACTCTGAGCACGAAAACACGAAAAAAAATTAAATTGACAACGTTACTGAAGTGTACTACACCTCGTTCTAAACGGGGTGACCACTCCGCCACTGCTATTAATAACTTTATCGTAAACGTAGTAATAGTTATTTGTTATGCAAGGCTGCAAAGTTGATTTTTGGCACGAGTACTTGTACTTTTTCAAAGGTACGAGACGCAGAAAAACTTTGCTGCCTAGCGAAACACACAACTTTTCACCTCACTACAGCGAGGAAAATGCTAGTTGCAAGAATACTGCTGTTATATGTTGAGTTTTATTTTATTCGAATGTCTCAGATACATTGACTCATGTGAAGAAAATAACAGATACTTGGCAATGTATCTTTATGAGATACACAGAATATCTCCAAAATTATATATTAATAATCTTTTTTTGTCAATCCTACTAATACAAATAACTAACTAATTTAATTTAATACATTTTTTTTTTTGCCAAGAAAAGGATTAATCAACTTAACACATTAGTATTTATTTTATTTTCAAAATTAAACTTAACTTACTTGAATTGGGTAGGTATTTGTCCGAGTAATCAATAACGTTACTTTTTATAAATTGTTAGACCGCGGAATTTGTACGTGATTTTTAGGAAATATTTTAATGTGACGTGACACATTTTTGGAAATAAACGGAACACTAGAAAGGTTCGAATTTTAAAAACTCCTTCCACGCTACCGCGCAAAATGCACTTTTGTTCTCAGATTTCGAATGACAACAGGTGAAAATAATCTTGCCGGACAGATTCCGATACAATAAAAATTGTATTCAGCACACCTTCCCTATAATCGAATAAAAGGTAGCTGTAGTCTGGAACAATTGACTGACACTGACGATACGAAATGCCCCCTACCCCAAACCACGGTAACGCATGTACCTAGGTATAGACGTCGTCTTCAAAAGGGACTCTTCCTGAATGACTATCAAGGCGGAAACCGGCAAGAATCTCTACGGCTGCTCTTTTTAGATCATTTGTATTTTTCTTTTCTTGATCAACGGAAAAAAAACCTATTTCGCAACTCTTCAGGAACTCTTTGTTGACTTCTAAAAGGTAACAAAGGCAATGTGTGTTACGATGGGCAGCAAACATTGGTGTCGGTGGTCTCGAGGGAAGTATCCTGGGCCCTGCCATGTTACTGAGTTTTATTTAGGACTTGTGTTATGTTAATAATGCATATGGCAAAGTTGAATCGCATGCCGACGCGTGACGGCACGGCATCAAAACCAGCAGTCAGCTGTCTATCATTAACCCTTTGGATTATTCACATGGAATTTAATTTGCCAAGATCGCGGCCAAATTAACTAATTAGCTATTAAGGTTTTAATTAAGGTTTTCAGCCCTGTGACAAACCGATACAAGGAATAGGACCCCGTTGGCAACCCTTGGGTACGTAATCCTAATTCACGCTAGGTTAATGTCGCTCTTATAAACATTCATACATCCCCCGCCGTAGTAGCGCGCCATGTAGCTTCCTACTTATGTGTATTTATATGTACCTATATACGGAGCGGGACGGCGCGACTCGGTGACATTGTGGTACCACACGGTCTATCTGCATAGTGCCTTACCAATGTTAACTTCCGGAAAGAGTGGAGGTTTATTTAACCAAAGATGGTATCTACACATTTATTAATAATTACAAAGGAGATGTGATCTAAAAAATTTGTCGTATTTTTTATGTTAGTATATGAAAGACCACCTGTAGGTATTCTCAACCTGGAGGCGTAGAAATATGTGAAAGATTGTTTACGTGAGATAATCGATGTTGAGAAATCGATTACACTATTTCAAAAATAACACTTTTTCACTAGGTAATTAACTCAACGCAATTAAATGCACTATATATACTTATATGCAATATAATGCATCTAATTAAAGCATAAATAAAATATCAATAAGCCGGTTTGCACGGGTGTATTTAGTTACTAAGCAATTTTGTTTTTAGAAAAGTGCGTGTTGTTTGTTTGTGCAGAATAAACGATTTTTCTTTCTTTTTTTTCTTTTTAAGTTACTAAAAAGACAATATTTTTTACTGTCGGTTTGATATTTCATCTTTTGATTTGAATCAGTCTTTTATTTTTAATCTATGTCACGGAATGACAGCTGATTAACCTTTTGAACGCCACTGTCATATATACCCTGTACCTGTACCCTGTACGCCAACGACACAAATATGTGACAATGCGGTACGATATCAACACGAAATAAACAATTTAATAGTTAATATTGTGTGTGTTTATATGAATATCTTAAAAATGTAAGGTCTCGTACGTATTTAATGACATGAAACAAATTAAAAGACACCATGAATATTGGAATTTTTTTTTTAAGGCTGGGAAATCATCCAATGACTGCTACCGCTCTGGGTGGAGCGGAAGGGAGTGTCAGACTCTTACTGACTAAAACCCATCCATGTTCCTTCCGTAGCCCTTTATGTTCCGGGATAGCGGTAACCCTTTCGGATAATCCCGCTTACCCGGCAGGCTTGGCCCTGAGGGGCCCCTTCATATGCTGACATCTCTTTGAGGCGCGCGTGGAACATATACGCGCCGTCCGGCACGGGCCTGGTGCTGATCGGACGGTGAGTCAGCCATTACTCACCGTCCGCAGGCCCGCGCCTACGGTGGCCGGGAGTCGTCACGTGGCTCCCGACGCCTGGGGCGTCTCCCGCGGCGGCTGGGACGGGAGGACCTTTCTCTCTCCCATCCCGCCACCTCCTTCGCGAGCATGACTTTTTCGCAGAAGGAGGTAACTGCCTCCCACTCCCTCTCGCCCCGGACCATGGCTTGCACCAGGGCCGGGCGCGAGTCGCCGCCGCCGATCGCCTCTAGCTTGGCATGGAGAGCACGCGTTTATGCTCTGGCGTTCAAAAGGTTATCATCGATACTAGGCAGATGATACTAGGCAGATGATACTAGGCAGATGATACTAGGCAGATGATACTAGGCAGATGATACTAGGCAGATGATACTAGGCAGATGATACTAGGCAGATGATACTAGGCAGATGATACTAGGCAGATGATACTAGGCAGATGATACTAGGCAGATGATACTAGGCAGATGATACTAGGCAGATGATACTAGGCAGATGATACTAGGCAGATGATACTAGGCAGATGATACTAGGCAGATGATACTAGGCAGATGATACTAGGCAGATGATACTAGGCAGATGATACTAGGCAGATGATACTAGGCAGATGATACTAGGCAGATGATACTAGGCAGATGATACTAGGCAGATGATACTAGGCAGATGATACTAGGCAGATGATACTAGGCAGATGATACTAGGCAGATGATACTAGGCAGATGATACTAGGCAGATGATACTAGGCAGATGATACTAGGCAGATGATACTAGGCAGATGATACTAGGCAGATGATACTAGGCAGATGATACTAGGCAGATGATACTAGGCAGATGATACTAGGCAGATGATACTAGGCAGATGATACTAGGCAGATGATACTAGGCAGATGATACTAGGCAGATGATACTAGGCAGATGATACTAGGCAGATGATACTAGGCAGATGATACTAGGCAGATGATACTAGGCAGATGATACTAGGCAGATGATACTAGGCAGATGATACTAGGCAGATGATACTAGGCAGATGATACTAGGCAGATGATACTAGGCAGATGATACTAGGCAGATGATACTAGGCAGATGATACTAGGCAGATGATACTAGGCAGATGATACTAGGCAGATGATACTAGGCAGATGATACTAGGCAGATGATACTAGGCAGATGATACTAGGCAGATGATACTAGGCAGATGATACTAGGCAGATGATACTAGGCAGATGATACTAGGCAGATGATACTAGGCAGATGATACTAGGCAGATGATACTAGGCAGATGATACTAGGCAGATGATACTAGGCAGATGATACTAGGCAGATGATACTAGGCAGATGATACTAGGCAGATGATACTAGGCAGATGATACTAGGCAGATGATACTAGGCAGATGATACTAGGCAGATGATACTAGGCAGATGATACTAGGCAGATGATACTAGGCAGATGATACTAGGCAGATGATACTAGGCAGATGATACTAGGCAGATGATACTAGGCAGATGATACTAGGCAGATGATACTAGGCAGATGATACTAGGCAGATGATACTAGGCAGATGATACTAGGCAGATGATACTAGGCAGATGATACTAGGCAGATGATACTAGGCAGATGATACTAGGCAGATGATACTAGGCAGATGATACTAGGCAGATGATACTAGGCAGATGATACTAGGCAGATGATACTAGGCAGATGCCTTTTTTCGTGTTTTGCGATGCAATTAGAGTACATTCCCGATTATTTTTCATATTCAATGACCACTGCTTTTTTTCTACGGATTCTGACCCGGCCTACCTTGTACGACCCTTGCTTTCACTCTGGACACCGAAGATCGGTCACACGTTTGTCTTATTTTTTTATTGTTATTTTGGGTTTTTACCGACGGCTTGAGGATTCGATATTTTTGTAAATATGAATCGCTGTGTGAATAGAGGGATAGCAACATTTTCCACTAAATATAATAAACATTAGTGAATAGTGTTCAAAGAGCAACTTTTGCACTTCAAGAATCTTACTTTTACTAAACCTCTAATAACTGCTCTCAGATTGTCAAAACTTACAGAATTTACTAACAGTCAGGCTGGGAAGTCTGAATCTATTAATTCACGCTACTCGTTATATTTAGGCCCAGTTTGTATGTAATCGTTTCCGTCTCCTTTCAACTGTTATGAAAACTCAACTATCGTGACTAAGTATATGACCTACAACGAACTTATTCAGTGTTCCAAACATTAAAGCTGACCTGTGGCCATTTTCGTATAATTTGAATCCAAAAGAATATAGGTATACCTAATATGGCAGCCATTTGCAATATTCGTTAACAATTTCTGCAACTATTAGCCGATGGTTATAGTCATTTATATGGCACCATTTCGCCCAGCAACAGATTTCTATCAGTACTCAGATTTTGACATAAAAAACCTCAGACATTTGATATGATGTATATTTCGAAGATTAAATTTAGTTGCCTTCTGCTCTCCTTTCTAGGCGTGGTAAAACGGATTGCTTCGGACACTGCTTGACAAGTTTCCTAGCAATAGTAATAAACTGCTGTCAATATCGGCGAGGCCGGGTGAGGCTACTAGCTGCCAGCCCCGGGCGCTGCAGGGTGTGCTCCACGGCGCGCGCGGGCTGCGCAGGAGGCGGGGGGCGGGGCCGGAGGCTGTGCTGATGCTATCTCCGCGATATAATTACGTTTCTTACGTGTCGCGTATAAGGCAAGATGGTGTATTGATATAGCTCGCAAGAAAATATATCATGCTCTAATGATATCGACACGATTCCTTGAACCGATCCGCGCACAAACCACCTTATTTATAAATTATATCTACCGCATGTTAATATTAATGAGCGAAAAAACGACTCAATTTATGTTAGCGCTTGTGGATCAGTATTACAGTGATGGTTAACTCTTACCTTTTTGAGTGGCATTTATTTTCTCGGATTTACAGAAATTTGTAGAGATTAGAAGTTAACCAGCTTAAGTTGCTGTCTTCTCAGTTATCTAGCGGATTCCATAAAATAATACAAAAAGCACAAAAAGCGGGCCCCTCCGAATAAGGAGAACATTGATCGTGTGATTGCTTCACAACAGATTCGCGCAAGCAATTTGATATAAAGCCGGTCGCCAGTGATACGAGAAATGTAATTTTCACGGTTAATGAAACTGTAAAGGCAGCGTTGGGGTGCTGCGCCCCTCGCCCCCCCCCCCCGCCCGCGCGGCGCGGCGCACCGCGGAGCCCGCTCACTTCATTTCGCGAATAAATTCATCACGCGCGTCGCTCAGGACACGCTCACATCGCCAGTTCGCCCTGCACACATCAGCACACACACACAGCTAGTTCTGCAGAACTGACACACACAGTGCTAGGCGCTTTCACAATAGGTTACACATCGGCCACATTAACAATTCAGCCATTTCATGAGCGCTTTCACTTGCAGTTTATGTTTTGAAACCACATAAATACGTTTAATGCACAATCCCTTGATCTGGTAGATGGAGACAATTCCTGTGAAATAATTTAATAATATACCTATCCGAATCCTTTCATGTAATTTATTGTAGGATAAACAGTATTGCGATTTTTTATAAGACTACCTATAAGACTTTTTTATAAGAAAAATAAAAAATAAAATAATGATTACAATTTAATTAGAATTCAAACTCTATTCACAACTTTGTTAGTGAAGTTCAGTTATAGAACACTTACTCGAGAACAGTTGAAGTCATAGAGGCCATAAATGACAACGAACAAGTGTTAATATTTCGTGTTTAAAAAGAAACTATAGTTTGATTGCCACTATTTAGAAGAGACCCTGCCCATCACATACCTACTCCGTCCTCCTCATAATCCTCGAGCAGTTGAACTGTGAGCATCGCACGGATTGCATCTACTAATCCGAGTTCGAGTGGCAATGTAAACACTCGTCAAGTGTGTGTTTATTCAGCGAGCAGATGGGTGCGCGTGCGCGGCGGTGTGCGGGAGCCAAGTGGTAATCCGGACGGATTAGCGGCCAGATGTGTAGCTGTGTCCCGGCGCACGCTCGACACTGTGGATTACAGCGAGGTGTTAAGCCGAGGGTTAAGCCGAGAGACAGGCCCCCGAGTGTATCCAGTTAATAGTCGACTGTTAACTTCTTCATGACTTCACTGACAGTTGCTCCGTGCCTTTGTTATAGCCGCCAAGCAACAGCGCATTTTTCTTTGTCATTTTACATTCTGTGTGATTAATGATGAGTACCTACCGTTTCTTAAGTAAATAGAACGCGGGTAGATACTTAGACGGTGTCAGTACCACCTGCAGATCAGTAGAGTCTTTGAGCAGCACAATGATCCGAGCTGCCAAAGCAAAGGCAAAGCCCAATCCAGATAGTATGTGCAGGACGTTACTAGACTTAACAAATTGATACGATAAAAAAAATGTCTCCATAATTATGTAACTAATGGCTACTTTTAAACAAACAACAAAATTAGAAGCTCTTTTTTTTTCATTTTATAAGTATTTAAGTTGAAAGATCTTCTGATCGTAAATTACGAGTAAAAGTGTATTTTCTTTGAGAAATAGATATAATTTCTTTAATTTCGTTTGAACAAGGTCATTTTCTCAACT
Organism: Hyppa rectilinea; assembly: GCA_951799385.1. NCBI lineage: Eukaryota > Metazoa > Arthropoda > Insecta > Lepidoptera > Noctuidae > Hyppa > Hyppa rectilinea. The sequence continues at coordinate 184,801 of OX637304.1, forward strand.
GTTGGTACTACCCACCTGCCGACGGCGCGCGCCGCGCCTCAACTGTTGGTACTACCTACCTGCCGACGGCGCGCGCCGCGCCTCAACTGTTGGTACTACCTACCTGGCGACGGCGCGCGCCGCGCCTCAACAACAGGTTTCTTTCTTTTATGGAAAATTGAACATTGTCTCCATTAGGTACCTACCTATCTACTTATTTTGTTATTTTCTGTATTTGGTAAAATGATTTCCAGATAAAAGTGTTTAAAAAAAATAGGACTGTTACCAATGGCACCGCTAACAACAAATACATACAACAGATGATTTTCTCTGTTCAAAAAAATTGCGACACTAAAGAATATTTATCGATTGTTTTATTAATTTAGTTGAATTTTTATTAAATTCTAAGTTAATTAAGTACCTACTCAGAATCAAAAACAAACATACCAACATCACATTTTGAACATTTATTATAACCCTCACAATAGTTTTTGGACGTGAAAATTACATAAGACAGTCCCTTAATAGTAAGTGCTTGAGCTGGGAAGAAGAAGTGGTGCAAGGTAACTCCTCAGCAACAGACCCTCCCTCTTTCTGGTAAAGGAAGGTCAGGAAGTTCAGAATGGTTCCACCAGCAACTCGTCTGGGCTTGTGCGCCCCTCTATTTACTAGTACACTAGAATCGGACTTTAAAAAGGCTTATTGGACGACTCGCACGAATTTAACTCGCACGAAACGTGCGAATCGACTCCTTTAAAAAATATTATTTTTTCTGTAGTCGATTCGCACAAAGTTTATTTAATGGGGAGCGAATAGCCTACTACATTTTTGTGAGGGTGTCGATTTGCAGGCCAAGAAATAAAATTTGTGCGAATCGACTACAGAAAAAATAATATTTTTTAAAGGAGTCGATTCGCACGTTTCGTGCGAGTTAAATTCGTGCGAGTCGTCCAATAAGCCTTTAAAAAAACAAAGTATATTTATTACAACGAGATAGATCATGAGTAAGGTAACATAAGATTTTTTTTTTAAATGAGCTCTTTCTTTAACGTGGGCGTATGTTATTAGTTCATTCATTTTCCAGAATTTGATCATTATTAGTGACACTATGGAATGGGGTAATAATAGTGTTTGTGTTTTTTTTTTCAAAATGACCGGGTTCGATTTCTGGCTAAAAATGTTGATTTTTCAAAAATCCGATAATGCAGTCTTAGTTGTCATCAAAATTGAGCGCGTGACTCGTTTGAGTACTTTTTGCTTTTACTCGCGGTTGCACATTTGGCCATCCACGCCCACTTAGAAAATTCACCAATATAAGTACCTAATATTCAATAACGCATCGAGCCTTTCCTGCAGTATCGTCGTTCTTTTTCAATATCTATATCTATTTAATGTACTCATGACTTAAAATGACTTTATGATTGACTTTTAGGTGTATGAATGATCAATGCGCTAGTCAATTTAAACACGTTTATGTTCTTTGGTGCTGTTTACTGTGCCCCCAGAGACGTGATGCCCTGAGCAATTAATTAGCGAGTTAATCCGAAACTGCCAGTGGGCCTGCCTCGATCGCTTCGACATTTATCAGCTTCGGCTTTATTTATACCATGAGAAATTATTTTTGGACCCGCCACAAGTTGTCAAGCTGGCCATTTTACGATCAACCATCCAAAGAGTACATGGTATGGACTCATGAGTGTGGTGAGTGCCCCAACAGAGGGCTCATTACACATATCTGCTAAGTTACCTCCTTACCATTACCTCTTGTTGCAATAAATCTTTAAATTTATGCGACTTCTGCCCAAAATGAATATTTCAGCCTTTCATTTTAAATAAAATAAAATCGCAATAAAAGTTAATAAAAACAATTAAGTGAAATAGTTGACACCTACTGTACCTATACCTATCGTCCTACTGGCTGCAATGCCTACAATGTCACAAAGCTTCTGGCAACGGACAAAGTGACAGAGATCTTGTGCGTCTTATTATAATGATAAACATAAGCAGTGTCTCAAGTGCCAGGTGGATTTGGTTGAAAAAACTCAAAAGTGAAAAATAAAAAACTTTAAGAAGTCGGTGGCATAAACCGAAAATACAAAATCAGAGACCCCACAGCCCCTGCACCAATCAGTGATTTGAAGTACTAATACATACATCATCAACATAAGAAGAGTGGATTAAATACGTATTATCGAAGCTAACTCAAAACTCTCTTTACAAACAAAAAAAAAACATCAAAATCAATTAATAATATGCGGAGTAATTGCGTAGGTAACAAACATACAAAAAAAATATAACATGCAGTCGAATTGAGAACTTCCTTTTTTGAAGTCGGTTAAAAAGAAAAAAACGACGAAAACAATTAGACTTCCAAGTTTGTTTTCTCAATATCTTCGTAATTCGGAACAGAAACAACCGTTGTTAACCTGACTGCGCCAGAAGGAGGGTTATGTCTTTAGAGTGTATATACATATATAATGTACCTATGCATATTTCTTTGGCACGCTCTGTAGCCTAAATGGCTTGATTCATTTTAGCTTGTAAGGTGTTGCTAGATTTTTAGCGCCATAATACCTATCAAAATATTTTTTTTTGCCCAAATCCTATCGAGCGTGGTAGCAAACTAAACGGTTTTATAAATGACATTATAATATGTTTAAATGTAATATGTAATGAGAAATGCTGGAAAATACAAAAAACTACCGTTTGTTTGGCCCAGAAGAAGGGCTCTGTAGCCCAAACGGTTTGATGGATTTTAACATTATGAACCGTTAGATTCGTCTTGTTTCTGGGAGTGATATACCTAGGATACCTACAATATTTATTTATGGAATCTGCAAATCTATATATATAAAAGAAAGTCGGGTTTGTTCCCTTCGTTATAACTCGAGATCTGCTGGACCAATTTTCATGGTTTTTGTTTCGTTGGATTTGTCTCCGCCCTGAATAGCAGAATACATTCTTTTTTTTTTTTTTAGGTAGGTTAGGTAGGTAGGGTAGGGTAGGTAGGTAGGTAGGGTAGGTAGGTAGGTAGGGTAGGTAGGTAGGTAGGGTAGGTAGGTAGGTAGGGTAGGTAGGTAGGGTAGGTAGGTAGGTAGGGTAGGTAGGTAGGTAGGGTAGGTAGGTAGGTAGGGTAGGTAGGTAGGTAGGGTAGGTAGGTAGGTAGGGTAGGTAGGTAGGGTAGGTAGGGTAGGTAGGTAGGGTAGGTAGCTAGGGTAGGTAGGGTGGGTAGGTAGGGTAGGTAGGGTAGCTAGGGTAGCTAGGGTAGGGTAGCTAGGGTAGGTAGGGTAGGGTAGCTAGGGTAGGTAGGTAGGGTAGGTAGGCAGGTAGGTAGGTAGGTAGGGTAGGTATCACAGTTAAGACAGGACAACGTCTGTCGGGTCAGCTAGTATGAAATAAATAAATAAATTGGTGGATAAGGTTTTATTTGATACGCGTATTGTTGTTAATTTAGAAAAATTCTAAATACCTAAACAACAATGTGGACATTAAAAATATAATCTAGTAATCAGTCTATATCTTATAAGTAAAAGCTCGAAAAAAAGTAAATAATTAAACAAAACAAAAACCTGACTGCAATAACATAGGTACACCTAAGTAAAAAACAACCATTTCAATGTAAGTGTAGAATGTTGCAATCGCAGGCGGAGACACCAACGATATGGACAGCCAGCACACCAAGCTATCCCTGAAGTGAAATATCCCTAATTGAACATAAACCTTACTCTTTCGTATTAGGTCTTTACTATTTATTTATTTAAGATACATCTACAACGTAACAGATTTAACCTTTAACTACCGACCTATACGTCTCACAGACGTAATAACTTTTAATTTTGAAATATTTCTAAAATCACGCCACCTTCGGCGTCGCCCTTCCCGCTACCTTCCTCCCTCCGCGTCGCAAGCCATCAGTCGACGCTGCGCCCGCGGCGAGTGCACAAGTCTCCGTATTGAAGCGATCGACGTCTCACAGACGTAAGTACGGTGTTTATGTACTAAATTTCGTACGTCTCTTGGTCGTCACCTCGGTATTCATGTGTGGTAGCTTATAGTGTCTGATTGACGTCACATCGGCTTTAAAATTATACTTTTAATTACAGAATGCCTAAAAGGAGAAACATCACGTTTAGTAAGCGGAAAAACCTGCAAATGATGACGGTTCAGTTCCCGAGAAGCCCCCGAAACTGCGAAAACAGAATAGGCGTTTAGAAGATAAAGAGATATGTGTAAATCTCATAAACGAGAGTGACGACAACTGTAGTGATTTTGACGACGATGTAGGCGATCCTGATTTTATTTTAGAGAGCGATCACAACACGGACTCCGAACAATCCGATGAGGATGATGTTGAGGTCGCATATCCCCATGTTGAGCTCTCGAAGAACTCGACATTGGCCTATGACTTTGTTTTACAGGTTGATAGATATGAGCGGTGTTAATAGTTATGTATTGTACAACAAGTGCACAAACAAGGGCGACATCAGTCGTGGCCGATTTTTACTCCTGCTGGCACGTGAATTAGTCCTCCCGGAAATGAAATTACGCCTCTCCAATTATAGGATCCCACGAGAATTGCGGCTCAGTATCGAGCGAGTTATTGGACCCGCCGATATGCCCGAGCCCCTACCACCGAAAACTTATCAGAATCCAGATTTAGGTGTTAGAAAGACACGTGCAATCCGTCCCAGTCGGTTGGAAAGGCGAACGAAGTACTGTTGCTGCAAATGCAAGAAACCAATGTGCCTTGTTTGCTGCCTACAAATATGCATTGACTGCAAACGTACGTAGTGAATGTACCAAATATTCGACAGCTGTCATTATTTTTATTTTTTAACTAAGAAGTAAGATTTACGTTTTATTTTGATAATAGTTTAAAGAAGATAACATATTTTAAGTTCGTTTGTTGTTAATTACTGAATTTTAGAGAAAAACGTGACTGAAGTAAGTCCTTAAAATTTAGTGCCAAATAATTGTGATCTCTCGAATTAATGTCGATTTTACCTGAAAAATAGCGTGTCTTTTTTTTTATTCTGTAGTTTGTTACCTCAAACACCAATCTTATTAATGTATAAAATAGAAAAATGTAGCATGCAAATACACATATTATTTCAGTACTTAAAGTTTGACGTCTCTCAGTCGTCACGTCGGCGTAAGTGTTACGTTTAGACCAGGCCGGCAGCTTAAGGTTAAATAATCTAAAGCGTTGTACAGTTAAATGTAACAAACGGGAATAAAAAATAGAGCATGAGAAATAATGTCAAAACAAGTCAAACTTTTCATCCACCATCTCACAGAATCTTAAACTTTCACGACACACGTCTTTCCATCTCCCGGCAAACAAGTCACACTCAGGTGTTGATGTCAGAAGAGCATTCAGCACTGCCAGTGCCCGAACGAGAGGCGAATTAGCACGTGACTCTGTGCGTGCTGAAGGTCCGGCCAATAACGATTGTCTTCTCGGCCTCAGTTGGTGTTTGGGCACAAAAGGAACAAAAAGCCTCAGCAATTGAGCCACAAGTTCTGGACAGTCACACTCACCGCGCATAATACGCCAACCTGTGATAAGCAACAAGTAATTTAATTTAAAATAACTTCCAGAGAGTTAAAATTTAGTATGCCAAGTAAGAAATTTGTCGGATAAAGAAAAGGGATCATAGGGATTCCAAATCACTGCAGTTGATTGTAGTTTACTTCTGACTAAGGCCATGTAAACTAATTAAAGTCTCGCACATTCCTAATACGAGTAACAAAACCTAGTGTCCGGTACGAGTCGGCAACGAGTGCCCTCATGTGTTCATTATAAGCAAGTTTTGTGTCAAATAGTACTCCGAGATCTTTGATAGAGTTGACACGAACTATTGGCTCCTCTCCCCCAAAAAGTATTGAATATGCTTGGGATATGGACATAAATAAACACTGCATTTAGAAGTATAAAAAGCAACTTGTTTTCAACACTCCATCGAATGACAGAGTTAATGTCCTCTTGAAGTGTTGTTGAATCAGAATTTTCCTCTACTATGACATTGCCGTTTTACATAGGTTTTTTTTTCAATTTTAGTTGAAATATAGGCCCTTATTGTCAATGCACCTTTGCCATTTTAATGCAAGTTCGTTGATGCCTCTGCTATAAAAATCCTGGGGAAAGGAGTCGATGAACTCTTTAAAGGTGTTTTTCACCGCCTCGTTGGATTTGAATTTTGTCCCCTTTAAAAAGTGTCAAAACCAGTGCGACAGAAATTCTATATTGTCAATACAAGATCTACTTTTCATCACAAGTGTTCATCAATCCGTTACAGAATCCCAAAGATAAAACATGTAAAGACAATCTTCGATGTGATTTTGTTGTTTTTGTTCAGTGAGCTCATACGGTACCAAATTTCCGAGCTTTTTATCTTTCCAATTTGACGTAAATGTAATGCAGTATCAATGTATCACTTACGTTTAAGGCTGCTGCAAGTTCCGAGCTGGTTTGATATGAATCTCCTTCCACTATGGCTTCCAATTCATCGCTATAGTCTTTGGTCTCCGTCCAAACACGTCGTTCACATTCGCAGCCTGAGCTGCGTCAGCGCTGCGACACAGCTCGTATTCGAAAATAGCACGCAAATCAGATTTTCACATGGTTACAAAAACGCCGATTAAAAAAAAAAGATCGCTGTGTGACATAATATGATCGATTTTTTTTTTAAATAGGTCATGCTTTGTTATAAATTTAATTTGAATTTGAAATTAATAATAGAATGAAAGATACCGGTGTTCATACTAGATAATATCAAAAATCGTCAATTTAAAGATAAAGACCGAATATTAAGTTGAAAATCTTTCAAAGACATTTGACAGATTGAGGTAGCATGATGTGCTGGCCTCTGTACACCATGTTGGTTGGTCTCCACCCGCGATTTGTACCTTTAATTCTATAGAATAAAATGCTTGTTTTTCTTTTCACTGACGTAGGTGGCTTTATGCAGTCGGGTATTTTGTTTGTTTTATTAACAGTCATTGTCTGTCTAAGTAAGTACCTACCTAGTAGCATCTCGAAAGAAACTCGGGCAAACCCGGTACGACGCGGGCGCGGGCGCGGAACTGCGATGACATTCATCAGAGGACATAATAGGCGGAGCAGTGGTTATTTACAGTTTCCCTGCAGCGAACATTGTCACTACCGAAAGACATAGCCCTAAATAGAATTGTGAAAGTAGATTCTGAGCACATTTATCCCTGTATTTACCCGTGTCGTATTTATTTGTACGCAGCGACGACATCGAGCACTTGTGCATTGTTTTGCATTCTTTGTAAGTAGGTATTTGACACTCATCGCCAAAATCGGTAAAGCATTTTAGGAAAATATAATGCGATGGCTTTTAGGTAATTACATGAAGGAAATAAATACGTCTAGTTGTGCAATTAGCAGTAGGCATAGTTCACGCCCGTATCATGTAAATGGGCCACCTCGGTGTTGCCACTTTATTATTCAAGTATTCTCTAATGTTTGCACTGCATTATGTATCGCCGGAGGTGCGCGCGCGTCGTTTTTGTGCGTCCCTCTTTCTGCACATACCGGCTCCTTCAGCGCGCGCATAATCACTTCGCGTTACCATTTAAGACACAATCGATCTCATTTTCATAACCATCAGCGCTACGGGCTCGGAGCAGAAGGGCCCGAGGCGGGGGCTCGGCTCTCGGTGGCGGTGATTTACCGCGCGCGGCGTCACGGCGTACATTAGCCGCGCGACGTAAATTCAACACTAAAAATATAACACGTGACATTACCTTTGTGTTTTAATCCGGTACTAAATCGAGCGGTCCGCAGCCCGCCTACAAATAACGCACAATAAATCCCCGAAGAATGCGCGTTTTGTTGCGGCGCGCGTTGTTGCCTTAATCTCACGAGACCGTTCTACAGATTTGGCTATCCGCTACGCGTATTGAGATATGCGCCGATCGTTAGACGCCCACTCGCACACATTATTCACTACGCCCTAATTCGGTCCGCGTCGCTTTTGTCACCGTAACTACTGTTTATTAATGGAATCTGATCAGTCGTTTGTCTTGATGTCGCTGCTCACTGGAACGTTCAGGTGCTCGTGAGTGTACAGATGATGCTCGGTCCCCATTCATACTTCAAGAATATGATTGAAATTCTCACTAAGTTGGCTTTGATTGTCCCTTCTAAGTATGTAAGGTTGCTACGGAGGGCAGTAGCGGTGAGGCGTGCAGTAGCGCCGGTTGTAGTGCTGGCTGTGCTGAGTATTGGCGGCGCTTGGAGCGCTGCTGGCAGGCGTGCCGGCAGCCGGTACATCTCGCCGCTGACATGTTTACGAGTGCCGCACCCCCTTCCCCCCTAGCCCCACGCGCTCGACGCCCCCGCTTCCCTCACCCCGCGACTTCTTATTGCATTGCGCGGGCGCCGCTCGTGAGCAAATAAATTAATTTAAGGGAACTATATTTTCTATCACCAAAATTTATATTTGTCATCAAGTTGTATCACCTAATAAATAGACCTATCGCCACGAAATATTTTCGTTCTCAGATAAACAAAAATTGTTCCCAGGTATGAATTATCAAATTAATGTTAATATATGTGTAAAATAAGAGATCGATAACCAATAAAATTATATTGCATTACATGAATATAAACTTTGTTCTTATAATAACAGTTTTGTTACTTAAATAATAGCTCTGTGCTCAGAATGGTAGATCTGTCACCAAATATGGCGTCTCCGAAGCCCTATGCTTCTGTGTCTGAAGAGTGTAGTGAAGTGCAAGTGTTGTGAATATCCGAAAAATATCCAAAACCGCCTTGCCCTACCCCGACTCGGACAGGTTAGGTTAGAAGGGGATGGCGGGGTCTGAAAGACCCCGCCATCCCCTTCGTGGTCTTTTTTTTTTGAAACCATTGAGCCCCGCGAAGCGGGGCTCAGACTACGCTTTTTGAGCAACTTTTGAGTGTTTTGAGGTTAAGTTAGGAAAAGTCATTTTTCTCGGAAATGGTGAGATTTATTGGTGATCTCTTTAAATTAGTTTGCTTAAATACTTATTAGGACACATCTATTATAATACATACAAAAACGTTTATTTGGTACTAGACCTTATATCTCAGGATTTTAGGTGATTTATTGTGGAACTGATTTTGCATTGTTTGGTGACTACATTTTGGTGACAGATCTACTATTTTGAGGACAAACCCTATTATTTAAGAAACACAAAACTAATTAAATTGGTGATAGCTTAAATGACACCCTTAATTTAAATGGAGGAAATGTCGGAGGGCGACCCAAAGTGAGTGACCCGCCTGCCTCGCACCCTCTGACCAGCGTTCCCTGCTGCGTGCCAGCGACCAACGCGGACGATCCGAGCGACACTGCTAATGTATTTATTGTAGTAGCAATAACCGCTACACCGACACTACAAACTAAAAGCTGACCGCTTTGGATCTAACACTGTTGTACATATGTTAGTCGCTGTAGTGTCCGACTATCCGCACCGGAAAAGAATCTCTGAGCAGTGGCGTAATGATCTACATTACGCCACTGCTCAGAGATTCTTTTACGCGGTGTACTACCTGCAGGTACAAATGGAATAGCTCTCGACGCTTGAACATCAAGCACACCTCTATGTAAAGCCAAACAACTTGATTTTAACTTTGACCAACTTTTAAAATGTCCGTAAATGTAGGTGTTGTGAGTGCTACATACAATTTTCCTTACAGTTTGATTGGCGACTCCTGCTGAACGACAATCTACAGAGCCTTTTCGCAACTATGTTGGGATCGGCTTCCAGTCCAACCAGATGCAGCTGAATATCAGTATTTTGCATGGAGCGACTGCCTATCTGACCTCCATAACCCAGTAACTGGGCAATACGATACCCCTTGGTAAGACTGGATATAAGACTTTCGGGCTTCTGAGGACCTGTAATGACTGTCAACAAATGATAGCCGGGACCAACGGCTTAACGTGCTTTCCGAGGCACGGAGGAGTCTCATTATCACCCATCCAAGGAGCAACCCCGGCAACCGTACCTTAACTATATGGATCGGCCCATATGGCTGATATAACTTAGCCACGAGCTCCTCCATTGGTGTAAAATCAGATTGGAACAGTCACACACCATTGCCGATGTAACATCAGTGTCCGAGCGGGACCTGCCTGTTGAAGCACTACGGTATGGAGCAGTGGCATGCGTTGTGTATAGCTAGCGAGTGCTGCCGGAGCGGGACACGTGCGCAGGCGGCGCGTGATAAATCTCTCGTGTCGCATAAATCCGTCGTGGGCGTAAATATAAACTATGTGAGTATTGTCAGTATTGTTGCCGCCGCACGCCGCACGTTGCGTCCACGTCGCGCGCGGTGCGTTCGTAGCGGCTTCACGAGTGCGGTTTGAATGGGACGCTTGTTTTACAGCGTTTATTGGTAAACTTCTTACAGAGACAGACAGATCACTTACATTTAGAGCCACTATAAAGCATATTAGTCCTGTGTGTGATACTATAATGAATTCTGTGACTACATTAATCACTGCCACAGAGTTTATTACTGACGTTTAAATCTCAGAACACGGAAACAAAGCGATATTCAGTTATGCGTTTATTTCTTGTACTTAGCTATTTGTGCGGAAAGCCCATGTTTAGATGTGACCTTATGTGACGCGTGACGGCGCCTCATTATCTGTCGGTCAATAGTTTAGGAATGCACCTAAGTAGCATAATGTTGTGTCGTAAGTTGAATATGGAATCCAATGCCTTAAGGAAATTTGTTTAAGCACCTATGAGCCTGAGACATAATCATTTAAGCACCTATGAGCCTGAGACATAATCATTTCATACCGTGAGATGCCGAAAGGATAATAAACAAATACCTAGGGCTTTATGAGAATCTAGCTGGCCTCAAACAGATTCGATTGACTTATTTGTTTAAGCACCTATGAGCCTGAGACATAATCATTTCATACCGTGAGATGCCGAAAGGATAATAAACAAATACCTAGGGCTTTATGAGAATCTAGCTGGCCTCAAACAGATTCGATTGACTTATTAAATCTTTGAAATTATAAAGGAATTTTCATTCACAATGGTAACAGGCAATCCCGAGGTATTGATGATCGAGTAACTTGTAGCACTACAGAGACGGAGCTGGACAACGTGCAGCTCACTTGCGCTTGGTAACAGGAGGTAAACTAACAAACTGTTTAAAAAGCCGCGGCATGGACTAGGTAGGAACTCTCTGGCGGTAAAGATTGCATGACGTTTACCTATTTGTCTAATATTGACCTCCTACACCTCCACAAACCATCCCGGATCCACGCCTCCACACTGTTCGCAGACACGTTTGGAGAACTACGCAAGGGATATTCTAGCCGTACCCGCCGTCCAGGGATCTGATGTTGCTTTATTTGAAGCGGCTGTTTCATTTGACAACCGTTTAATCAAGCGGCGACTGTGCACGATCAAAAGCGACGCCACGTCGGAAACGAACACAAAGTGGAGCGCTCTGTTGTGTCTCGCGCTGGAGGGGGCGACAAGCGTCAAGGACGGAAGGAAGCTTGCCCACATAAACTAAACGGTCGTCATTATAGAACCTAGCAAATATTTATTGAGTAACTTCAAGCACACAACCTACTTAACTTTACTAACCTTACGTACGAGTCTAACTGTGGGTGATGCAGAGACAAACAATGGCATCTAAACAAGTATACAAAGTCGACAATTGTGGAGATACAGCTGAGATGCACTGCGTACACATATGCCCCAATCACGCCGACAAAGTAAAAATTTTTAGGGTACCTACTGTAAAGTGGGGATAATAATAATAATAATAAATAATAATAATAAATTTATTTGCAAAATCAACAGGTTTTAACAAAAGCATTGTAGAGGTCTTCTTTTAAGTATGAAGATACCTGTGCCAGAAGACCTCCCTCTTCCAGATTACAGAAATTCGATACAAAGCCTGTTAATAATATAAATTAAAACTAAAACTAAATACATTTGGATATTTGAAACTAAACAATTAATGTATCTGTCTGTACGTATTTATGGGTGTAAGAGTAAATGTGGGAATTAATGAGTGGATGGCATGAGCAGGGTTTGTGAGAATGAGTGAGGTGTGAATGAGTAAGTGTGAGTGTGTGGTTGAGAGTTAGGTAATAATGTAGTGAATTTGAATGTATGCGCTTGTATTTATGGGCGTAATATCAAAGTGAATTTTTTAACATTGGTTCTGTAAATATAGTTTATAAATTAGTAAGCAAGTGTGTGTATGAGTGAGTGAGTTAGTATGTTTCTGTTTATATGATAGGGCGTAGAAGTGTTTCTGTTTCTTCATAACTGAGAGCCTTTAGCCACGTAGTTAAGGTTTTTTTACATTCGCATTGTGTTCTTCGGTAAATAGATAACTTTTTGTTAATTGTGTTGTAAAGAAATGTAGTTTGTGCGACATACTGTCGCCTAGCAAATGCAGTGCGTACTCTAGCGATAGATAAACCACCAAAGTTCCTGCGTTTTTTTAGTACACTTAGGTCAAAGACTAATGATTTATGCATTCTTAATGTGGAGATAAGAATGGGATGTTTTTTTTTATCTCGTCTACCCCATTTTTAACTACGGGACCCTTCATTGTTCGACACGCACTTGGGCGGATTTTCTTTTCTGTTGTACTTAATTATCTGTGTAACGGCTAATAGCAGGCAGTTATTAGTAGGATAAATCGCAGAAGACATGTTGCAATGACCACTAATACATGATACCGACCCACCAAACACATTTACAAAACCTATGTTTTACAAATAACCCTTGGACTTTGAAAGTGTGGCCCTCATAACGCTTTCACTGTTAAAACGTTATTAGATCGAATGTAGAGTGAAGCCCCTAACCAGTACTATAATTCATTCTGTGCCTTAACTCTACAGAGCTCACAGCTTGCTCAACAAATACCTACGGCAGATATGCGCACTCCACCGATTAGCACTTTATGATTCTTGCTACAAGTCACGTTATTAAGTCGGCGTAACGGTTGTGAACTAACTCGTAATTGTTGCGACAGCATTCAGTTATTCATTCACTAGGAGGATCAAAGTAACTTTGATCGGTTTATAGAATAAAGATGTGTCAGAGAGAAAAATATACTGGTGGGTATCAAAAGGTTAAGGACTGCGAGTAATAAGTTAGTAAAGTTGTTGTGCGTCGCTCATTAATTAGAGCGCCGGAGAGCAGGGCGAGGGCCGCGGGGCGGCGCGGCGGGCGGGGGCGGGGGGGACAGTTATGACAGTAAGTAATGCGCGCCGTTAAAAAGATGTCAAACAAAGTGTCGGCGGTAAGCGGCGGCTGCGGCCGCTGCGAGCGCGCACATTTGTCAAGCGCAGCTCCGCAGCAGGGCGACGTGGACCAATGCCGAGCAATGCAAAAGGATCATTCGGGCAGGTCTACTTGCCTACCAATCCTACCATCTACAGCTGTTGATCCCAAGCCGTAGTAGTCTGTGCACCTTTCACTGCTTTCGGGGCATCAAGATCTTGTTAGTCGTCTAAATTGAGGACACATTCAGCCATGTACTAGCTACGCTGTACCTGCATTGACCTTTTAATCTGACAGGCTCGGCAAGATTCTGTTTATCATTCGAAATCTGAGAGAAAAAGACCATTTTATCCGCTAGCGTGGAAAGAGCTTAAAAATATTCTACTATATTATGCTGTGTCACATACCCAATTGTAATAATTTTACTTTTAATTTTGAAATTTAAAAAACACTAATTTAATCATTTATTTAACCGTAATTCGTGGCAAAAAAGAAATGTATTAAATTAGATTTTTGCTTTCTCTATTGAGGGAAAGGATCGTTGGTGTAGAAAAATTAAATAAAAATCTAGGGAGTTTACTTTTGGAGACATTCTATGTATCTTATGAGATACATTGCCAAGTGTTTTCGATACTTTACATGAGGATGTATCTGAGAGAGTACAATGAGCAAATAAATAAAACTCAACATATTATTTAAGCTGTTTTTCTTGCACCTAGAATTTTCCTCTCTGTAGTGTTGTGAAAAATTGTGTGTTTCGCTTGGCAACAAAGTTATTCTGCGTCTCGTACCTTTGAAACCCTTTCTGTAACAAAGCATTTAAGTATAATAATCGTTTATATTCAGTAGCAATAAAACCTCTATACCAATTGGTTGTGTACTCATTCAACATAACATTTCACAACAAACCATTTTCTAGATTCGACTAAAAAGAAAAGGGGGCTCAGAACTTTTACAAGTAGGCAGGAGGAAAGTTGATTTATATTCAAAACTAAAAATCATCAAAAGTCATTTAGGTCCGCGGACTGCTTGTTTTCTTACACGATTTGATCTTCATGTCCTGCAGGTTCCGGCCAAGCGTACACCGCAATTTATTTTCTTTACGAATTCACATGGGGGACTTGGGAGCATCACTGTGTGATAGTATGCGCGTGGACTGGACGGTGGTGTTGGAGAGCTCGTGTATCACCCACATGGGGGACTTGGGAGCATCACTGTGTGATAGTATGCGCGTGGACTGGACGGTGGTGTTGGAGAGCTCGTGTATCACCGACATGCTTCATAATTTAAACAGCACGAGTCGAGTCAAAGTAAAATGTGGCGGCTCCCTGGCTTACTCATACCATTTAGGATGCCATGGCAAGTAGGGAAGGAGTCAGAAGTAGCTTAAAACGCTGTTCTTCTGAGAGCAACTTGAATGCGTTTATGGCCGGTATGTGTAGATGCAAAGAGACGCAGTTTAGTTTTGTCTCGTTGCATCTGACACTCTCGACAGCCGCAACCCTTCAGTAGTCCGGAAGTTTCTAAAAAACTGTTGGTGTTGGTTTGGTTCATATTTTCTCCGCGCAACAAAAGGAATGTCTTCTCTCTGTCCTGCCTGCCAGCTGTTGTGCTAAGGAGGAGTTGGAGGCGCATTATTGTATGTCCGTACCGCCGGACCACGAGTAGTAGGTACTCCTCAGGCGTTCATCAGCCCAAACACCCACATAAGTCTCTTGTCGCGGGTCGATAGTGGCTAGTGATGCCAACCACCGCCGCAACCCGGAGGGGCGCGGGGCATGAAGTACTTCGCGCTCCACTGCGCCACACTCTGCTAATTAGCAGCCCGGTACAATTAGCTTGTTCATTAACAACGAGCTCCTAATTACGTGGCACCGTCGGCGACCGGCGACCCACTATGCACGCTGCGCAGCCGCACAATGTGCGAGCGCGGTTCACCCACGAATGCCGCGCATACGCGCCCAACAATAAAAATATTTGTCCCTAATGAGTTTCCATTATGAATAGCTCATAAAAATTAAATAGCCAAGTGCGCCACACATAAATATTTATACCTCTATCATCATTTTACACAGGCAGCATTGACACTCGCTCTAAGGAACGAACTCTAGCTGCCGACACTTCATTGTAGTTGTTGATCAAATGTATGACACGGTCAATAGTTACAAAGAATCCTTGTAAAGTAAAACGATTATTCATTAGATAGTTTTGCACAAATACAATGATTTTTATATTTCAAAATAATTAATAAAAATTCGTTCGTAATACGTCCACCAATACTGCTAAGCGTGTCGGCCTGTTGGTTGTGGGAGAGTGGGAGTCGGGCCTTAGGTTTCTGAGCGCTACCGTTAGCCAACAAAGGCTCTATGCTGGGCGACACCAGTTGCCGGCTCGGAACGAGATGTGAGTACCTACTCACATCTGACGTCACTTGTTCTGTGCTCATTCTGTTTTGTTTGCGCGGCACTTTATTTATTTAAACCTTTCGCACACAATAGGGAACAAAGGCTGACTAAATACCTCTAGATATAAAAGCTTTTCATGGCTATAGCCAGCGTGATTCATTTTAAACACTTTCTAAAAAATTGTCCGGTATCCGAGGTATTGGAAACGTTGAGGTGTTGTTGTACCGTACATTCGAAGGAGCACGGAACATGTGTGTTGTGTATAGTGGACACTGTGGCTGCTGGGCCGTGGCACATTATAAACATAACGTCGTTAATAGTCTCGGCCGGGCTTAGAAATAATATTCAGTAGTTTGTTCTAGAAGTATTCTCGGGGAGCTCAGCACCCCACACTTTTTTTATACAGATTTGACAGAATTGAAAAATTTGTTTCTGTTTCGTAGAGCTAAATAAGGACAGCCGGCCCGACTTGCCGAGAAATGACACGAGTGACCATGCAGGGAATATGTCAGCGTGACTATAATACAACATTATTTCTGTACTGACTAGTAACTAGTTCCGAACTGCTTACTACAGTGGTAGTACAATCAGGACAATGTCGTCCCATACGTATATCAGTAAAAGATCTGATTAAACGCAATTAAGGCACGCGAATTAAGATATGAATATGAGTAGGTACGTGTGGTGCGTGTGTGAGTCCGTTGAGTGATTCTGACACGCGACAGGTTAGTGCTCATCTGCATATCGCGACTGGTTCGTGCAATGCGCCCGCATCCGCCCGCGCGACTCGCAAAGCGCAACCGAATGACTGGCATGCTAATGACGACACTGTCGCATGCATCACTTGACGATACATGATACATATCTTACAATCGTAACTGCACCACTGACAGGCTACTGACAATGCAACTAGGTGTACTTCATTGTATAGTCGATCACGAACCCGTCAGTAGGTGTCTACTAGAACACTCAATGATGAATGATTATCCTACAACACAAAATACATAAACATGCCAGCTATTCATCAAGTTGGGTCCTATTGGCCACCGCGAGCAAGATATTATGTATTATCGTGTACTAATGTCAAAATTATAAGGATTTCGTCGGTACAACTGAACAAGAGGGTCTACGGTGCTACGGCGTAGCAGGTCCCGTGTGCCGCGGTACACTACAAGTAGTCGCATGGCTTCACTTTATCTCACATCAAACAGCAGCTGATTTGCATGAGTTTATTAAGTGCCGCACACTCGTGCTCGGCTTGTCGGTGTCTGCACTTGTGCATGTGGTGCATGTGGGCGCGCACGAGTGGGCGGTGCGCGCTCGCCACGCCCACAGGCTGCCGAGCCGAGTAGACTACCGAGATCAGACTTGCCTCGAATACTTACACAAGTACATACACAACAATTAGAAACACTCACCAGTATCGTCTTTGAGAAAATAGCAGCGAGATGAACGTGCGACATAATGAGCTCGCCTAATTAGAGGACGACGCGAGTGAGCGCGGCGGACGCTGAGCTGGGCTGTTTCAGAGAAGTAGTATGTAATGAAGCAATACGTGACGGCGTCAAAGTTATTGTGTCATTACCTCATGTTGGACGAGTGCATCGCTTAACTGTCGTACTTCAGTTAGGGCACAAAGCTGCTTCATAGAATTATACCATCGTTTGGTACGAAATCCGCTTAAGAGTGTTGAGACATATTCAATATGGTGTCCGTGTACAGACACAAGCCATACATGTAAATGTGGTCGCCATAGTTCCCCGGATTGTGAAACATCGCCCAGTAGGGGGGGGGGGGGAGCGGGCCGCTGCACCGCTGTGCGACCGCTTTCCTAATATCGCCTCCCTGCAACTGATTGGTTTATTTAGATACCTAAATATAGTCGCTGCGAAATGTACTCACTTGCCATAATGTATATGTTAACGGCTAGTAAAATGGCTTATTGGTTATACGTAACATACCTCCGTTAACTACCCTGCCTGTGCGGGTCGGTAGATGTCACATGTTATACGTAACATACCTCCGTTAACTACCCTGCCTGTGCGGATCGGTAGATGTCACATGTTATACGTAACATACCTCCGTTAACTACCCTGCCTGTGCGGGTCGGTAGATGTCACATGTTTGTTATACGTAACATACCTCCGTTAACTACCCTGCCTGTGCGGGTCGGTAGATGTCACATGTTATACGTAACATACCTCCGTTAACTACCCTGCCTGTGCGGGTCGGTAGATGTCACATGTTATACGTAACATACCTCCGTTAACTACCCTGCCAGCGCGGGTCGGTAGATGTCACATGTTATACGTAACATACCTCCGTTAACTACCCTGCCTGTGCGGGTCGGTAGATGTCACATGTTATACGTAACATACCTCCGTTAACTACCCTGCCAGCGCGGGTCGGTAGATGTCACATGTTATACGTAACATACCTCCGTTAACTACCCTGCCTGTGCGGGTCGGTAGATGTCACATGTTATACGTAACATACCTCCGTTAACTACCCTGCCAGCGCGGGTCGGTAGATGTCACATGTTATACGTAACATACCTCCGTTAACTACCCTGCCTGTGCGGGTCGGTAGATGTCACATGTTATACGTAACATACCTCCGTTAACTACCCTGCCAGCGCGGGTCGGTAGATGTCACATGTTATCCGTAACATACCTCCGTTAACTACCCTGCCTGTGCGGGTCGGTAGATGTCACATGTTATACGTAACATACCTCCGTTAACTACCCTGCCAGCGCGGGTCGGTAGATGTCACATGTTATCCGTAACATACCTCCGTTAACTACCCTGCCTGTGCGGGTCGGTATAGATGTCACATGTTATACGTAACATACCTCCGTTAACTACCCTGCCAGCGCGGGTCGGTAGATGTCACATGTTATACGTAACATACAGGCTCCGTTAACTACCCTGCCAGCGCGGGTCGGTAGATGTCACATGTCTTCGAATTTTTGGTTTAAGGACATGCCAGTTTCCTCAAGATTCTTTCGCCGTTTTGAGAGCAGAGGTCATGAAATTATTAAATTTACAAAAACAAAAGCGCCTGCCTAGGTTGGACCTATAGCTCGTCCGTCGGGGTCGTTACCACTGCGCCAACACTTAATTTCTGTCCCACTGTGTGTTAATGACAATGACAGAACTCAAACTCAAACCATTTATTTCAAATAAACCAATTACAGGCACTTTTGAATTATCCCACAAAACGTGCGAGATCTTTCTAAGTGCGTTAACGTGTACAGTGACGTTAGCTGTTCGTTACGATGTTACCGTATCGGCATCACAACGCAAGTATCACGTCAGATCAAACTGAACTAATGTATTCTGCTTATCAATTAATTCTTTTAGCATCGGATAGGTGCGTAACAGCAGTGTTAGCTCTGTATGCAGATTTTGGAATTAGTGAAATACTATAAAACAAAGGCGATTTCTACGCCTGTACGTCTTCCAATCTTCGCGATGGATTTTAATACGGTTTCATCATCGTTAATTCCGTATCGTTTAAGTGTTAACTAAACTATCATAACATAAATCCCAATGTTTAGTCAAGGCGTAATTACCGTGCGTAGCAGGGGTAGATTCACTAGACTTATAATAATTTGTGGTTTAACGATATCTACTGATTAAATATTTTATTTTTGACAGTCTCACTAGCAAATAAATCATTTACCGAGCTCATTAAAACATACTGGCTCAATAGATGCCGGCTGGCAGCCGCGGCGGCCCCGGCGAGCCCCTGCGCGCGCATTCCCCGCATTCTTACTTGATATATTACATTTGTGTTTCATTCATTATACTTCCTCTACATTCTGTGATGGAAGTGCCGCCGACTGACTAGTTTCATATCGGTGTAATAATAAAAGTGAATGCGCTGCGGAGGTGTATTATTGTAGATAACAGTCGCCACCTGCGTTCACGTACCTAAGTATTCAGCTGAATCGCGCAAAGTTGTTTGCGTTCTTCCGCAAGGTGTGTCAAATGCTGAAACATTTAATTATGCTATAGTGTAATAGTACATCTGTATAATAGCAGTCCTAGTTCACACGTGCCACCACGTACCTACTGCTGAGCTCGCCAGCCGCCAGTAGTGAGGCAGGAGTGCCACAAGCTGGCCCATTGGCAAGCCTAGTTCCAGAGCTATGTGCAAGTTGCGTGTATCTAGTGACTGCCGAAGTTCTAGGAACAGGCAGTTCTGCGAATCGCTGCTCTCCGCAGCGCGCCGACACGGGCCGACCCCGAGCCGCACCACCGCATGCCAACTGCCCGCGAACCCACGGACGTGTACATCCAACATACTGTCTCTCAGAAATACCTAGTTCGTGAAAAGGGCTTGTAAAACTTTTTTTGGTTTTTGGTATGTTTTGCTAATGTTTTCATAACAAGTGCCAGGTAATAAGTGCTAGGTACCAAATTAAAGGTATTTTTACGTTTTAGCTAGCCATATCCATTTTATAACAATACTATCCATACAATTAGAATTAACTTAGTAAACGTGTAATGTCTCTATAAAACTCGAAGAAATGTTCCCAGTCGTATCAAAACACTGTATGTTTAGTTATAACAGTGTATTAGTTTTATGAGGACAGAGTACAGGACAGTTTTTTTACATTTTTGCAGGGAGGTCTCATGGGATACTTTTTTTTGAATTGCCAAATCAACTTTAGGATCTCGACTTCTTTTGGCCGGTAGAGAAAAGTTTCTATTGGCTTTTCGGACGGAAATACAGCTCTTGAGGTATCAGGGCACTCTGCCACGGTAATATTATCTATACAGTATTGTAACTCGGCCGCATCTTTGAAATAAATGCCTACAGCCGCGCGGTACGTAAACAAGCGATAGGGCTGCCCGCCTCAAGCAATTGAATTACATTTGCCTACTTTGTGTTTCCATTTAGTTTTGTGATTGTAAATACACTTTTTTTTATAAACAAATAAAATAGGTCCGTGTTGTTTTTTGATTGATAGATTTAATTAAAAAACCATTTTTTTGTTTGAATAACAAATCGGTCTTATAAATTTGCGACCGAAAAATATTTGCGCCTCGATTGAGACGTACGAAATGCTTTATTATTAAATTTTAAAGTATAAAAAAGCCGCATTCTAATATAAAGCTTAAATAAAAATTGTTTTAGAAAACATGCAACCAAAACAGCATAATGTATCCTACTCGTCATATTAAATATGTAAGTACTTGAACTTATTTTTAGTGAAAAATCACGCGGTTATTGTTAAAAAAACAACACACCGTCTGTTCGTCACTGCGGCACAGTCGCGACTGCCTGCATGCCGAGCGCTTGCCGAGATCGAGGCGCGTAGGTATAGCTCGCGTTTCGTCCGTTTGTATGAAGTTGGAATACTGTATAGATAATATTACCGTGACTCTGCGTTAGTACATGAAAAGGAAATCGTATCGACATTAATTATCGTTCTAGTAACAGAATTCTCTCTTAGCAATGATGGACCCTCTGGGCAGGTTTGACTACTCGCAACCACTAGCCGTTGAGCTCTTGCCCGCCCCCGCGTATATTGTACGTAGGGATGTGTCGGCGCGCGCGACGTATCTAGTTATTTGGTTATCCAAAACACTGTATCTCAGAGTTCCAATATCTCGCGTAAACGTTTTTAAGCCAAAACACTGTAACTTTAATCACAGTGTTTTGCCATAACAAACCTTAAATTTAACTAAAATACAGTGTTTTTGATACGGTCATATGAAAAAGTATTAATATAGGGATATGTAACTACCTCAAAAATGTCAAATGAGCGCTATTAAGGCAAAACACTGTAACTCGAGTTACAGTGTTTTGTATTTACACGAGAGCCCAGAGTTGCGGCGAGCTCTCCACAGTTACTACTAGGTAGGTGGCGCTGCCATAAAGGAATGACTTTATTGTAATGTTATTGTCATTCCTTTATGGCCTTTCTTATTGCCCTATTGAGTATGACTCGTCATAAGCTAAGCAATGTTACATCTGAGAGTACCCCTAAGTCTTGTGCACTAGTATCTCCCGCGCCGAAGGTTGCTCCGCTGAGATTGGTCGCCACGGTCGAAATTCGGTCTGGAAGACTAGTTAATTTCTACACACTTAGTAGGTACAGTCACGAGCACCAATATGTATAGGTACACTGAGCAACTTTAAAAAGTGATTTTCTCCTTCTGCATTTGTTGTAATTATATGTTGTTACGGACATAGTATTTGGAAACCCATACTAATATGAAAAAGGTTCTATTATCACAAAGTTATCGTTATTCCGCGTGAAATTCGCTTTTGAATGTTTCTAAGTGTATACATATTGGTGCTCGTACTCCGTTCACTATAAATATGAGAAAAACAACTTATAAGTAGATCTATTAGTAAGAGGTTAATTCATGATACCTTCTAGTTTTTACATAACTATAACGGCGGTAGCGCTTCACATTGCATGTAAATGTGGTTTTTAATATTTCTATGATGGGGTACCAGGTGGTACCAGGTACCTAATTTGTTTCATTAAGTACCTACCTGAGTGTGAGACTCCATCCGTGTTCCGTCCTTAGCCCTTTGTGTTCCAGGCCAGCGGTAACACTTTTGGACAATCCCAGTGACTCGGCAGGCATCGGCCCTAACGGGGGCCCGTCAATGATGCTGGCATGTATTTGAGGCGCGCGTAGAAAACGAACGGGCTGTCCGGCACCGGCCTGGCCCTGATCGGACGCTACCCATTACCCCACCTCAGTAGCATGGCCTGGACCAGGGCCGGACGCGAGAGATCATCACACAACAATAAGCAGACATTAAACCAACAATCAAGGTTCAGCAGATTACAAACATTCGTCACCGAATTTTGTGTGCATCACACCATGGCAGCATCGACGGGCACCTTGAGGGATTCCAGCAGTTGGAGCGTAGTAGGAACATATAGATACGTAAGTGGTCGGTACCGCGTCGGCAGACCGTCCCGACCACGTTCACATTCCAGGACGGGGACAGGCTGGACTCACGAGACAGAGTGCTCCGAGTGCAGGCCCGGCACGATGACGCGGTGCGGCATACGATGCATTCACTGACAATGCGATGCACGTCTTAACAGGCATTTACATGAAATGCTGCGCGTATCACTCTACATTGAACGAAAGTCTTCCAATAAGATATTGTTTGTAAGTGGAATTAGTTATTTTGGCCGAAATCTTTGTTGAATGTGCTACCATTGACTGTAACGCCCCTTGTCATTTTCATAGTCGTAATGAAAGGTTGCGTTAGTTTCAATATAAGTAGGTACTTAGTTTTACAATAAGGGCGAGCGTATCGCCATTGGCCTCGCATAAGTCTAATCATGGAAAATGGGTAATAGATACCATCTAAGCTTGGTTCCAATCTGGTATCATTAATTCATGAAGCTTCGAAATATTTTATAACGCCGCAGTATAATGGAGCTCTTGGGAGAGTTGTATATGTATACATAAGTAAAAAGTGCAATGTAGAGCAAGCTTGGTATGTACATCGATCAAAGTTGCTATTGTAGTGTTTTTTCTAGCTACCACGAGGGAGGCTGCCGGTGGTGAGGGTTCTGAGTACGCATCGTTACACGTGTGTTCGCTATAAATCTTCCGTCGATCACAAGGTTAGGAGCTAATCGCGGTGGACGGGAGGCGGGTCGAGGCTATTACCCGCGGGGCAGGCGCGGGAGAGCGCGGGGCGCTGGCCGGGCGGGGGCGTCTAATTGCACTACGCCGTTGTTTTTGCGGGCGCCGCGCTTCAATCTGTATGCGGCCCGCGGCGGTTTCCACGAAAGCAATTACCGCATCCGCTGCGGCCATCTTGTCTCCGCATCACCGCTGCCGCGCCACCGCGCCGCGCCGCGCCCCGCGCTCGGACAATTATCGGCAATTAACATAAAGAGCGGCGAGAGCGGCCACCGCTCGCGCCACATCCAGCCGCCGACACCACAATTAGCGACCAGTTCCAGTGCGACGCTGAGGTAGAGTTGGTTTCGGTAATATCCGCGCGGTCATTAGCCAAACGGCTACACAGAAACATATTGCATTCAATTTGCTTGCCGTGTACTGCAGTAACTGGACTTTACTCAACCGACCGACTGCAGTCTTTTCCATGACATTTCTGGATAGTTTCCCGCGGGACCCTAATATTTAACTATGTGTAGGCTTCTAAAAATCTTCATAAACCATTAAACTATTCGCAAATTTCTTATCAACATACAAATACGTATACAAAGAAGTTGGTATGTGTGAGTGAGCTCGATCCCCGCGAGTGCTGCGCGCCGCTCGTCAGACGGGTCGCCGCCTAATTAGTTAGGAAATGTTATTAAGTGGACACTTCGATAACGCTTAATGGCTTCGAGAAGCCGTCGATACCCGGCCGTTTGTTTTTACGAGGTGCACGGGAGACGCGCAATCTCAACACTGTGACGCTTGAATAGCAACCTTCTGCAGTCTGGTTAGAGTTGAGTGTGTTCGTAGCTCGTTACTTTGTGCTGGGGACGACGTGTGGACGTTAAAGAGCAGCTTTTAATGTCATAGATAAGATAAGAAAGGTGCGGAGTCGGCAGCCGCGCGCCGGTAGCTGGCAGGTTACTCATCGGTCGCGGCTACATACACTTGTATGTTAATCGTCATTCTTACTACCTCTTTGTAATCTAAGCATTTTTCCAAAAATTCTTAGATTAATGCAATTACCATACTTTACCTACCTCAGATGTAAAAGTCAAAGTCAAATACTTAATTAATTTCAAATAGGCACAAGAAAGGCACTTTTGAACGTCAAAATGAACAAAAAATAGAATTGATGTGATTCTAGTCACCCCTTACAAAAGGTAGTTTCTTATGGAGAAGAATAGGTAAGAAACTCCACCGTTACTCTTTTAAAATGTTTTACAATGTTTTGTATACATAAATTATAACATTATATGTGAAGACAATGCACCCAGAATAAAAACACTACACCACAAAAGGTGAAAAGAAAAACACATAATTATAGCAATGGCAGGTAAACTTAATTATATCATAAGTACCTACATGGTGCTCACATACAAAGATTCTAAAAGTTAATAATAATAATCAATCAATGAGTGAATTTAAAGTTATTCGAAAATGTTAAAATAGTATGGTACAAATTATAAATTATTACCTAATTTACTTAGCAACCAGTTTGATTTTGTCTAGACACTAGATTGTCCTGTGGAGCAGGACCAGCATGATTCTAAGCATCATTATATAATCCTCTAATTTGTAATAAGCTTGTTTACGAAGTGTACTTTTAATATGAGTTTTCAATTTTCTTTCACTTAATTGCTATATGTCACAAGGTATTTTGTTGTAACATTTAACACAGAACCCCATAAGAGATGGAGGGAAGGGACGCACATGGATCACCTCGGGTCCTCATGTAACGGAGAGAGTCTTGGCATCTTTTAGCGGTCCGTCCTATAACCCTGTAGATGTTATCCTATCAGATGCCCTCCCATACTCCTTCCTTGTCCTGTTTTTCACCGAACACCTCCTAGCTAATAATCTGCGCCTCTAAGGCTTGGCGGTCATACATATTTTTCTTTTACTTGCAGGTACTCACCGACGAGTTTTGCTCTCCAGACGGAAAATGTAACTGTACGAGTGTCGTTATTTTTTATTTTTGCTCAAGTTTCTTCGGACTTTTCGGTAACGGTAACAATAAATACGGGGAGTTGTTATAAGGAATTCCAAACAGTTTAGGAGTTGTACAATTAAAATTATAATTTATAATTGCCTAATTCGAAGCATATTGGTTTATTGTAGCGTGTTCTGGCGTCCACAATATGCCACACACTCCTTGCGTCTAGAACGCGTTTAAAAGGTTTTCTATGGCATCTGGCGGTTTCTAGAGGTTTAAGGCTGTGGTGTGTGATGCAGGTAAGGTATAACATCCGTCGTAGAGACAACAATAGATACTACGTACACTTATTTCTACCGCCAATTTGCGATCACTTCTGAAACGAATTCAGCATATTTATTTACTGATTTTATTCCCCTATTTTGTACTTTGTAAATTATGTGTATACTACAACAACTATGAAGGGTTGTATCCGGTCTATTATAGTGAACGGTCCTGTCGGTTAGAATGGTGCGATCGCAGTAGAGTGCGTGATAATTTCCAGAACTGTTCATGGTACATACTTGTAATAAGAATTGTTGGTAACTTGAATCAGTGCATATTTGAGTGCTCGACTTTGATGGGTGACGCTTGTTTGATGGATGACCTAATGAAACCTGTGTCTGTGTGTATAACCAGTTTGTGTGAGTGTTACTATGGGATCAATATTCAATTTCCTTTAGTTTTTCGTATTTTTGATTTGATCTTGTATTACAACAATACATTCCTCAGTGTCCGGAAACGACTGTCCACTATTACAGATAATACAGATTTACAGACTGTAAGTTCTAGTTCCTGGGAGAGTCGTCCATGCAAAACTTATTTTTTCCTGTATTGTCATTGTTAGTGTATTGTGTATTTATCTGTTTTTGTAGGTAAACGATATTCGTATATATGTATTAACGATACCAGCTTCAACCCTGAGTGGTTATAGCTGATATCGTTTAAAAATACGAATTTAGCTTCATGAAAGAATGTTCTTGTCTGTCTATCTGTTAGTGCCAAAGATGGGTCGTATTTCCGTATGATGGTCAGTTTTTCTTTTCATCTCTGAGCTGCTATGGCTTATTTTAATTTGATTTTTGAACTGTTTTTTTATACTTTTACTACGGGTGCTTTTAACGTTCTGCATCGTTATCAAATGAACTACTCTGTCAAGAAAAATATTAGCAGTGAACCAATTTTGGACCTGCAGTAGGGCGTTATTAACATCGTCAAAATTATTAGCACGTCTACCTACCTTAAAAATCAAAGAATATAGGTATCGTAAGAAAATAACACCATTTGTGGTTGATGTTTTAATATAGGTAGACCTACTTCAATCAATCAACTCAGTCTATCGCAGTATTCGCAGTCCACAGCTGGTCTCTCCCACAACAGCCGTCCTCCACATTCTGCATCCAGTCTGACCCAGCCACCCGGTTAAGGTCACCGGTCCACTGAGCTGAGCAGTCCCACTGCGCTGGCCGGTACGCGGTCTCCACTCCAGCCACCTGGTTAAGGTCACCGGTCCACCTGAGCAGTCCCACTGCGCTGGCCGGTACGCGGTCTCCACTCCAGCCACCTGGTTAAGGTCACCGGTCCACCTGAGCAGTCCCACTGCGCTGGCCGGTACGCGGTCTCCACTCCAGCCACCTGGTTAAGGTCACCGGTCCACCTGAGCAGTCCCACTGCGCTGGCCGGTACGCGGTCTCCACTCCAGAACGCGTCTGCTCCACAGCTGGTCTCTCCCACAACAGCCGTCCTCCACATTCTGCATCCAGTCTGACCCAGCCACCCGGTTAAGGTCACCGGTCCACTGAGCTGAGGAGTCACACTGCGCTGGCCGGTACGCGGTCTCCACTCCAGAACGCGTCTGCTCCACAGCTGGTCTCTCCCACAACAGCCGTCCTCCACATTCTGCATCCAGTCTGACCCAGCCACCCGGTTAAGGTCACCGGTCCACTGAGCTGAGGAGTCACACTGCGCTGGCCGGTACGCGGTCTCCACTCCAGAACGCGTCTGCTCCACAGCTGGTCTCTCCCACAACAGCCGTCCTCCACATTCTGCATCCAGTCTGACCCAGCCACCCGGTTAAGGTCACCGGTCCACTGAGCTGAGGAGTCACACTGCGCTGGCCGGTACGCGGTCTCCACTCCAGAACGCGTCTGCTCCACAGCTGGTCTCTCCCACAACAGCCGTCCTCCACATTCTGCATCCAGTCTGACCCAGCCACCCGGTTAAGGTCACCGGTCCACTGAGCTGAGGAGTCACACTGCGCTGGCCGGTACGCGGTCTCCACTCCAGAACGCGTCTGCTCCACAGCTGGTCTCTCCCACAACAGCCGTCCTCCACATTCTGCATCCAGTCTGACCCAGCCACCCGGTTAAGGTCACCGGTCCACTGAGCTGAGGAGTCACACTGCGCTGGCCGGTACGCGGTCTCCACTCCAGAACGCGTCTGCTCCACAGCTGGTCTCTCCCACAACAGCCGTCCTCCACATTCTGCATCCAGTCTGACCCAGCCACCCGGTTAAGGTCACCGGTCCACTGAGCTGAGGAGTCACACTGCGCTGGCCGGTACGCGGTCTCCACTCCAGAACGCGTCTGCTCCACAGCTGGTCTCTCCCACAACAGCCGTCCTCCACATTCTGCATCCAGTCTGACCCAGCCACCCGGTTAAGGTCACCGGTCCACTGAGCTGAGGAGTCACACTGCGCTGGCCGGTACGCGGTCTCCACTCCAGAACGCGTCTGCTCCACAGCTGGTCTCTCCCACAACAGCCGTCCTCCACATTCTGCATCCAGTCTGACCCAGCCACCCGGTTAAGGTCACCGGTCCACTGAGCTGAGGAGTCACACTGCGCTGGCCGGTACGCGGTCTCCACTCCAGAACGCGTCTGCTCCACAGCTGGTCTCTCCCACAACAGCCGTCCTCCACATTCTGCATCCAGTCTGACCCAGCCACCCGGTTAAGGTCACCGGTCCACTGAGCTGAGGAGTCACACTGCGCTGGCCGGTACGCGGTCTCCACTCCAGAACGCGTCTGCTCCACAGCTGGTCTCTCCCACAACAGCCGTCCTCCACATTCTGCATCCAGTCTGACCCAGCCACCCGGTTAAGGTCACCGGTCCACTGAGCTGAGGAGTCACACTGCGCTGGCCGGTACGCGGTCTCCACTCCAGAACGCGTCTGCTCCACAGCTGGTCTCTCCCACAACAGCCGTCCTCCACATTCTGCATCCAGTCTGACCCAGCCACCCGGTTAAGGTCACCGGTCCACTGAGCTGAGGAGTCACACTGCGCTGGCCGGTACGCGGTCTCCACTCCAGAACGCGTCTGCTCCACAGCTGGTCTCTCCCACAACAGCCGTCCTCCACATTCTGCATCCAGTCTGACCCAGCCACCCGGTTAAGGTCACCGGTCCACTGAGCTGAGGAGTCACACTGCGCTGGCCGGTACGCGGTCTCCACTCCAGAACGCGTCTGCTCCACAGCTGGTCTCTCCCACAACAGCCGTCCTCCACATTCTGCATCCAGTCTGACCCAGCCACCCGGTTAAGGTCACCGGTCCACTGAGCTGAGGAGTCACACTGCGCTGGCCGGTACGCGGTCTCCACTCCAGAACGCGTCTGCTCCACAGCTGGTCTCTCCCACAACAGCCGTCCTCCACATTCTGCATCCAGTCTGACCCAGCCACCCGGTTAAGGTCACCGGTCCACTGAGCTGAGGAGTCACACTGCGCTGGCCGGTACGCGGTCTCCACTCCAGAACGCGTCTGCTCCACAGCTGGTCTCTCCCACAACAGCCGTCCTCCACATTCTGCATCCAGTCTGACCCAGCCACCCGGTTAAGGTCACCGGTCCACTGAGCTGAGGAGTCACACTGCGCTGGCCGGTACGCGGTCTCCACTCCAGAACGCGTCTGCTCCACCAGCGATCGCTCCTTCGACAAAGATGGCCAGACCACTGCCACTTCAGTTTGCTTACTCTGCAAGATGTCGGTAACATCTCAGGTTCTTTCCCGCATAAATTAATTTCTGATTTTATCCTTTAAAGAGACTTCGAGTAGAGCTCGCTCTATAGCGCTGAGCAACATCGAATTTGTGATCCAGCCCGTTTTCAGTTCGTGATTTTGCGCACCGTACGTCATAACGGGAAGGACGCACTGGTTGAAGGCCTTCGTCGTTCAAACACAGCGGGATAGGTGACGAGATGACTTGAAGAAGTTTTCCTAATGCTACGCAACCCAACAGACATACCTACTACTGTGCGATAAAATGAATTCTATGCCATCACCTATGTAGTACCTACCTTATCAATAACGTTAAACTTATGGAAAAAAAAGTATTCTGTTATCTGTAAAATGTGAGTGGCTTTATTTATTTATTTTATATTTTTCGAAAAACTTACGTAACTTACTATAATAACATGATTATGGCTAATGACAAGTTTTCACAGATAGCATGTAAACAAATTAGAATTAAATACTAAGTAGGTAGTAGACACACTTCCCACACATCTGCACCCAATACTCAATTAACTAGGAATAAGTCAGTGTCGGCACGCCATTAGCTGACCTCATCGCCGCATATAAAGACTACGATAATGGTTTTCTATTTACAGGCGAAAAATATATAAAACACAGGGATTTATAGCGACTGTGACTGGGTTGATCTACGAGCTTTCAATTAGCAGTCATTAGTGAAGAGTGGCGGAGACACATCCGTCACACACAGGCACACAGACAGCAGGCACCGCGCTGCCGTGTGCCAGCGTACCTCATTATGCATCAGCCGAATGTTTCAGCCAAATTTATTAGCCGCGCGGTAATTAACTTTTAATTGTATTATTAAGTCACGTGAAGTATGCACTAATAGCGTCTGTCTCATTCTTCCTTGCTACAACTAGCTGTATTATAGTTTCAGTCCACATGCGCCCGCGCGTACGTGACCGAGCAGCTGAGCACGTCTGTTGTAAACCAGGTTGCAGTTGCTGTTACAAGTATTTGTATGAAGAGCAGCTTCATTGCATTGTCTGTTAATGTAAACCAGGTTGCAGTTGCTGTTACAAGTATTTGTATGAAGAGCAGCTTCATTGCATTGTCTGTTCTTCTTCTTCTCTCTGTCATTGCCTCTGCGTGTGGAACCAATACCACAGACAATCTCTGGGTATGGATGGCTGATTGTTTGATTATTTACGCATTTACCTATAGTTAACCTAAATATCAACCAGGTTGCAATAATGATGATCTGCTCATAATATAGTAATCACAGTTATAAGTTTCTAAGGGCTAATTTTTCAATACATAAGTTTTATCGGAGGAATAAATATGAGAGTTTGTCAGCTTTTGCACATTAAATATGTCAAACCGCCATTTTTATTCTTCTGATAAAAGTTATCAAACGATTTAAAAATCGACCCTAATCTACTATCTACCGATTTTCAAATTTGATAGGCTTGTAAGTCCGCCATATCCACGGCACGCCCATCCACATCCACGCACCTTGATTGGAGATTCTGAGGCATCGCGGGCAGGCGGCAGGACGGGAGAGAATGTTTGCGCCACAACTAACGTACCTTACTGCCGCTTTGCCGAGGTAGCTCCATGTCACTATTACTTCTACATCAGTATTCAGATACAAGATATTAGGACCAGCAACTGTGGTGGCTATTGGCTAGTACCTCAGCTGCTCGTGAGTCGGGCACCGGCGCGGCGCAAGCGCGGTTAGGTAGGTTACCTACTTGGCGGCCAGCTACGTCGCGTCGGCTACACAGGGTTATCGGGCGACATCGATAGTTGTAAATCAATAAAGGGTTCTGTTGTTTTTTCCTCTCATCTAAAATCTTGTGTATTGCCTATGCTTAGTCGGTGTACTCTGGCCGACTCGACTTGGTACTTGCGTTCGTTCAACATAAAATAAACAATCCTCAATACGTATTGATCTGATGTGGCTGTGGCAATGCTTGAGGCAATGCTTCTAGCATTGTTCTGTATGGTAAACGCTTGTCTAGAAAAAGAGTCTTCACTATCTTCTTGTGTTTTAAGGAGTCCCCATGAGTTGGTATACTTAGCTGGCGGCAAGGATAGTCTTCAGAGGTACTCCGCTGTGAATATTAGGTTATATACTTATAAGAAGTAACACTTCTGTAGTAAAAGTTGGTCTGACGCGTACAATATCGGTAGACATCAACATCCAGGCAGCTTGCGACCAAGACGTGTGGGGCGCTGCGTGGCGGCGCGGCGGCCGACAGATCGCTCTGCGCTCGATATCATCTAAATCAAGTATAATTCGTGCGCGCAGCCGCTGGAGCACGGTGCGGCGATGTCGTGATAGTGAGCGACCCGCCGCCACTTTTTGTGTCCGCCAGGCGGTCTCCACTCATTTAAATTAATTAGCGACTCATCTTTATAGCGGTGCGGGCAGGTATGTGCGATACTATCGCCGGCGACGGAAGCACCTCGATTAATCAATTATTAAACGTCATTATTTATGTTCGGGCGGCTCCCGGGGCGCCACCCCCCCAGCCCCCTGCCCCTCAGCCCCGCACCCAGCGCACAGCGCCACATAAATCCTAGACAAATGTCCAGCGATCGACCGATACTGATAGAGACATAATTTACTTCCGAATATTATAACGTGAGAGTCTCCAGAAGTCGGGAAACAATTAAGGTCACTTTGGATGGCGTTTTAATAAAAGTTGAATTAATCATTGGTTTGGTATCAATAAATATTGCTTGTTCTCGGACTGTTGATCGGTGAGGCGATAAACGTTTATTATTGGTTTGTGTTGTGAGACATTCTCAGTAGGATGCGCCTCTTGTCGTTTGTTTTGGTGGTCTGCAGCCGCGCCGCCTTGGTTCTCTTCCTCATGCAGCCGCGCAGAAGACGGACTATCGCATATTACACGAGATGCGAACGGCCGCGCAGGAGACGGACTATCGCATATTACACGAGATGCGAACGGCCGCGCAGGAGACGGACTATCGCATATTACACGAGATGCGAGCGGCCGCGCAGGAGACGGACTATCGCATATTACACGAGATGCGAGCGGCCGCGCAGGAGACGGACTATCGCATATTACACGAGATGCGAGCGGCCGCGCAGGAGACGGACTATCGCATATTACACGAGATGCGAGCGGCCGCGCAGGACACGGACTATCGCATATTACACGAGATGCGAGCGGCCGCGCAGGAGACGGACTATCGCATATTACACGAGATGCGAGCGGCCGCGCAGGAGACGGACTATCGCATATTACACGAGATGCGAGCGGCCGCGCAGGAGACGGACTATCGCATATTACACGAGATGCGAGCGGCCGCGCAGGAGACGGACTATCGCATATTACACGAGATGCGAGCGGCCGCGCAGGAGACGGACTATCGCATATTACACGAGATGCGAGCGGCCGCGCAGGAGACGGACTATCGCATATTACACGAGATGCGAGCGGCCGCGCAGGAGACGGACTATCGCATATTACACGAGATGCGAGCGGCCGCGCAGGAGACGGACTACTTATCACATAATATTTTGTACATGACATGCGAGCGGGCACGCAGAAGACGGTCTATCAGATCCGCTATTTAATTGTCAGTAACAATAACGTTGTCCCTTTCATTCAATATTTTTCCAACTTAGCTCCGTCTATCTAGTGTTGTGAGTCGTTCTCATACATGTTTATTACTTCAGTTAGATTAATATCTCGTATTGGAAGTGGAATTCGTCGAATCGATACACGCATCGCACTTAACTAATGAGCTTTATTAAACGACGAAACGGACGGTAAGTTCTCAGAAACGTCGAAAAATGTTTACAAGTGGGGAGTAATAAAATTAGAGAGCTATCTATTCAGATATGCCAGATATGGGGAAGTGTTGGAGGGACATCTGCCGGCTCCCGGCGGCGCGGCCGGCGTGCGCTAATAAACATATCAGTAGCGCAGAGTGCGCGTTGCACCGTGCGCATGCGCGGCGCAAACAGAAGGACAGCGTGCGCCAGCCCGTGACGATGTTATATGGGCGTACAACACTCGTTGACGTAGGCACATACAATACCATTACCCACAATGTCACTAAGCGGGTGTCATCAAAGACTTTGGTGGTCCAAGTTGCTCTGTCTCGTTAACACAGTGTGCCAACTACTAAAAGCACAACGTCGCGTCGGAGCGTGTTTTTTAAAGTAGAGCTTCTGCAGGGACTGCCACTGTGCCAGCGGCCGGTCGGCTGCGCCCGCGCCGCCGCGCCGCATTCCAAGTTGCGCCCGAGCGCGCACAATAGAATAGTGTCCTTTGCTGCAAGTCGCAAGCTGATTAGCATAACTCATTTTATTGCTACCCCTACACTTTTGAGAAAACTGTTATATTACTATTCATCGAGCTGATATATTGGCTGACAGAGGCATTTTTTACAACCGAAGACTTTCAAAACGGGCTGTTTTGAAAGTCTTGGATCTAAATTAAACATACTCTCAGACCATCTCGTTTGGAGTAGAAGAGGTCAAACGGAAATAAGTTAGCACAACATAGCATGACGCATGTATTATCCGAAGGGTTATTTTCCCTACGTTTGTAGGCACATTCATATAATAATGCACCTAAATTTTGCAAGTTATGTTAAAGTTCACTGTTTATTTCCGTCCACCAATGATCCCGGCTTAAGATCCAGCACTAGGCTACCTTAATTCAAGGAGGCTTTGCTGTCGTAACAGTTCATTCGAGAAAATGTCTCAGCTAGGGAGATGATAAATGATGCGCGGGAGTGAATGGCGCGACATGTAGCCGAGGTGTGCGCGGCGGGGAGTACGGTCATGTGGCTCTCTACGTAACGACTGAGCCGATGCCAGACTCCAGCGGGCACCGGCTCACAACGGAACAGTTCTGGCTAATGTAGCTGTCACTTCCATGGAAATACCGCACTCATATCGAGCCGTAACCTAGTTTACCAAATGGAAAGGCGAAACTAGAGACAAGAGTTATTCATGCGCTTACATCAGGCAATAGTGCCCGATATTGGTACTACAGACTCCCACACAGTTAGCTAACGTGAAATGATTTTGAAAATGTTAACAACATCGTTGAATTTTGAAACTCAAACAATTCAAAGAATTTGGTAAATCGAACGGAATCAAAGTGCATTTTCCAGTGAACCGGCATCGACGATGTAAAACTATACATTGTTAGTTGAGCGTCGTGTAGTTGTTTATAAAACAATCGGTAGCTGCGGGCACCGGGCAGCCCGGCTCACGGCTGTCGTGTCGCCGAGCGAGACTTATTTTTTGCGCTCCTTGTGTAGATGCGACGTCTTTGAGAAGCCGCCGCACTTAATTAATACAAGTGGACCGAACTCAGCACCAAACAAATTTGCCTGCCCTCGGCCAGTCGGCACTCCTGTCGGACCCGCTCGAGTACCAGCTCACTCGCCCCGGCCCCGCGCGCCGCACCGTCCCGCCGCCCTCACCCGTGAGACCACTCCGAGACATTTAATTAAATTTATCGAGCTTATCTGTGGACATCTCACACGACCCGATGGGAATTGTATGCGAAAGCTTACCCGCAGACATTTTTAAAATTGTGGATTTCTGTGAGAACTTACCGTTGCGATGCTCCGGCTAAATGACACGGAAATGAATTCGTGTTCCGAAATAAAGCGATACCGGGCAGACAGGTGAACAATTGAACAAATTGCCACAAAAACTGTTGAAGTCACGTGAGTCAGTGAGCGCTCGCTGGAGACACTCCTTTGTTCTCTTATATCTTAACACTCCGCTCGCAGGACATGACGCTCAGCTCAGGCGACCAGGGGCGGGGGTCGAGATCAACAAGCTGGACCCGGTTACTGAGCATTACCTTATATTCGAGTCTCACTGACATTTTTGCTTGGGGCACCCTGATTTTCTCACAAGTGAGTGCGCCTACAACATCGATTATTATTAAGTATAGTATTTTTGGGATAAGGGCAAGAGATCATCTAAGTAAAAAAAATATAAAAAATGCCTACCCAAGTCAAAAATACGTTTCGTTGTTGCAAGTAAGAATCACCGTATCGTGGGGTCGCTATGCCATCTACTTAAGTCTTATATAACACTGACTTAGTTTCAGATCAAAATATTATGTACTCTGGATATGGTAAACGTACCGGAGTTGGTCTCCGAGATAAATGCCAATGCATTGGCTGCAAGGTGCGCGCCTACTGCTGCTCCGTGGCAGGGCTATTAATGAATACAGTGTGCTCCAGGCACAGCGGCTGGCCTGTCCAGCATGTTGTAGCAATCCCATGTTTGGAGGATCCACCGTGTTTGTTGCTATTAGTAATAATCATTATTTATATGCGCAAATGACAAATGATCGCTTGTCTCGGAACTAGCTGGGTGCGGGGACCGGAGGGGTTCCAACTGAAGATTGATGTGTAGCTGGTAGATACAGATCTAAGTGTTTTTGTGGCGGGGTCCGTTCCCATGCGCGCGCGCCGTCTGCGCCGCGGGGCTCCGCGCTCACCGCATTCGTCTTACACTGTCACCACGTCGACCAAAATCACCAGAACACACAATAATGAACAAACGGTCCCTCACCGTCATCACTGCATGCCCCTTCAGAGGCATACACAAGATGGACAGGTCAGGTGAAAGTTCAAAGCGTATTCTGCTCGTGTTTGGGAGAGCCGACCCTTTTGTCCGAAACTTAATAAA
This sequence comes from Hyppa rectilinea, assembly GCA_951799385.1. Classification (NCBI taxonomy): domain Eukaryota; kingdom Metazoa; phylum Arthropoda; class Insecta; order Lepidoptera; family Noctuidae; genus Hyppa; species Hyppa rectilinea. The sequence goes on from OX637304.1 coordinate 220,786, forward strand.
ATTCAATAATGTCGACATTAGGGCGTGCATCACGGGACAACAATAAATCAACGTTGATATTAATAAGTTCCAATAAGTGGTGAATGTAATGAATACGGGAGGGACGCAGCGAGAGCGACCCCGCACCAGTCGGTACTCTGTACGTACTCACGGACGCTTCCTACGCTTGCACGACAATTAGCTGCCCCGCTACGTGCGGTACGAACAACTGTTTACATATCATGTGTGAACACTCGCTAAAGAGTTGACCATGATTCGAATTATGATTCGAATTATTATGATATTTGACATTTACTTTAATCAGCACACTCACAGTATATCGACGCACTATAGCTAATGTTGAGCCATGGCCACTAGTTGTGTACCTACTACTTCGGTTATTACCACAAGAGTTACAATTGAAAAAAAACTCCGTTATCTCGAAAAAAAATCACATACACACAGTGAAGTGAATACCTAGAACATACTTACTCGCCGGTACTTAAATGTATTTTTTGTTTGTTGAAATGTGTCCAGAGAGTGTTTAAACTCCACGAAGGAGCAGTATGTACTTATATGAAATTAAACCCATAATCGTGTAGGTTGGTACATAAATAAATAGTTACGTCTTACAAGGTACCTTGTAAGACGTAACTATTTATTTAGGCACGGTAATGTTATATAATTTATGCCTTGCAGTTGCTAGTATGAACAGCCACCAACAGCACCCTTTCTCAATATTACACGTATGCGTCCAATGTTTGCAAACCTGACACCATGATTTATAAGTTTCTAACCGACTTAAAAAAAAGAAGGAGGCTCTCAATTTATTGGATTGTGTTTTTTTGTATGTACATGTGTTACGTGATTACTCCGCCAATTATGAATTGATTTTGATAATTCTTTTTTGTTCGGTATGTCATACTTCAGAGGTGGTCCCATATCAATTTTATTATCTTCGCTTGAACAGTTTCTGGTTTCTTACTTAGGTACTTCAGGTCAATGTTATTTACATAGCAAGTTTAGCAGTGGGTTAAAATTGGTGCGGGGACTGTGGGGTAGGTAGGTACCACCACTCAAAAGTGACAACTTAAAAACGTTTTTACAAAAAAAAACAACCGACTTCCAAACAAACAGTACAGTACAAAGTGACAAATCATTTTAATTTCGGAAGTCGGTGTGTTTGGCTTTCCTTTCTCGGTTACTGCCACCGACTTTAAATTTATTTTTGGAAGTCGGTTATTTTTTTCGTAAAAAAGTTTTTTATTAAATTAAATTGTACTTACTTATCGTAACTTTCGTATCGTATCGCAAATTCGCAACAAATCAGGTATGGGTTTGTTTTTGCGCGGATGGCAGGATCAAAATATAAATACAAAAATGAGGGTGAGCCTGTCGCTCTGCATCGTGTTGCAGACGCCGCGCATTATCAGACGCGTGTCATCTGTTTCATTACACATCCGAGCACGCACAACTGTACAGGTACTGTATCCTACGCCTCCCTGAATTTATTGAATACTAGCTTTGGCCCGCGGCTTCGCCACGTTAAATTCGTAGTAAAATAATTCCCCTTTCCCTACATTGTGAAGATTTCCTTTAGAAATCTTGAAATTATCTGTGGTTCTCTAATATATTAAACATGTTATTAATTACTAGCTTCTGCCCGCGACTTCTTACGCGGACCCTGTTGCTTATGCCAGCGACAACGGGGTCGCCATTTATGTTATTTTTTATAATTTTTTCCATTTAAATCTTTTATCACACTGAGCTTTAGTTTTATTTCATTCCAACAACCACCAAAACATACAGTCCATTTGTCATCGTTTTCATTTTGGCAACCGCATTATTATATTCCCCACTTGTCTCTAGAGACCTAGAAGTCAATGCGTAGATACGGTTGGAACTCAAGCACAATTCTCTATCCGTGAACGTCTCCAACTCACGAGACAATACATGACGTTCACGATCAGCGGTCAGTCGCACATCACGTGCCCCACTTGTCTCTAGAGACCTAGAAGTCGATGCGTAGATACGCTTGGAACTCAAGCGTAATTCTCTTTCCGTGAACGTCTCTGACTCGCGAGACAATACATGACGTTCACGATCAGCGGTCAGTCGCGCATCATATTCTTCACTGGTCTCTAGAGACCTAATGAATACGCTGAGAACGCAGGCGTGCTTCGCGACCCGAAGAGGTTTCCACGGAGCGAGTAGCAGCTTAATGTTCTCGAACAGCATCAAGTCTCTCCTGACGCTCTTCGGTAGATTCTTGGGATCTTATGATCCTCAATCTTTTAGTTCTCTTGGAACATTGGGAAAGATTTGACCTCTTTCTAGGCATGGTCATAGTTTCATTGTGAAGATACCTGATCAATAAAAATCTAAATTAAAATGACTGCTCCCCTGCGTTACCGGGTAGGCTACCGTGTCACGAAGATAAATGGAAAAGGAAATTAAACACTCAAACAACATAAGCCCGAAGGCATATTCATACGATAAAATAAAAAAATAAATAGGAGTTTTGGCCAGTAGAGTCAAATTTTCAATGATATACCATCGTCATCGAAAATCAGTCCTAAACTGTTAACGCCTTCACCGCGTGCAGGTACTCCCAGTTTATGTTATTTTATAGTTAAACAGTAAAATTAGTGATAGCTTTGATTTCCACATCAGATGTTCCTGATCTTCGATTTTTATAAGTCAACAGGAAATGCCTATCATATTGAACAACAAAGACGTCAAAGACGTCATTCCTATATGTGTTATGTTGTAGCTAGGCTCTTGGAGTTCCACAACAGGTGTTCCAGATCTTCGATTTTTATAAGTCAACAGGAAATGCCCATCAGACCGAACAACTTTTGCTAAGACGTAAATCCTATATATGTTATAGTGTAGCTAGGCTCTTGGAGTTCCACAACAGGTGTTCCAGATCTTCGATTTTTATAAGTCAACACAGAGTGCTCATCAGATTAAACAACTTGTGCTAAGACGTTATTCCTATATGTGTTATGGTGTAGCTAGGCTCTTGGAGTTCCACAACAGGTGTTCCAGATCTTCAATTTTTATACGTCAACAGAGAGTGCTCATCAGGTTGAACAACTTTTGCTAAGACGTCATTCTTATATGTGTTATGGTGTAGCTAGGCTCTTGGAGTTCCACAACAGGTGTTCCTAATCTTCGATTTTTATAAGTCAACAGGAAATGCCCATCAAACCGAACAACTTTTGCTAAGACGTCATTCCTATATATGTTATAGTGTAGCTAGGCTCTTGGAGTTCCACAACAGGTGTTCCAGATCTTCGATTTTTATAAGTCAACAGAGAGTGCTCATCATATTGAACAACTTGTGCTAAGAAGTTATTCCTATATGTGTTATGGTGTAGCTAGGCTCTTGGAGTTCCACAACAGGTGTTCCAGATCTTCAATTTTTATACGTCAACAGCGAGTGCTCATCAGGCTGAACAACTTTCGCTAAGACGTCATTCTTATATGTGTTATGGTGTAGCTAGGCTCTTGGAGTTCCACAACAGGTGTTCCAGATCTTCGATTTTTATAAGTCAAAAGGAAATGCCCATCAGACCGAACAACTTTTGCTAAGACGTCATTCCTATACATGTTACAGTGTAGCTGGGCTCTTGGAGTTCCACATCAGGTGTTCCAGATCTTGAAATTTATTCTCTCAGCAGAAAATGCTAATCACGTGGAACAATTTTTGCTAAGGTATCATTTTTGTATCTTATAGTTTAGCTGGTCTGTTGCGGTTCTGCATCAGGTGTTCAAGTTTCCAAGATAAATTATAGCCTATATGTTGCCCAGACTTAATACCTATACAACAAAAAAAAAATCATTCCGATCCGTCCAGTAGTTCCGAAGATTAGCGTTTACAAACAAACAGACAAACAGACATACAGACAAACAGACAAATTTTTTTTTTTGGATTCGTGCTCTATTACTGTTTCTAAACCCCCCTCAATTATTATTTTTTTAATATATTCAATGTACAGACACAGTTTTTTTACTGTTTTATTATATGTATAGATTATAAAAACTGCATCAAAATCCATTGTGTAGTTTTAAAGATCTCAGCATACAGACATTAGGACAGACGCGGGACGCGACTTTGCTTTATACGGTACTATACAAGATGGGCCGAATGTGGTTTGAACCGAATCCGAACTTCGGCCGAACTTCGGTCGAATTTCGGTTCAATTTCAAGCGCTTTTTCGAGAGCGACACGTCGTGGATTGTTTACGCATTTACTTCAATAAATTAATAGTGTCAGGTTGTATATTGATAAAAATATGATTTTCGACCGCAACAACAACCGGTTTTTTTAATAGATAGAGTGATTCAAGAGGATGGTTTTGTGTATAATTTGCCGACATATTTTGCGGGCGAAGCTGCGGGCGGAAGCTAGTCTTCATATATGAAGTAAATGACTATGACTGAGTAAAAGACATAATTTTTTTTGACAGTAATGCTATTCTAATTCTATTGAATTTCAGTCAAAATAGTAGCTATTTTTTTGTGCCGAATGTTCGGCATCTGAACCGAATTTCGGCCGAATGCCGAAGTTCGGTTCAAGCTGCCGAATTTCGGTTGAACCGAATATGAACCGAATTTCGGCCCATCCCTACTATATACCTAGTGACGATCTATTGTAAATATGTCCGACGAACGAAATGTTAGAAACGACACACAATTCAAGTCAATCATGTACTTTTCCATAATTCATTAAAAAAATAAGTATTTTATCTATACTAATATTATAAAGAGGAAAACTTTGTTTGTTTGTTTGGTTGTAATGAATAGGCTCAAAAACTACTGGACCGATTTAAAAAATTCTTTCACCGTTGGAAAGCTTAGTTTTCTAGGAGTAACATAGGCTACTTTTTATCCCGGGAAAAATAACGGGTCACACGGGAAAGACCACGGGAGCGAAGCCGCGGGCAAAGTGCTATCTTTTATAAAAGGTAAAATATAATTTATTTATACAAACATGAATATCGGCACAAAGCGCAGCTTAGGCAATAGGTGAAGTTGCATAGTTATGTACAAGAAGAAAGTATAAAGAATTGGATAAAAACTAAAAGAAAATAAACTGCTAATACAGTTTCGGTAATTCGGTTGGCAGTATTAAAATATACCTAAGTACATAGGTAGTTTATCCAGCCCACAAGGGAAGCGGCGCGGGCGGCGTCGAAAAATCCTCTACGTGGCATCTAAATCTAAGTGACCTCTAAGCATCCACGCGGTGTCTATGCATGCTTTACGCGTCGTCGTCGCAGCAGTCTCTACGCACCCTATTAGTAGTCTCAAAGAGGCACAGGCCTTAGTGAAGTAATTATTTAAATTGATTATGTAAATACTTTCCAAACTTATTAGTGAAAAAAAAAAACAATAATAAAATGATAAAATTTAAAAGTAATTCTATTAGATATTCGCCATTATGTGGCACACTTAATAGATATTGTTGGTGACGCGATCTGCTTACCCTCCGGGAGACATCGTCAACAACTCAGTGTGCGATGTCTCCCAATAATGTCTTCAAGACGCTTTTCATTAATACAATTGGCGGATCGCGCTCCATTTCACGCTCAGTGAGCTGGCGATGATGCGCCGGGCCGCAACCGCGTGTTCCAGCTAGCGGCACACCGGCACCGTGTCGTACTCCGAACTCGCTTCCAGCGTGCGAGCAGAGCGACATCACTCGACACGGTGTCACTGTTCTGAGTCGTCCTTGTCTGGTGCGCGCGGGTGCTGTTCTCATTGTCGCTGCTCATTACCTAATAATGTCACATCAGCAATGCTCCATTACAAGCACGAAGGTATTAATAGTGAAGGGTGAATTTCCGGATTGCTTTTAGGATTTTATAAGGTTTCGGCTGTGAGAATACACATACAGTTTAAGTTTAACATCTCAAGAATAAACCATAACAATAATTATTATTTATAACGTAGGTAATAAAGAACTCAGATAAATAATGCGCAAGTAGCCACACATTCACCTGAATCATCACAATGTATTACAAAGTTATCTGAGATATAGGTAGGTAGTTAGTAGTTACCTAAGAGTTAAGTCATTACTTGGGTAATTTAATTTGTGTTATTCATCAGATAAGTTTCGCATTTCCTGCAGTGCCGTATATTGCCAAGCGGACAAGCACTATCGCTTCTGTTTAGCATTGGAGTCAGCGTCCACGTGTTGAGCTCCGCGAATGAATTAGCAGAAGCCGTGGGGAGGCACCAGCCGCCTAGTGAGCCGACCATCGCACATGAATATATCGCTCGCACTTGACAAATAGTCGCCGGAACCCCAGCCCCATTCTACAGGATAATATTAATTCGGTTTTATGACATGCGAAATTGCTCTCAATAAATTGTGCATTGAGAGATACTGCGGCGAGGGGCGAGTGGGGCAGCGGGGCCGCACACGTGCTCGCCGTTATTAAACTTTTCATTAGCCGCGCGGACATATCTCCGCGCACCGGCGCGACCCCCGGCCCGGCTCCCGCTTTGACCCTTGCACTTGTTCAACTATGAGTTAGGGCTGCCACCCGGATCGCTATTTCATTACGCAGCGTCCGCTACCTGCTTTGTTTTGATGTTAGACACGCACAAGTACGTACTTCATGCCTTATAATAGATATCTGCTACATTTTACCCGGGCACTTTGTTTGAAACACATTCTCTAACTGTGCATTCTTTGAATGTTTTATTTATTCCATTGATGATTATTGTGTAATTATCTTCGCATATAATATAGGTATAAATAATTAATTATCGAGAAAAAATGTTGTTGATAATTATAAAATAATAACATGTCCTATGTTTTAATAATAAATAATGTTCTTTTAAGATAAGATAGGATTTATTTGCCCAAACATGTGTATACATACAATAATAATAGGTTCCACGTACTGGTGGGCTAAAAAATTTTTAATGTACGCGTATGACGAAAATATTATTTTGTTCAACCCTAGCCACGCAATCGGCTGGTGCTCCTCTCCTAATTCGCTATACACAACATTATTTGATTTTTAATTCGGCTCGGTGCAACTGGAATGCGCTTATTGACTCGCTCGAGTGTGGAGCTCCCCCAGGGGGCCGGTGCGACACTGTCGTCACGGTACCGGCCCGGTAATGTTACTACCGCGGTGCCGGTGACTCTGCGCACATTCTACGCGTACCTACATGACGGGCTACAGTGGTAGTCCTACTACTAACACAACACTAAAAATCTTGAGGTATAAGTGTATGCAGGTAGGAATCAGTCTAGCATAATTTGTGTTCACAATCGGTGTTTGGTGGCTGCTGAAATTCAGTAGAGCATCAAAGTGGAGCGAGCACCGCGTGTCACGCGTGGGAGGCATGCGGAGAGGGGGCGGCGGGGGGCTTGATCGCAGCGACCCTCACTCGTCTCGAGCGATATATCTGCGCGTGTAATATTGCCTTTTATTAGTTTTTTCGCGGCGACAGCGATCCTCTGACGATCCGCATATTTGCTTTGATGATGCGCCGAGCGGCCGGGGCGCGCCCTCGCCGAGCGGAGACAATCGCGCGCCTTTCTTGTCATTCATCTTCCTCTCGGCTGCGCATCCCTTTCTCTCCGAACTCCTATTATATTCTTTACGTTACAAATTAAACTACAAACGAGCTAACACCGACTAATCCGAGCGCGAGTTGCAAGCGTTACTGTCGATGGCGGAATGTCGGCGATGGCATCCGACGAATGCTCTCAATTAACGTTGTTATTCGGCTGTTTGGCAAATTTCTAATTGAAACGGCGAATATTTGAGACGGTTAGTGTGTGATGTCACGTGATGTAGTGGCGCAGGGCGTCGCCGCACAATGGCATTGTTGGCGTGCGTCCAGCTCACGTAAACGCACCCTGAAACATGCTCTCCGCGAGAAGCGACTACGTACCTAGCTGCTTCGCGGCAGCATTCATAATCCGTGGGCGTACAATTACCGGTGACGCCGCGTGGGAACCGACTGCTTTAGAAAGCAAAATTGGTCCTCGATCGCGGCTCTGGTTCCAGGAACCCGTCGCTGATCCCCGCCGCGCTATCTATATCGTTAGTCACTCTCGCGCTCTGTATTAGACCGACGAGACACTGCCCTAGTGTTAAATACCGCCGAAAGATCTACCTAGTCCGATATAGTCGTATACAATACTAATGGACCGGTCGCTCTAAGCTGCGAGGCTGCGCAGTTCCGCGAAGGGCATGAGATACTACCGCCTCGATAGCAGTTAGCATCAGTTAGCTGCTCCATAAATCTGTCACAAACTGAAATCACAGTTCGTTGGCCCGAGAGGCGAGCTTTGTTCTATCTAGTTTATTGGAGCTTTTACTCATATCAATTTTATTTCAAAGTCGTTCTGGGAACCGCAAAGATACAATATATAGCGACATACTCATGTGGAGCCCATCGGGTGAGCGTATGCAAGACGTGGATCTATAAATAATTGGCAATGCGTTATTGTAAATGAAGTGCGCAGTTCATCAATATGTCAGTGGCGACGGTACGGGCGCACGTAACGCGTTGGCAACTAATAGTGTAACGGCTCGTCGAGGACGACACACGTCTACTTAATCGTGGCGCGTCTCTCCGCGTGATGTATGAGCGCTGCGTCACGCCGCGCCGTCACGTCGCCGTCACGTCGGCGTCACGTCGCCGCAACGCGCGGAGCTTAGTGTACCGCGGCATATTGTTGTCACCGGAACACACATTTAATTAATTTGTAATCGCAGCACATTTGCAACTGCGCCTGAGACAAGCTAACAAGCCGCGACTACTAAAATGTTGGTTTGTCCGCTCAGTCTGCTGTGTAGTCTAGGACAGGCTGTAGATCTGCTCTCATTCTAAGACAGGCTGCAGATTGCCTCCAACTTGTTATTCAATTGTATCCAGTATTCAGGTTTAAATCTCATAAAACCTTTTATAGGCAAGATGTTAAAGATACACTTGATTTTCTTGGCAATAATATCGATTTTATTGGTCAGTGGTCATCAATGCGGCGCGGGCAGGTATCGAAGCCTGCCCCGTCGCCGGGGCCGATAACAATCTTGTCGGTACGCAGGGTACGATATTCACATGATGTTACATTACTACACGTGCCATGTAGCTACTGTTTCTCCGGCGGGAGGTATCAGTAATTTGCCAAATTCTATTTGTATCTAAAACGGGTGACTTTGATAGAGTGCAGCATTGATGTGGTTTTAGATTATGACACGATATGATCCGCAGCCAATAAATGTCGCCTGGACGTCAAACTGGTCGGTGTCGTATACCTGCACTGCGCCGGCTGTGAGAGCGACGCGCGACGCCTCCTGGCGCAATCCCACTTCTAGCGTGCTCTGCTTGATTGATTTGAGATGAGGCTTAGATTATAAAATTATTAGGTTTATGTCCACAAAAATAAGTGTCGTGTGAATAAAATGTATAAGTAATAGGCAAGAAAAAAAGGAAATAGGTGCCTATGTGATAACTTCCCATCCCACAAAATTTCAATTTGGTTCGTCTTGTGTCTCCTTGTTGCACGGGGGAGCGTTGTTTCCGGCTACATGCGGGAGTTACAACATCCCGTGCGCTCCCGAGAGCGTCGTAAACTTGATTGTGGGAGTTTGACTCAACCTGGCACTCATCCGATGTATCCCCGTAACACTCTAACCGTGATCCCTAAACGAGCTTGTTAGAACATTCTACGTATACTAACTTTAAAACTTGTATACTATTGCATGCTATATATTGGCCAAATGTGTGTTACGAAATATTTTATGTAATAAGAACTTCATATACCTACCATATTTGATGCAATAAATGAATTGAATTGAATTGAATTGAACGGCAGGAGACTTAGGCCTAATAGCGATCGAACACCGCGGCGACGAGCGCTGCTATGAGTCGTTATAGATATTGACATCGGAGTATCCCACGTACTCGTCTGTTACACCTCTATATCTTCTAGGTTCAGTCAATTCAACAAATTAAAGTAGGTCAGTATCTATCTCCAATGTTTTGAATGCATTTATTTAATCAATCCATAAATAATTCCCACTTTGATTAGAATCAGAATTTACTTATTTTGTAAGAATGTAGTTTTACATTCTTTGACGTTATTTATTTATTTAGTTGTGTACATTTTACAACATCCATTGATAGGTACATATTGCTGGAAATATAAATCGATACCTCCTCCTACTTTAATATTTTAAGTGTGAGAGTGTGATTAGTTGATAAATTAAATATTTCCCTTTGTAATGAAGCTAGTACTGCTAGTGGCTTGCCTACAGGAAATGGTATTTGGGGCAATCTTAAATAGGCAAATTCAGCGTGAACCTGATTCGCTGGTTGTCTGTTGTCGTCGAGCGGCACATCAATCACAAGGGCTTCATGCGCTGCGCGAAATGTACCAAGAAGACAATGATCGCCGAGCTTCGCGCGCTAGAATTTCAGTAACGCGTGTTTGAAGTGGTCCGTCGGTGCGCGCGTCCATTGAGCAGCAGCGTAATAATAGCCGCGCCGTCCCGCGCTCGCAACGCGCCCGCTGTCCGCCCGCACGCCGCCCGCACGGCTCCCGCGCGCCGCCCGCACGGCTCCCGCGCGCCGCCCGCACGCCGAGCGCGCGCCGCCCGCACGCCGCGCGCGCGCCGCCTGCCGGCCGCATGCCACAGCCAACCACCGCCGATTGATTTACGAGCACTCCGTTATTTATGCACGTTTAATTAAAGTACCAGCAGCCGGAAGAGCCGTTGTTGTACAACGTCTCGGCTAAACTATACGTGGATTACTCTTTTCAGATTGATGATTCACTTTGTAGCTGAACGAAGGTGTCCGACGACTCCCGCGACAATGTCGCACTTCGCCATCATAATAATCAAAGCTGTCGGAAGGCTAGATATACCACTGCATGTACTTGTGGCGGGTCATTAACATAAGCCACGTAACAGATACCGCGGCGACCGGCGGACGGCCGCATACCTGTGCCCGTATGCGGCGCGCGAGGAGAGCCACTCACTCATATCAACATGTCGCGTCGCCATGTTAGTGATGTTGCTCACACAAACACCATATACGCGAGTCATTAGCTAGGGTAATCACCGACCGCTCCGCGCTGGATATCTTATTTACATGCCTAAAGGTTGGACGAGTGCCGCTTGTCATAGAGAGTGCCAGCCAGATAGCGGTCGTGTCAAACTGCCGACATTCACATTCATGTTTCACGGCGTCGAAATGATCAAAGGAACCAAAAGGTAAGGAAACACATTTCGAGGCGCCCGTTGTGAATCGATTTAAAACACTCGCAGAAAACGTACTTACAAAGAGGAAAAAAGAAAATTGAACGAACTCTTATTTAGCGTCGTTTCGCGGCTCCGGGAAATTGTTCGCTAACTGTGAAAAATGGTGGCCGCGCCGCTAACGGAGCAAATTGAGTGAAGTAACCCCGAAGCTGCGCTCCGACTTGCCATAATACAGCCGGGATATGAAATGCCTCGTCGATGAGTAAAGCGATACGCTATTATATTATGATGCGTCCATTGTGCCTTCCGCTCATATTTTACCACAGTCTGATATTTTATACCATACGTATTTTGACAGGCTGGATAATGCTGCCGATTTGCGAAAGAATCTCTGTAGTCTGTGGTAAGTGAGATAGTACCGTATTTTTTTTATTTTGAGCATACGTATCGCGGGGAGGCGAAGAGGTGCGTGGGGGTGTGGGCGGCGGCTTTGAGCGGCCCGCTGTGAAATTGATCCGTTCATACTTCATAATCATTGGCGGGAGACGGGGCCGCACGCGAGCAAACGTCGCGCCTCACCGCAGCCGCGCGGCGGACGCGGCCCGCGCTGTGCACTGGAGTAGGTAGGTACATGCGCAACGTTGTTGTGTTGAGGGCGAGCACCAGGTTTACACAATGATATTACAATCAACAACAGAAACAGGCCAGTTATACTACTTAAAAAAATGTCGGATACTTGAGTGACATCGTGGATCGAAGGGTGACGTTAAATGTTATTGAAATTCATGTATTCAAGGTTTCGCAAGTAGCGCGAGGCGAGACGCACAAAAACTGCCTGCTGCCGGAAAGACGCCGCGCCGTGCCGCGTGCCCGCGTGCTCAAGTGCTCACCCCACTCGCTGTGTGAATCATTTCCGTGCTAATAATTATATTCCTAATGATGATCCTTATCGATATGCTATCATTAAACATGATGATTACGTGCGCTCAATTGATTCGAGATTGTTGCTTGACAGCAGCATGAGAGCGGATCGAGTGACTTGCACTTGCACCACTTTACATCTCAGGGCTTCAGCAACATACATACCTACCCAGTGGGTACAGTAACTACCCGCACATTGCCAAACAAGTTTGTTATAACCAGACGGGTTTAGGCTAACCAGGCTAGCTGGTAGCTGGGCTGGGTCGCTGTACAGAGCGGTGGATATGCGAGTTGCGGCAGTAAGTCAACAAGTTTTGATTTGTTAGTGAATGCCGACATTGTAAGCGTTGTTTATTAGTTGGTCGTACAATAAATAAGCTAAGTCGGACCGATAGTAATGAAACGTGTGCCGCGCCGGTCACGCGGTCACAGCGCGGCTGCTGATCTGATAAGTGCGGCCAGCTGTCGGCTATTGTATGCTAATACAGCCAAACTGCAAACACACCTAACACCGAGCGAACATTTGATACGAGCAAAAAGTAGCGTGACGTGTACATACAACGCAGCCGTCGTGTACTGGTGCTGTAGTGGTGTCGTAATGTGTTGTTGCAGCGCTAAGTGAGCGCCCTGGCGCCGCGCCGCTCTCGCTTATTTAGTGGCTCAGCTGTCGGCGCGCTTGTCGCCATTAACCATCCGCTGTCTGTTGCGACATCAAGCTCTTAATAAGTGTTGACTAGATAAACCCTCGCGCATAAAAATCTGTCACTTTGCGGTTTGTGACAAAAATATCTATGTGCCTAGGTACTGCGCTGTCGTCGCAAATTGACTAGGTATGTATAGTGGTGACAGTCGAGACAGTTGCCGCACAGTGGCGCGCCAGGCACTCCGCATGAAAATTAAATTAACGCTTTTTGAAATGACAGTTGCGCAGTTGAGATGTCGACGGATTGTGCGAAGCGATCGCGCGACCGGTATGCGCGGGGGTTCACTTGTTTTCTTTTGTTAATAAATACGTCGAATAATCACAATCGAAATTTTAGGAAATGAGTAGTGTGTCACCGGGCAGGCCGCAGGCCGGTCGCTTGTGGCCGGCAGGTGGATGATGCGCATAAATATCGCGACGCGAGCGCGCGGGCGCATGCGCGACACGCTGGCTGGAGGCGCGGCGCGGTTCTCGGCGCAGGAGGCCCACTCCACCAACCGTTTGGGAACCAGTCTCTGCAGCAAGTTATGCGGACCAATTCATATTATCTTATTTAATTAGCTAGCTTATTTAATGGTTCTCATACACTGTGTTGCAATGAATAGCGGCAGTAGGACAGCGGGAGGGTTGCGGGACGGCAGCATCTGTCGCTCCACTTAAAACAATAGGGTTCCGGTTCCGGCGCGCGCAGACGTTGCGGCGCCCGCGCCAGCTGACTGACGTCACTGGACACTGGCCATGTGCGGACACATGCGGCCGCCGTGGACTCTATACAAACGTCTTGGTTTTTAATAGTAAAAATAATGATTGCATACTTTAAAACCAACCCACCCCCCAAAAACTAAATAAAACGTATTGTTTCCTGATTCACAATTAGGTGTACGTATCTACTGACTGACTACGTACATATGAGTCATCTGTTGGGCTACAGTTCAAGATAAATCCGAGGACGGTAGTGCTTGAAAAATGGACGACACAGTAACTAGAAACACATATGGACGAAGAAAACTTTTAAAAAGCTTTTCCTCTTCAAGAACTGTAATTTTCACGAACGACAGTTAGGTCCGCTCAGCCTGCTCGTAAGCTGCTACGTGATGCGTACGCAACACGGACACTCAACCCTTTATGTAATTAAGGCAAGCCCGGGTTTAAATTAGAAATGTCTAATTATAGCAAGACAACATGACCCCGAAGTGGGAACTTGTAGCTGGAGTGGGTGGATATCACGTGTACATGTGTAATATTGTGGAGTTGGCACAAGTCGGGGTGGGAGTTCGAACTTCACTAATGGAGTGCGAGATTAACTGAAGAGTTCGCAGAACCGTGTTAATTACACGCCTGCCTATATATAACGTACGTTTTTAATATGAGCTCGAGATGTTCCACTCCACGCGCCCAACTTTCATGTTAGCATGAAGGGGATGACGACCGACAGAACTTCACGCGAAACCAGCACCCTGCAGTAAGCATGTTGTGCCCTACCTTCTTATAATTACTTTGAAAATGAAGTACGTCAGTGTGTTGCTTCTTGAGCACTCATTAAAGTGATTAAGCTGTTTCAGAGACCTTGAGCTACAGAGACTATTACTTACCCAACTGGGGTATGAAGAAGTTTAGATTTACGTAACGTTTCATAATCGTGAGGTTGGCCGGCCTCAGCATTGTTTGCGTCAACAATCACTCGAAATAACCTGAAATATGCGGATCTGTAGCAATGTATTATTCCAAAGTTATATCTAATTATTGTGTTGTAAAATCAGGTCATTAACATTTTTGATAAAATTCCTCCAGTGTTTGTGTTAAATTATGTGATTTCCTCCAGTTACGAGTACATGGTAGGTCGGCTGCAGTTGCGTAACGCGACATTCCACCTATGACTAATTACAGTTAATTAAAATACTTGCTAATGCGATCTTAATCGCTGCTATACTTGCGCGGCTCACTTCCCGCGATACCCCCGCGTCACGCCGCGCGCCGGGCCGTCGGGCGGCGCGCGGCGGCAGGCGGCGGCGACGCTCTCGCTGGATGAACCCGCGAACTTCCTCTGTTATTATCATACAAACAGCTCATTGTGCGACTCCCTCGGCGACAATTACCTTCCCTCGTTATTGTTCACTCGCGGGAACTGTTCGGAACAGATTACCTTACGATTGTTTGTCGAACTGAGCGTACTTAATGATCCTGCTATTCGCGGTCTCTATTTAGACGTTCTCGTTTTTTTTTATCACAACCACATGCTTAGCTTATGTAAATTCTTATAAAATAACGCTACAAAGATAAAAAAAAAACTGATAAAGCTAAGTGAACCAAAATTAACATGAAAATGATAACTTTATGTCGGCTCTTTCTATTTGTTGCTGGTGTTTGGCTACACTCGACATCAGCACGCCACCTAGGAATGAGGCAAACGCTCGGCTGCTATCACACGCGATTTTCTGGTACCTACTGGTGCTAATGTGAGGCTAGTGTTGTCTGTGGTGTGTGTGTCCATTGTAATTGTTATGTGTAAGCGCTGATTGTGGCCAGCTTTGAAGTCCCGCCACTGGTGCTCGCGCTACCTGCATTTAGCATCCTGAAAACTACAGCTGGTGGGTGGGACAGTCCATACTGGGATAGATACATTGGATGCGCCTACATGCCACTGTGGCGTAGTAGTGAAAAGGTTGTGTTGGTTTTGTGGGAGATGTAAGTACCAACATTAGTTTCCAAAGTTGTGTAACTAACTAAATTATGGCCTATATTATACGTATGGGTCCGTCAAAGATGTTTTTGCCTAAGACACTAAAATTGGAAAATATTGTACCTACGCACTTTCACAATATCGCAAATAAAATTATACACCGATACAAAGGTAGGTTGGTACACCTTCGCCTCGTGTAATTCCCGCCATTACTTGTTGCTGGAGCGACGGCGATTTTCCAGTTTGGCATAAAGCTGGAAACGCTGGGCCTGAAGCTATGCGTCTCTAACTCTGAACACAATCATCAAATATCTATCATTACTTGTACAGTCGCGAACTTTAATTGTTGAGCCACTTCACCCATTTGCCACTGTTTGTATTTTAGCCGTGTAATGCAAATCGTGTTTGGTCGGTTATACTCGTACATCCATGGGAATTCGTAAAGTCTTGAATTTCGATTTACGGGTCTAGCGACCGTAACCAAGCGACAATTGTTTTAGCGTAGCCATGGTAACGTGGTAACATGGTAACGTGCGGTGAAATATTAATTGTTCTTTGACATCGACATTTGAACTGTCACGGACAGGTTTTTAAAATTAACGAGCTCTAATAGTCAAAAGCAAAATAGAATGGATAGACGTATTCAACCTACTTTATAATCTCTACAACAATGTATAAGCCCCTATGAATAAGACTATTTCCGATTATTAGTAGTTTGTCACCTTATATGCGAGAATGCGGTTTCGGTTCGTGTTTAATCGCGTAAAGTCGTGAATCTATCCAACTGCATGGCTCATCACTGAAGTCCTTGACTCTACGTTAAGCTTAATATTGTAGCATAGGTACCTACACACGAGGCCACTATGTCCACAGACTACCTGCAGTATTGCCTCTCCTTCTCATTTGATCCATCCAAAGATTGTCTTTAATAGATCTCTTGTAGCTATAAGGCCGCCCATTGATTGTGACAAATATTCTACATTATATCTGCAATTTTTATGGTCTTTACAGGTGTTCACAATAAAGAGACTACGTGCGAGCGTCGAGCCGACGCCGCCGCCGCCGCCGCCGACGGAACTCGAGCTCGACGATGTTCTCTTTAACTAAACAAGAATCTCAAAACTGACAAATTATGACCACTTAATTATATTAATTTAATCTCAAAGCCATATAATTATGTTAACAGCCGGCTAGAAGCTTTAACGTCAAGTATTAGCATACGCCACTAATTACCTGCGTGCTTCCGCGCGTATGCTCACGGCGTGTCAGTTGCCGTGTAGCCAGATAATAAATGTGTACGAGTTGTATCCGAACAGGCAGAATACAGGTAATTAGATCAGGTAGAAGATGTTCTGTTATCTTCAGAAAGCTTAGGTTGATAATAAAGTGAATGTGATACCATGCACTTGTGCAGTAAACTGCCGTAACATGGCGTTACGATGCTTGCTACATTGTAT
The DNA here is from genome assembly GCA_951799385.1 of Hyppa rectilinea. Classification (NCBI taxonomy): domain Eukaryota; kingdom Metazoa; phylum Arthropoda; class Insecta; order Lepidoptera; family Noctuidae; genus Hyppa; species Hyppa rectilinea. The sequence continues at coordinate 237,772 of OX637304.1, forward strand.
CTCTTGGTCCTGTAGTGTGTGCCGCGTGCCTCCTGTGCAACACGTCGTCAGCTGGTGCCGTGCGCGCCGCGGGACGCCTCCGCGCCCAGGTGTTAGTATCGCTAGCTCGTCGCCAATAAACGGCTGTGTTCGGCACTAAACTGACTCATCATTCTTTAGTCGGAAAACGCGGCGAACAAATTTAGGTGTATTATTGTTCTGGTCATTAGTCTGTACAGTAGAACCGTTGCTTGGTTCTACTGTACAGACTAATGACCAAAAAGTATACCTACTGATCATACCTTACGACTATAACTTAGTCTAAGCTATAGCTTAGTGCATTGTGCAGTTTTTTTTTACTTGGCCTACACTGTCCCACTGCTGTGCAAAGGACTCCCCCAAATCCTTCCAGACATCTTTCTCTTGAGCCACCTCGATACATCCTTTGCGGTATGCGTGTTGTAGAGTGCAGATTACCTAAGTATTTTTATTTTATTTCTTTTCTATAATAATAATATCCTTGGACATTTCACACAACGCCATATAGTCCCAAGCTAAGCAACCTAGTGCTTGTGTTATGGTAACGAGATGGCTGATAAACTACGTATATACGTTTTTTTTTTGTAAATACATACGTATTATAGATAGAAAAACACCCAGACCCGGAACAAATACTTATAGGTCGTACAAATATTTGTTCCGTGCGGGAATCGAACCCGCGACATGCTGCGCAGCAGTCAATCGCTCAACCACTGCGCCAACCGTGTCGTCAATAGTCGTTCTATAGTGGGTAGGTATAGGTACCTATGCCAGTTTCAGGAAAGAACACCTGCCGTTCCTAGATTAACTTTGGGTTCGGCCTAGGGCATGATAATTATGATATTCAAACAGAAGATATGTACTTATTATGATATACGGCACCCACATTGATAATTTTAAATTCACATAGGCTCTGCGCACGAGAGCCTTTAAATTTTATAACGAGAGCTGATTTACGGACTCAATAAAGTTTTTAATGGACTATATTAAAATTAAAGTATGATTATAATTCATTTGTTTAGCCATTTGCATAATAATATTAAAATAAGTGATGTGTTCAAGTGAGCATGTAACTGCGTAGTGCTACGTGGCGTAGCAATTAGTTATTGCTACGTCCCGTAGCACTACATAGCATGTCGTAGCACCATGTAGCCGATTCATATTTATCAAGATTAAAAAAATGGGATGTTTCTGATTTTTCAGCGTTGTCGTCGCGCTGAAGGGCACTGGTGAATATAGTGATCCGCTCATCTGTGACAAAGTGCCGGCGACACCGTCCATTAAAATTGTGCTATACATAGGTGTGTCCTATAGCTGTTGTCTCTGTGCACGTCTGACGTCGCTGGCGAGGCGAAGCCTTTGTCGGCGACTCGGCGTGCGTGCGGGGTGGCGCGGTGCGGTGCGGGGCCGTGCGGGGTGGCGCGGTGCGGGCAGGCGCGGGGGCGGCGCGGGCAGGCGCGGGGGCGGGGCGGCGTGTGATCTCGCCGCGCCACGCCCCCGCCATCAGTGCCGCACTGCCTACGTACCTACGCATGTATAGCACCGAACCACTTCGCAGAACAATGGTCGCGCACGGATCATTATTTGTTCCGATAAGTCATTTAGTGGTGAAAGCACAAGATTTATATGTGTGTTGTGCCGCCGCCATGATGCTACAATTAGTCCGAGTTAGCATTAGTGTACGCTATCACTTAGGTACAGTGGGGCTCGAAGTGGAACTGAGCTGTTGAGCAGATAGCTCCAGTACCGAATAGGTCAGCAGACGCAGACGCACGATATATGCTTGTAATATTTATGGTCTAATTAATTAATTTGGGACTGTAATAGTAGTGCGGTCTACTACGACGAGCGTGTTTTAGAATGACAATCTGAACGTGTGCACTTCGCTATAATCACGACTATATAATATGACTATACTAGCTTCCGCCCGCGGCTTCGCCCGCACTGTGTTTTGGAAAAGTAGTTTATATTCTTCCACAGACTTCAGATCATCCACATAAACGGCTCAGCAGATTAACCGTAAAACATACATTCACACAGATAGACAAACGGATAGACAGTTGAAGTTACTTTCGGTTTTTATAATGTCAGGTAAGGATCAATACGCATACTATGTATTATTATTGAAGAGGATTACTTGCACGGTGCAGGCCCAGAAAGAGATGGTGAAATGAGCTGGACTCCTTCTTAAAGGATTGGCCTACAATCGCTGTAGACCGGGAAAAGTGGAAAGTGAGGCCTTTGTCCTGCAGTGGGATAACAGTGGCTCATAATTATAATGACTTGATATAGCGGTTTCACTTGTCGTATGGTAGCAATAAACAATAAAAACTGAAAGGATTAGAATAAAGTACGTTAGTAATTATCGATATGTTTTGATGGTTCTACTTACTGCAATATTATACTCCTGTATGTTAAATGATTTGATGATTGAGATTCATTTTAGGATGTAAATTAAAGGACTTGTCAATAGTAAAGTTTTAATAAACACAATTTAGAATCTATATTACAAAATTGATAGTTAAGTGACCGAAATATAGGGAATAAGAGTAAAGTGTGTGCCACCGGATACTGGAATGAGCACCAGGCCACGCTGTACAATCAACAATCACTTAGATCACTCCGGGCTGGCCGGGAAGGTGTAAGATGCTAACATAGGCAGCCAGTAAAACCACCACACCGTTTGATTGCTGTTTTGTAGACAGCGATCAAGAGCTTCGATTGCGCGTTTGTGTCACATCACATAGGTAGTGCACTCGACCCACACGATCAGCTTGCACTATTGGAACAGGATACCACGTTGATTTTACAGATGTTGCACGCAGGGGTTTCTTCGCTCGCCAGATTAAGAGGTAATTTAAAGATCGAATATGCCGTCAGTCCAACCGTTTTTGCCATGTAAAATGTGTATTGTATAAAAAGTATCAAATAGAAATATATTTATGGCTCACTATTTTGTATATAATGGCTTCCACATAATAGGTAGACATATGCTGTCGCGGACTTTTACATAGAACTGTTTAAGATCAACAGACCCACAATACATTACCTTCGTGTAACTCTAACGGTTTAGGCAGCGCACGCCCAGATAGCTCACAGAGGGCAGAAATTTTGCCGACTTACTCGAAACTTATCATTATATTATGGCCAAAGACAAAGACTGTATAAATTGTAGCCTATGTGTTATTCGATGTATAAGCTATATTATTGGGAAGTTTCATTCTGTTCAGCCGTTTTTGCCCAAAGAAGAAACAAACATCCATCCATCCATCCATCCATCCATCCATCCATCCTCACAAACTTTCACATTTATAATATAAAGTAGGATTTAATAATAATATTTATTTCAAATAAAACGTTTACAAAAAGTGTACATGTAGCCAACAGTAATAAGTTTTCCATACAATTAAAGTGCCTAAAACTAAAACTAAGATTTTATTATAGGTGCAAGTAATGGTTGTTCGGAATTGCAATTTTATGTAGCGACCAGCCCGATCTAGGTTTATTTAAACCTGTGTTTCAGGCCATCACTTTACAATCCAACTACTTTGGTCTAGTATAATTTAAAGTTAAGCTGTATAAAAATAAAGAATATTATAAGAACTAGGAGAAAAAGCTTAATGGTACCTTAATATCTAAAACTAAGCCTAAGTAATTTTACAAAAATAAACACTTACGCGGGATCAAAATCAGCATGCCAAAATTTCTAGAAGTTTTTCTGTGTCTGTGTAATTTAGTGTCTCTAAATATTCGGATAACATTTTACTACATTTTTTATACCTTACACTATAGAAACTTAGTACCTTGTTGAGCTTATTATATAGAAAAGGTCCCAAGAACAGATAGAAACGATTAGCAAACGCATGTCTAGTATGAGGCTTAATGCAAACTTAGTCCTTCCTTCTCTTGTCAGAAGGAACAGGGTCAAATGGAAGATGTCCCTTACATCAACGTATTTTGTTAGTAATGACCCTTACTGACCAAGTATCTTGTAGTCCCGTCCCTTACATTAAATTGACCTCTACGTTGGATCCAATCTATTAATGAAAAATAGTGTAAAGTACTTGTTGAAAAAATTTATGAAAAAAATACAGTGCAAAGAGATTTTTGACAGAAAATGAAGTACACACTTTTGACGTACGGATATCTTAAATTTGGAAATCGTTATAAGAAATCATCTATAAGACATGTAATAATGGTAATTCTTTGATTGGGAAGACCCTTACCTTATAGGTATTTGAAGTGGATTGGCGGCGATAATTACACCATTTCCTCATCCTATATTGCATAGTTTTTCAGATACATTGTTATTATGGGGCTGGATCCAAAAATCATTACGGTAAGGGACATTTTTCTTAAGCTAGAATTTTTTCATATTCACCATTCGATAGAGCGAAAAATTCAGAACAAACAACTGTAGGTATACTCAACTCATTTTGGGTATTTTGTCCCTAACCTCAATATTGAACCTACGGTCGACGATATAGGTACCGACTACCCTTTTGTTATAATTGATCCTATATTTGCTCTGCTCGGGTTATACACTAAATAGTTTATCTTAAATTAAGAAATCCATGACCGTAAAATTTATTATTTCTGATTCCGCAATCACTATATGCAGGTTTGGAGGTAGAATGCGTCACTGCCGTCCGGCCGCCGCCGCCCGGCCCCGGCCGCCAGCAACATGCACGTGCAGAGGCTGCGCGCATTGTGCTGCAACTTGCAGCCGAAACATGCCAAACACGTGTCGCACTTGTAGGTATCGGGCGGAATTATAAAACTACTTAGGTATGCGTTTTTACATAATAGTTTACATTTTATTTGTTTACTTATTTATTAAAACACTTTAAAACTATCATTACAGGTTGCTATGATGCGATAGTTAATGCTACTTAAATGTCTTCAAACTTTCTAACAATCAAGTTTATATAGGTAAGTATTCCTGTTATAAACCTTTATAATAAACTAAACAAACATAACACATAAATGTAACTTAATTCAAACATAACAGCCATGCGGTCGCCAGGGTAAAGTCGTTCAGAGAACAAGAAAACAAGTCAATTTTATCCGCTACCGTGATAAGGTACCGCACATAGGTACTCGCCTGGTCTACACGCAGCCGAATCGACTGTAGAATGGCAAAATTTGAACCGTTACCCCTCATTACATGTAACCTGTATGGGGTTATTGCTAGTTCCCCCTTAGTCTCTAATTTATGATGTGCAACCATTTCTATAATAAATAAGGTTGGATACAGCAATGGGTGTCCCGGATATAAGTTCCATGTAACCTCAGATACATGAAAGTAATACATATATTTATTTGTTTGGCTTCACTAGGACCCCACATGGCCACGTGGCGTTGTATTCCAAGTGGATTCTAAGTGAATAGATTCATCCGTCGCAAGACAACCCTAGATTGCGATATGCCTTTTTGCATTCCTCTACGACATGTTTGCGGAAGTGCAAACCCGCGGTGAAATGGACGCCCAGATCCTTGACCTCCGTGACAGCCTGCGGTGGTGTACCTTCTTTGTGGTACTCATGGTGACGCGGTGCTGTGATTGGGTTTCAAGTTTATCATTACTTTAACCAGGAACCTGCCTTGTTCTATTTTTAGGAATGCCCATTAATCCTGAAAGTAAAAACGAATAAGAATAAGAACTAATAAGAATATAATTAATATTTTATTTGCATTGAAAACTTGATATAACTAGGGTTATGTAATATGTTCTATAAGTCATACAAATACATATTTAAAAAACGAACTTGTGATTTTATTATTTTTTAGTGACAATATTTGTCACATTTTCTATAAAAAAAAAGTATTATCTATGAGCTATTCGTGCAGTTTAGATTTTAAATATTTCAGAGGCATTTCACTAATTTGTTTAGGTATAAGTTCCTACTGTTAAAATGTAAACTGCTGTGATGGAACATTGTTTATGGCATACTAGTGTGTGGACATTCTCAATCGTCGCTATGAATATACATATTTGGAATTTAAGTTACCTGTCATGAAAAATTTAATGTCCTTTAACAAAGACACGACTAGCTTTACAGATCATTATTATTAATTACGACTTAAAAAAATTCATTAAAATGGTATATACAATACTAGCTTCTGCTAGCGGCTTCACCACGAGAGAGCGGGAGATTTGATTGAGATTCCTGGTGTTAAAGTTCTGCAAGATGTTTCAGACTTATACCACTGATTGCTCTTAAGCATTCTTTCTGTACCAAAAAGCTTAATTTATATCTGAGGTTAACTATCTTGTAGATATATTATAGTTTAGTATTGCACTGTCTCAGGTGTCACTCTGCGCTATCTTCGGAACAGATGAGCAGCTCACGGCGACATTACATAAGATTTATAGCGCTTCAAGCGTTGTGCGTTCAGCTGAGCGCCGTTTATGAGCATTCCTTCAGGGATGCGCTCGATACAGCGCTGTTCTAGATATATTTAAACTGTTGAACAAGCACGTTTGAAATGTGCAACAAATGTGATGAAAATTAGTAAAGAAGTTATGTAGTTGTAGGTATACTTTTCACCTTTAGATCGCACAGTTGTTCTTTAATTTAGCCAAAACTATTACTCATTGGTACTCTTTTTATTTATAGTGTTCATTAACATGTACTGTAACTACCTACGATTGCCTTAATTTATGTTTATAAATAAGTAAAAGTCATCGATCGATCATTAATGACTTTTCTTCTTACGTTCTTGATACGAGTGCCCGTGCAGTCACACGGTGTTCAATGTGTACCTGGCTGCTAATTTAGATTATACTTTTTTATTAAACTCTAACTTTTGTTAAACTTTACCTTTCTACGTCGTGTTTAAAAAAAACGACGACGAATTAGAACTTACTTTTCTTTGCACAGATTATGCATTGTTGATTAGTAATCGTACTCGTTCCTTAAAAAGGTCTCATCGACCATGGAAGAAATAGAGTAAGCAGATCGGAAATGTACCTACACTTATAAAAAAGTGTTAAATATGGCGTAGTTAAGTGTAAACGACATGAATATGAAGCAGTACATTGAGTGTATGTGCATCAGTGAGCGGCGGGTAGAGGTATCGATGGCTGATCCACTCGCCTCTGTTTAATGAGGCGTGAGGCATCGCGCCCTCGCACCTGCGCTTTAGCCACCAGCCACAGGCACTAGCAGAAGGTCCACTGCACCCTCCGGCAAACAGAACAAAAATTACAATCAAATATCACTACCTACTGTCTCTGCTTGAAAATGGGAACAATCGGGCTCTGCAAAGCTGCAAACTTTAATGCTATAAAAAACGTGTGGAACTACAGAAATGTTTAATTCATCCATAACGATCTATTCAGCTACGTTTCGTCGTACTTACCTGAGAGCAAGCAAGTACGAAGGTTAGTGAGTGTAATAACAAGTGCAACAGCTGCTCGCTACGCATCCTCCTGCTGTGACCAGCGAAATCATTCAGCAGTGAGTAGAAAGCTTTAAACATACATGGCGATAGCAATGGTGCGTATGTTACTTGTCGGCAGTGGGCCTACGGCTACTTCGGCCTCATGCTGTCAGCGCGACACGTCGCGCGGCTGCGCACAACCTTGCGCTGACTATAATGAAGTGGTTACTGAACGTGTTGACACTGACACACGTACACTATGTAGTACAACGTGCACCTCTGCTATCCATTACCTACAATAAAGTTGAAAGCGTGATGATAGCTTTTTGTTGTAATTAAATTTGATGGTGACAATGAGTATTGGTAAAGGGTAAGGTTAGAAAAACTGTAGGTATGTTTTTTCTATGACACTTAGCAATGGGCAGTGTGAATGAAGAATGCGTTATGTGTTTATTTGAGACAATTAGAATCGTGTTTCCAGGAAAGGATTCTGATGCGGGCTTCACCATAATATTTTTGTGGACAATCTGATTTAATTTTGAGATTCAAAACTGCTAATACCTAATAGCCTAAGCCTATTTTTAACCGAGTTCCAAAACGTAGGATATTCGTCTATATGTTTTTTTATGTATATATTCAACTATATTCGTCAATACTGTGGGTCGTTATTTTTATTTTTTCTTTCATTTAAATAGTATGGAACCTGGGGCTGTGGTCCCTTCAAATGTTTATTAACATTACTTATTGAGATTTGATAGAACGTATTTAATCCACTGATGATATTTTAAAACTTCCTTTCACTGTTCTCTACAAAGCTAATAGTAGTAGTTATTATGGTGTGCGGACTGTGAGGCAGTTACTTACTTGCCATAGGAAAAAAGTGGAAAATAAAAAACTTTTTACAAACCCAATTTCTTACTAAATACTTTGAGCAGTGGCCCAGTGGTAACGGCCCCCAAGTAGCAAAATTTTCCTATAGTAACCGACTTATAAGAATAAACGTCATTTAGGAGTCTAATAGACGTTTTGACTAAGGCAGTGATCTTACAACAGCATTTAAAAGAGGATTTGTGCTACAAGTACATACGATCCCATAATTAATTTTATAAACGTTTACAGGATTACTTTATAAGATTCTTACTAGTAGTTGCAGTCTTATAAGCGCATGTTATAAAACTAATTAGGAAAGTGTCGCTTTTCGTCCTATAAACGCATTTAATATGATTGTTTGCTCTTGTTAACGTCTTGTTTCATTCTTCTATAAGACATGCACTTCTATAGACGTCTTAGATATAGCTGCTATAGGTCAAGGATATTATAAGATCAATTTGTCTTAGTCGTGACTTATAATGGGTTGTTAGCACCAAACTAGCATGCCCTCCGATATTTATAGGTATGATTCTACTTAAATGTGTCCTACATTTGCTCAGCTATTACTAGAGTAATCATCCATTTTGCTTTCATTTTGTGATTTGTTAGAGAAAATAGAAATTATTATTATTATTATTATTTATTTATCTCAAATACAGGATTCATATGTTGTTAGTAATACTTATAAAACTATGTTAGTAACAATTTTCATTAAAAACTAGGACAAGAAAAGATACATACATTAATTTAAAAACCTATAACTATAATTATGTCCGCTTCCCGCTGCACCAGACCTATAGCTGTGCATACAGGTCCAGTGCCGCAGGAAGGGGCAATCTGGCTTTCCCGCTATCACTTTTAAAATGCTGTTGGTGCTCCCTCGAATCCTCCGCATCAGGGATGCTGTTCTTTTTCGCATAATAGCGTGAAAGCCATCTATATTCGCTTCCGCGAACATCCCCGATGCGCTACAGAACCGCGGTAGCCCCAACAGCACCCTAAAAGCGTTATTGTATTGGACTCTCAGAGCGTTGTAGGCCCTCTGCGTATGTCTAACCCATAGGCTGCACGTGTAGAAGGACTGGCAAAATGCCTTGAACAGAGTTATCTTCACTTCTCTAGTACATCGTGCAAACCTACGGGCCAGCATATTACATCGGATCGACAACGCTCTTCGCTCCCTTTCAATATCAGTGTCATCGTTCAAGTCCTCATTCACCATGTGACCAAGGTACCTGAACTGCGACACTCTTTGTAGTGGTACACCATACAGAAACACAGGAGGAACCGTCCTAGCCTTCTTAGTACCGAAATGGATTTAAACAAATGGATAAGATTTAAGCGTAGTGACAGTTATCGAAGACGAGTTTCGAAAAAGTACCTTGAAATGAAATCGGGGTCAAATTACCAGTCGATACTTTTATTGAATAAACGTGAGTTTCGTGAAGTTTGTGATGGTTCCGTACAAAGTAAAATTGATATAGACCTAGAAGACTGGGAAGATAACTCTTCTGATATTTGATTTCTTGATTATAACAAGAAGATAATGAAAATAAAAGCGGAAGCAGTGATAGTGAATTTAATGATGACAACAATACAGTAAAACATTACATTACATTTATATTTAAATTGCCTTGTACTTGGACTCTGAAACTGAGCCCGACTTACGCTTATGTCGGGCTCAGTTTCAGTGTCTGAGTTTTGACACATTGCATCAATTAAAGATTCTGCCTTTTGAAGACTTATAATATTATTTCGTTTTAAAATACAGTTTTTCTTTGACCAGTTTTCTTCTGGTTCACAATGTTCATGCCTTTGTAATTTGTCGGGGTTTTTTCTGGGCCAATATAAGATCCCATTTTGTTCCCATTGCTGTGGGACAGCTCCCAGCAGAAATTTGCCTCCCTCTATAGTTTGTACTACTTTGTATGGCATAATTTCCTGGTTACAGCAAATCTAAAAAACAAGGTAAGCAATTAAGTAGGTTTGTCCTACAGGAAAATATAGTTCAGATTTCATTAAGTGAATATTCTGATTTATAACGAATTGTTGAATATCTACTCTGTACCTACGAAGGAACAGTTGATTATTTCGGGATTTCGTAGTTGGTACTATAAATAAGAGTTCTCATTGAGAGAATAACACCTCTCAATGGCATCAATATTATTTTTAATATCCCTACAATACTATTATGCATTATTTTACGTTAATTAAGATAAAATGTGAAAGGTACCTAAAAATATATTAACAGCAGAATTTACACTCGTCGGTAGGGTAATGGTTATAAACCGCATATTGTTTGCAGTTTTTACACCAAAAAAAATCATTGTTTAATAATTTTATTATATCCCCTTGAGCCACAGTGAAATATAATGGCTTACAACCATTTCCAGTCCAGGCTCAAATGTGACACGCTGAAATATTTTTTTAGGTAAGTGCCTATATAGGGTGACTGGTAATTAGTGACCGATACCTAAACACATGATTGTGTGCTCATGATAACAAACAACTTTTACTATGGGACCAAACCTGAATTCTTACACTATTCTGAAAATATTCGTTCTGTTTAAAACATTACCATACATATACTGGCATGTGGGGGTTCTCTGCTGCTGGCGCTTTTCTGCGACTCGCTCTCAAAACGGTGAAGGGAAACATCGTGAAGAACGCGGATTTCAAATAAAAAAATCTTTTTTTTAATCGGTGGCAAGAACCGAAAATGCAATGCCGAAGACACCGACTGCCGAAATTAAAATTATTTATCACTTTTGAGTTTTGGTAGGTACCTATACCTACACCAATTCGAATCCACTACTAAAGGTGCTATGTAAACAACAGTGACCTGATTTACCTATTAAAACATCATCAAGATAAAAGAGTGGAGTAAATACAAAATGCGTAGGTATTATTAACTCGAAAACTAATCAAGCGTCGTCAATACAATTTATATGAGACCACTTCTGAATTATGACACACCAAATAAAATATAAACATCAAAATTAATTCATAATTGGCGGAGTACCTAGCCGCGTAACAAAAATAAAAAACAACATACAGTCGAATTGTTAACCATCTACTTTTTTTTAAATCGGTTAAAAATAACGTGAATCATTCGAGTCATCATTCCTACCTACTTCAAGTATAGGTGTATAGATATATCACAAAACGTCTTATAATCCACGTAAGCTAATGAAATCTCAATGGTTGCTTTGCCACACAATTTGTTCCAATAATATAGGACCGGCGGCGCAAGAAACAAATGACTAGTAATTGAAGCAAATCTCTTGGTCCCGGGGTAGAGGTTCTCATCTTTATTAACGAACATCGCGATATCTTCTACTTGCCAATACAAAAAGCTGTTACTAACGTGCAAGAATTTAACTCAAACACGGACATAAGTCATGAAAATGGGAAAATTTTTGTTGTAAAAATTACGGTACAAGATGAATTAGTTTGATGAATAGTAACGATAGCTCATACATTATTGCTTCACGGAGTAGGTACTGTTTCGTAATAGTAGTTTCATCTAATGGCGTCAGTTCCAATTACAACTACCTAGTTATTATACCTATTATAAGTAGTTTAAGTCCTTATGGAATCGGTCTCCTAGAACTGTCTGATAGGTGAGTATACAACCCAGTACGTAGGAAATGAACGTCTCTAATCTTAGCAGTCAGCTCATTTGAGTTAACACTTAAATAATTCTTGATTAGGTAACTGTAACGTAGGAGTAATTAATTATTATAATTGCATAGCTTTAAGCTTATCATAATTTATATAATACAACATGAATAGGCACTGAACTTATCAAGATAATTAGTTAGAATACCAAATTGTTTTAGTTAATTTATAATTATAATAAACGTGCTTATTGTGTGGTAGTCGCTGACTCCAGTTTACAGCACACTTAAACCTGTGCTTTTATTTTCACACTGTGTATGAAAAACACGCATTAAAATACCTCGGATATCTTTATTGAGCATAAAGATACCAGAACGTTCTCTTGGCCCCGTTCGGTGATCATTTCACCATTGTTTATAGCCGTAAAATTTGACACCTAGTTCACATAATTCATACAATTTGTCAGTCATAAAACCGTAGCAGTACATAGGTAGGTGATAGGGAGACAGTGTTGCGCCTACAGCTCGTTATCTGTGGTAGATAGTGGTGCGAGCAGCGGCGGCGCGCGGCGGTCGGGTTACTGCCGCGGCCGTGCACTGATATTTATGTGACGGCGACGAGGAGTTTGATTGATGGCGCATTGCTGCATTATCTACAGGCATTAGGTCCCACCGGAACGCAGGCGAGTTATGGAAGCAATAAAAATTTCACACAAACGCTGCGCCAAGTATGCGGCAGACATAGTAGCGGCTCGTCGGTACCTGTCATGCGCTCACCCGGCTGGCCGGGCCCTAAGTTCAAGGCTTTGCAGCCGCCTGGCTGCAAAGCCTTGAACTTAGGGCCAATTATAATGTGTAAGTCATTAGGAAGAACGTTGAGCACGTCAGGGAGGCAGGAACTACTCTGCTTCGCTCATAGGATCCTAACCGTCCCGACTCTTCTCAGCCCTAAGAATTATATGACCATTCATCATTTTCGATCGATTGCTAGACCCCTTTACTATAGGTAGTACCAATAACCAATACTAGCGTAAACACTTGTGTCTTACCTACATACCTACCATCAGCCCGGATTTATACAAGTAATCTGATACAATTAATAATAGGGGTATTTCGAATTGACATGGAACCTTCATGGTTTGAGATTTTTGAGTGAAACTGTTTTCACATGGTACCTATGAAGTTCTTCTTATAAAAAATGTGCAACATTCGATTATAGAAAATTCGAGTTATATTTAAATACGAGTTCCGACGCGCAACTAACGCGGCAGAAACAACTCGCAATATCAGCGTTGCGTTTGGAGAGGGGACTACTCATGAACGCACCGTGTGATTTTGGTTTAAATGCTTTTGTGATGGAAACTTTGATTTGAAGAACAAACCACGTGAAAGACCGCCCACACAGGTGAATAACAATGAATTGAAAGAGATGGTGGAAGTTTAACGTTACCTTACCAACAATATTGACTCATTTGCGTCAAATCAATAAAATAAAAAAAATATGAGAAATGGGTGCGTCATGATTTGACTGATCTGCAGAAAGAAACGCAACAAATTGAAACTTGCGTCGCCATGTTGAATCAATACAGAAATGAAGAAATATTGGATCGAATTGTGACATGTGATGAAAAGTGGATTCTTTACGATAACCGTAAGCGAAAAATGCAATGGCTGACCCCAGGTTAACACGCCGCAACGGTGTCCTAAAGCTAAGCTTACCAATAAAAAGGTAATGGTAACTGTTTGGTGGTCTCAGCCTGGTGTTATTCACTATAGCTTTCTCCGATCTGGTCAAGCAATAACGGCAGATGTCTACCTACTGTGCCGAATTCCGAACAATGATAGCAAAACTAGAAACAGCCCCAACTCATGAATCGATCTGCACTATTATTGCTCCATGATAACGCGATAACTTTACAGGAACTGCAATTAGAAACCATTCGTCACCCTCCGTATTCGCCAGACCTTGCTCCAACGGACTACCATTTTTTTCGTGATTTGGACAATTTTCTACGTGATAAAAAGTTTTCTTCTCAGGAGGCAGTACAAAATGCCTTCACACAGTTTGTCGAATCTAGATCTCGAGAGTTGACCTTCCTATTAGATGGCAGCAGTGTATAGATAATAATGGTAATTATTTCGATTAAACAAATATGTTAAATTAAAAAAAAACAAACAATTTCAATTTTTCAGTACAAATCGGCAATTTCATACTTTAAAATAAATTCAAGTTCCGTACACTTAGGTAGCTATACACCGAACAGAGCGTGAACGTATCTACATACGTGAGATATGATAAATATCATGTTGTTGCATTAAGTATAACAGAACCTTATGGTTTACAAAACAGGAATGCATGTAACTGCCGATTGTTCGTGCACTAAGATAACGTAATGCTCTCCTAAACGATCCTGGTCAGGGCCCGCGGGGCCCGAGGGTCCGTGGGCTCGGCGGCGGAGCAGGTAGGAGCACTAATTATGTGAGTGCGAAGACGGGAGCCCCGGGCCCACCCACCACGGCCGCACTAGATTCCACGCCTGCCGCGTTTTTTACACCCTAATTAAGCTAATTTATCGGGACAATAAGAGAAATTATTGGTAGCGGCTCGGCGGTTACCGGCCGCTTTATGAGAGGTATTAAATTGTTGAATTTAAGAGCGCTACCGAGCTACACCGCCTCGACTCGCGGCCCCCAGCCTCGCTTTGATGCCCCAATAAATATACAAAAGATCCCATCAGATAACCTGTGAATGGAGCCGCCGTCGATTCAACCGCTCTTAATGAAAGCCACACCGAGGAATGTCGTGGACAAACCCTCAAAATGCTAATAACATGAGCACGACACACCGGCTCCGCAGCCCCCCCCCCCCCCCCTCGCGCGTCTAGAATGTGTCCTGATAATGAAGGTGCTAATCTCGCAGGTGGACAGATTAAATGAGTATTTTATGGCAGATTAAGTAAACATTTTTTCCTTGATGTGTGTTTTATAGCCCACCGGCGTGTGGGCATAAGATCCTTGGTATTTTTTACAATGATAGCTACCTACGTCATTGACATCTACCCAATTATTTTTTAATGTTTTTAAAATTGGTATCCATTGAATATAAATTTATTAGATACTTCCTGAATTGTATACACATGTCTGTAGATAAGAGGCATGCACTTGGCTACAGACTGGTAGGTAACTGGTAAATGTCTACGTGTAGTGCAGACTGATACGTTAGACCGCGCCCGCCTGACATTCTTGTCTTTTTGTCAACACCCTGCAGTAGCGCTAGACGACTACTATGTATTCTAATCTTTAAAGAAACCTACAGGAACTCATCAAGATCATTTATAGGTTTGAGTATCTACGTAACGTTAAGCCGTGTATGCACGAACGAGCAAAACATGGCGATCACGAACATCGATCTCGGAACATTTGGTTACGGTACGTGTGGACCTAAATTAGCAAAGTGAACACGAACATCTTCCCAACACAATTCAACCAACAACTTCCAACGGTGAAACCATGGTTACTGAAGGTAACCATGGTTTCACCGTTGGAAGTTGTCGACAGTGAAATAGCCAAAAATATCTACGCACACGTCCGCACTCAACAACAAAATTGGATCGCCATGAACAATGAACATTTTTTACGAACTCAGTTTGATGTTCGTTAGTCCCGTCCACAGAAATATTAATATCTATGGTCCCGTCAGTTTTACGCGTTTTTTCAGTATACGCGGTTTGTTTACGTGGTTTTATTTTGGAATAGTAATAACTGAATACTTAAGATAAATCTAGGACTGAATACAAAACCACGTCTTAGTACCGTCGCCAGCGCATCAAGTTATACCAAACTGTAAAATTTCTCCAAATTATTATAAACCTCCTTTTGTTCAATATTAAGCTCAATATCGGACGGAGTACTTGACCAATTTTCTCCACACGAAACAACCTTTTGGAAGGGGCGACCAAAATCAATTCTATTTCTTGTTCATTTTGACGTTCT
This sequence comes from Hyppa rectilinea, assembly GCA_951799385.1. NCBI lineage: Eukaryota > Metazoa > Arthropoda > Insecta > Lepidoptera > Noctuidae > Hyppa > Hyppa rectilinea. The sequence goes on from OX637304.1 coordinate 253,659, forward strand.
AAAGTGCCTTTCTTGTGCCTAGGTATTTCAAATGATTTGATTTTGGCAAAATTTTATTTGGCATTTGGCAAAGTTAACATTCCGCATAATTTCGTTTAGCTTAACGATAATTAGAGCGACGATTATTTGGTACACTTTCACTTGCCATACTTTAAAATAAAATAATAATAAAATCATTTTGATTCGGACAACAAGAGATCCATAAATTGTTAGTACTTAACAATTTATGGATGACCAACAACCTGAAGATAGCTGAATTTAATTTGGAATAAAAGAAGGCACATATTAAGAACGGGGAGGTAGTGTGTGGCTATTGGTTTTTTTTGGGTAAAGTTCGGAATAATCCTAGACGGTAGACGCCGGGGGCACCCTTTTTTTTTAGTGTGGGAAATCATCGAATGACTTCTCCCGCTCTGGGTGTGTCAGATTGTTACTGACTAAAACCCATCCATGTTTCTTTTGCAACCCTTTATGTTCCGGGGTAGCGGTAACCCTTTCGGCGGCTGGGACGGGAGGACCTTTCCCTCTCACATCCCACCACCTCCTTCGCGAGCATGTCTGCTTCGCAGAAGGTGGTGACTGCCTCCCACTCTCTCTCGCTCCGGACCTTAACTTGCACCAGGGCCGGGCGCGAGAGGTCGCCGCCGATCGCCTCTAGGGGTAGTAGTGACACCCGGACTTTTCCAACCGCCTGATTATGTGCAGGAACCTCCCGAAACATCGATGTCCGGTGAGGACCTGCGTCAGGCGGTAGGTGAGGGCGTCGTGACGCCTCTCTAGCCACTCCTTAAAGAGGGGCCTTACCGCCAATATAGTGGCGTGCCCTGCCGGGGGCTTCCTAAGGTTCGGATGGTTAGGTTCCTTTAAACCCTGAGGTTAGGTGTAAACCCTGTGGACAGAAATAGGAGCCCCGTGAAGCGGGGCTCCGACTAGCTGTTTTGGCAGAACAGATTACCTATCTGTTCTGTGGTTTTACCTATACCTTAACTTGGATAGATATTCCGTTAGCTTACTACAAGCACGTCTTAGCACCTGGACCACAGTATTACAATATTATTAATATTGTGCCTGGACCATGCATAGTTATCTAAGTAGTAAGCTTACGTAATCGAATCTTACTGTCCTATGAGCTGTACATACTTTACACATGTAGGTTTCTGCTCACTTAGGAGCAGAAACCTACATGTGTAAAGTAGGAATGTTGTTACTCCACCTAGGCCCAAGTGCTACGAGATAAGTTTTATTTATTTTGAGTTCTACTCCGGCTACCTAGCTGTCAGCGATACGCATCTTATCCATAAAAGCGTCCGTCATATAGCTTAGAATTTACATATTTCAAATAAACCAATTACAGGCACTTTTGAATTATCAAGCGGTCGGTCAGTCCGAAAGATGAAGCTAGTTGCCCATTCCAAAGCACTAAGTAGCCTGTGCAGAAGAACGGGCAAGAACCTCCACGGACACTCTTTTAAATCGTAATATGGTTACAAGATATGGGTTACATCATTATTGTTGAAATTATACATGTGAGAACGATGCAGAACGTAATAAGCGTTCGTAATAAAAGATTTAAAAATGTAATCAAAAACAATTAAAAATTCAATTAAATTTAAAAAGATCCGTGGCAGAGAGATGACCTGTCCCAACTGACGGCGCCCGTTCACGAATCACGAACATGACGCATGGATTAGCACCATTTAGTTCAACCATTCAGAAGGGAGCTAAATGATCCAACACCATCCACCATCAGCGAGACATTAGAGAGAGCATGACATGCCACTAGGGCATAATCAAGTCAATGTAAGACGTACTCAGAGAATGGTAGCTTTATAGTAGGTAGGTACATAGTACTCACACACGTGATATGCTCCTCCTTATCAGCGTTCGTTTTTTTAGGTTGTTAACGCCATCTATTGTTACTTATTTGCAGGACTTGTAACATATGTCTTGTAAATCCGAAAAAATATTGTTTTTCAAAAATAATTATGAAAATAAATTGTGCCATATGTATTTGTGTAATGATTTGAACACAAAGAAATCAATTTTCTTTTTTTTTGCCCTATAAAGAACGTAGAAAGAAATGTAATTTTTTTCTTTTAGTCTGTGTTGTGGCATTTCTTGTAATGTCAATGTCTTGTCATTCAAAAACGTCAAAAATCAAAAGTCGCATTGTCCGGCTGTTGGTTGTTTGGTATAGATTCGCTTTTGCATTATAATAATAAATAGCGGTCACTAGAAGATGCACAATCCTCATGCCAATGGCTAGCCTCAATGTTGCGGAGTGGTCTTCGGACCAGGTGGCGGACTGGTTGTCAGGTACGTGTCTAGGCAGTGAGGAGTTAGTGTGTGTAGTGGGCCCGAGTGAGTCACGGCTGCTGTTGCAGGGCTGGGTCCGACGGTGGCGCGGTACGTGCCAGCACTGCGCGAGCGCGGGCTGGACGGCGCTAAGCTGCTGACGTTGCGCTGCGACGACCTCGAGTACCTTGGCATGCACGTCATCGGACACCAGGAGCTCTTGCTGGAAGCCGTGGAACATCTCCGGAACTTTGTAAGTGTTCAGCTGTCATGAATACCAAACTGCACTCATTAGTATACATAATGGTATGTAGCCTGGACTGTAGTGAGAGAATGAGTCACAGGAGAGCGCAATGTTATCTCAACAGTGTTATCTCTTGGTGAGTGCCGCTACGGCACTATAATATGCTTTTGTCTCTGCTGTTTATTTATAGCAGCGCTGTAGCAGTGCTCTGTATATGATTACTGATTTATCTGGTGTTATTTGTAGTTATTATGCAACATAATGTTTGTCACAGTAACTGTGTGTGTAATATCACTGATGTGGATGTGTTTAGCAATATGAGGTGTCTCGGGAGTGTGTGCAGCAGCTTGCATTGCGTGTGTCAGTGGTAGCCACCACGCTGGCACGAGCCCTGCGCCACCACCCGGACGCGCGGCTTGAGACACAAACACTGGCTGATGTAGCTCGCACCGTGCACGCTGTTAAACCACTAGTGTGCTGGCTGGACAGGTAATGTGATACTATTAGTTATCTAGTTTGCTCTCTATACTAAAAAATATTATATTATGTTATGATCTAGTTTGCAATGTTACCAACAATTATGGACATGCAATGTGTTCTAGTTACTTGTTTATAATCAAATTAGCAGTTATCTGGGTTTGTCTAATTAATTAATCATTCTAAAATCAGAAAAGTATGTTCACCTTTAAACAAATTCATGTAACATAAACATAATAAAAATGAAAGCTACTTGTTGGCATCACTTGGTTTTATGGAAAAAAACATGAAATAAATCAAATTCAGAAAAAGCTGAATGTCCTTTTTTCTGATATTATTGTATTTATTACTGAAAATTTAACAAGACAATGTCTGTAGGGTCAGCTAGTTATACAAAAAGAAATGAGATAGCATTAAAAAAATATGAAAATGTGCTACAAGTTTTGCACATGAACATTGTATTGCAGATGTAATTAGCAAAAAATAATAAAAATTGCATGTTATCTATCTATTTTCTATATAGACTTCCATGTCTGCATGTAAAAGATGATATTATTATAATTATGGAATAGGACAACATGGCCCCAACATTATGCAGATAGTAGTTTTGACGACACGGTTGGCGCAGTATTTGAGCGATTGACTGATGCGCAACATGTCGCGGGTTCGATTCCCGCACGGAACAAATATTTGTACGACCTACAAGTATTTGTTACGGGTCTGGGTGTTTTTCTATCTATAATATGTATGTATTTACAAAAAAAAAATGTATATAAGTAGTTTATCAGCCATCTAGTTACCATAACACAAGCATTAGGTTGCTTAGCTTGGGACTATATGGCGTTGTGTAAAATGTCCAAGGATATTATTATATTATTATTATAGTTAGATGATTGTCGCATGACTGCAGATGGCCGCTGTGCTCGAGCGGCAGCGCGGCGGCGTCGCTGGCCGAGCGCAAGGCGGCGCTGCTGAAGCTGTCGCTGGAGGCGGCCACGTGCGCGCAGCGGGACCGCTTCGCCGAGCAGCCCGCGCGCGCCGTGGCCGCCGCCGCCGCCGGCACCGCCGCCACCGCCGACTACATCATACAGGTACATTTTGAATAAACACTTTGTTCATGTTTTATAAGTGTGTCATTGTGACTGTTATTTCTATACTTTTTACAGTACACTAACACAAAAGGTTTAGTTCGTTTTAGTCTGAGCACTATATTTGTTTGGTATAACAGCTGACTCACTCGATGTTCCCATGACGTTTGATGGCCTCAGTAATTTTTTGGATCTTGTTGATGACGGGACCCATTTGTAAATCACGATGGAGGTCGTAATTTTTTATACACCTGGGTGCGTTAACAATACTTCTGAGTACTTTATTCTATAAGCCATATGTCCATATTGGTATAAGAATATGCTTATATAATAAAATTTTGTAATGTATTGTGTAAGCAGGTGTCACATCCAATCAACCAATACATGTCTTTAAAACGCATGTCCAGTTCCTGTCTTGTATTTTTGACGTGCGCTTCCCAGCGCAGTTTCGCGTCAAGCGTTATGCCAAGGTATATGGCTGTATTTGCGTATGGCACTTGTTGACCATTTATGAAGATTAGGTGGTAATCACAGTTCTTGTTGGTAAAATCAATGTGAAGTGTGACCTAGATTTATTCAGTTAGATTTTCCATTTTTCAGGAGCGAATCGTAGTTATAAGTATCATCATCATCACTCTCCTGCCCTTATAAGTAGTAGTTATAACTATGTTGGCAAGAGAACAGACTGCAAGTGCATGCTCGTGTGCTGCTATCTAACTTGATGATTGGACAGTCGTTGTCGTGTTATATCCGGCCAAACGTGCAATAACAGCAACCCGCCTGTGGCAGGACGTGTCGGACCCGATGATCCTGCAGCCGGCGTCGCTGGACAGCGTGACGCTGCGCCAGGCCGGCAAGCCGCTCGGCTTCGACGTGGTGCCGTCGTTCTGCGGCCACCACCAGCTGGCCGACATCCGCTTCGGCTCGCCCGCGCACGCGTCCGGCGCCGTGCACATCGGCGACGAGATCGTGCAGGTACCGATATGTCTATATTATTATATATCTTCTTCTCTCTTCCATACTTACTGTAAAGTCGCTTTTCTTGTGTCTGTGTGATGGATTAGATCTGCATATTTCAAAAATTGATTTGTTGCAGTTTTGACCATTATTTAGAACATTTATTCCGGATGGATTATGTGTATATAACATTAATTGATCCAGCACAGAAAACTTGATGTTTTGACTGCTTGAATGCTGCATTCACATACTACACAACTTAAATCCTTCTTCTTTTCGTGTGGTTAGTGACTGACCTGGTGTCAGTGTTTACTTAAATCCTAAGCAATAAGGTTAAAAACATTTTGTTGACAATTTCGTGCTTACTCTATTTTGGAACTAGACGAAGGTATTGGTATTACATTTCAATGCTCAGAACACAGTAAGTATTGAAAGACGTAGAGTTGCAGAATAATAATATATTTTTTGAGGTGAAAACTTCTTTAGCGGCGTTGTGCACTTTATTTGTGATGGGTAAAAAATTTTAAACTCGCGTCAGGACCTGATCGAAAATTCGTAAGTCGTGGGAGAGATAAACTTTTTAATGTAAAATAATTGTAATCGTTCTGAAGTGTTACATTTTTATTGTAAGTAATATACATTGTCATGTTTGTGTACGATAGCGCAATAAATGTTTTTTTTTACCACATAAATGATAGTACTTTTATACTGATAATTAAAGAAATTCGTGCACAATTCGCTGCCCTAGTTCAACAGTAAGATATGTTGAACAAAGTATGTTTTGAGTTATTCATACTTTTATGCTTTTACGGTCATTATTTCACTCGTTATTAATTGAAATGTAGTTGATTTTTTTAAACTTTAGCTTAGTTTAATGTATTAGGGAGTTATTTATACTTCAATATGAATAAAATATTTTGTATAATAGTTTTAAGGCTTTTAATAGTAAGATAACCTTATATTGAACTCAGACTAAATAAAAAATGTTTTGTGATTTTAATGTTGACTCTAAAATGGTTTATTAATAATTATGTCTACATTGTAACTCATAGAGTTATTCTTTTTTTGTTTTGTTTAAGAAATACTAAAGATTTATCCAACCAAGCTTCCAAATTTATGGAAAATAAACAGAGATCGACATATTTTAAAGATATCTTAGTATTACAGCACATCGATATTTGAGAATGTACGTTGTCCGACTAAATCCGCGGAAATGTTTGGTAAAGGGATAGAAAAAATCATTTAAAACTGAGAAGTTAGTTTGCTTGTAATGTATTATTTATTACCTAGTATCATAATTGTACAAATCAGTCTCATATTATCAGTTAAAATGTTATTATTATTATTCAAAAGGTCAGTTTAACTATTATAATAATCAGTCAGTGCTATAATGTTATTTATGTGAATCTTAATGGCACAAATAGGTGAGTAGTAGCCAAAATTTAGTTTTATAATAAAATTAAAATAATATAATTATAATTAACTAATTACAATAGTGAATTAATAGTTTTAATTAATTCTATTATCATACTGAACCTACTTGTTACAGACATTCATCATCACTACTGCCGCTTTCATTTTCCTGGTTATTAATTGTAGTTTTAAGACTTTCGTAAAAGCTGTGATGACATTGAGGTATCAAATTGGCAGTACATAATGATATCAGATCTCTCTTTTTGTGATTTGGTATTGCTGGTGCTTCATCATAAGCATGTTCCAGAGTTATATTTTCTGAGATGCAGCCCCTTTGTTTCCTTCTGGTATTCACAATTTTAAAATCAAGATCTGAAAATGAAGATTTGTAGCCAAAGGGGGATGCCAGGCGGCCATAGTAATTTAGGCCCACTGTGCACACATGTAAAAAGCAATCATAATGATGGGAGGCAATTCAAATAATTGATTAGTAAAAGAAATGATGTACCAAAAACTTAGCATTTTGAAGTTATTTAAGATTCTTATATTTCATCCATATAGGTTAAATATATTATAAACTAGCTTCCGCCCGCGGCTTCGCCCGCATAATATGGCGACAAATTATACACATAAACCTTCCTCTTGAATCACTCTATCTATTAAAGAAAACCGCATCAAAATCCGTTGCGTAGTTTTAAAGATTTAAGCATAATAGGGACAGAGAAAGCGACTTTGTTTTATACTTTGTAGTGATAAGTGAAAGATCACTAAATACATTATTTTAATTTACTAACATAACTAACTGGGAGTCAAATAATACAAAATACATTATAGTCATACATATTTATTCATTTAGTTCATCATCATACACCACTAAAACATCATCCAAAAATTGTGCCGGTGGAAAAATATTACTCTGGTGCCGTGCCCATCCTAAGTACCATATCACTGTCATGATGTGTGCACAGCACCCTACTGTACGACGGCCGACAATGCAGTTGCAGCAGTACTGCTGTATTGCTGCGCGGCCTGTGTTAGCAGTGTTGACTAAAATATACACGAAGTATACTTTGCGACTAACATGACGACTTGCTATTCTGGCCCTCACCAGTGAGCAGTTATGTCCAAATATTTCGCCATTTATAGTCCTGTTTCTAGCATTAGAGCACACTTCAATGCGATACATCCCATTAAATCGTATGTGCTCACCATAATATGAGCGAGCTTGTTTAAGCTGGTAAGTCCCGCATGCAATCAATATTAAATCATTTATATTTAATGTAGGAAATTCCCTTAGATTCCGATTATTAACCGTAATGTTTTGGAAATCTGCCCTACTCCTATTTAGGTTATGACTCCGAACATAATCAGACAGATCATTATTTCTAAGCATATTGCGGTTCACTATTTGTAGTATTTCAGCAGCATCTTCTCTGTCCTGTACTCTTAAATAGTACTTATTTATAAGAGCACCAGCCACAGAGAAATTTATCATAATATGCTTAGAAGCCCTGTTGAAAAATGTTTGCCTAAATATTTTAAACTTTGATTTAAAAATTCCGTTAACAGCTTCCACCACCCAACGACATAATGTGACGGCTCTTGTCTTGTTCGCATCCCTAGTTGAAAGTTGTGTCTCACCCTCTTCTAGAGACAAAGGCACATGTACATTATAACCACAACTCTCTAATAATACCAACGAGTCTCTAAAGCCTCTGTCCAAAATAAATACATCCCCCGCTTGGAAAAACTGTCGGCAAGGGCTATTTTCATTTGAAAACTCTTGTTTAATTATATCTGCATCAGTTGTTGTTGCAGGATAGGGACCAAATATATCAACAATATAACCGTCACTGCAAACAAACAAAAATGGTTTAACTAAATTGCGGTATTTATGTAGAGAGTAAGTCTTTTTTTGATACCAGTAATTGGAGCTTTTCTCTATGTAGATATATGTGCCATCAGCAATTACAATTGGTGTTCTATTTACCCCCCCAAAAAGACCATTAGGAATTAAAAGATTCCTTTGAGAGATATCTTCTCTTGTAATGTGGTTTAAACCAAGGTTTCTGGGAACAAAATCCTGGTGCATTATTTCACGAGCCGTATCCATTAGGTTTTCTAGTGTGCTCCTGGGCACTCGCAATAATGATGCAATTCGCTCATTACTATCCCCTGTTCGCAATTTCATTAAATAGGCTGCAAGTGCAAATGACCCTCTATGTCTACCCGATAATCTTGGTCGGACTTCTGAAAGAATTTCCTCGAATTGCTGTTTCGAAAAGCCTAAATAATAGTGAACTATATGATCCGGCATAGTCTGAATGTTATCGAAATCTAAATGCATTACCATATTATCTTTCAGTAAAGAAAGCAGTTCTTCCATTTGCTCTGAGCTGAATGTTCTAATGGGATTATATATTGATTGCAACAGTAAATCCCATGAATTATTGCTCAAGTGATATGAGCAAATTCTACAATCTGAAGGCACATAGAAATTATAATCGCAAAGTAAACCTACGCGCAGTGATGTTGGTACTAAAAGCCTTTCACTACCATTGCAACCAGGGAAAAAACATTGCCGTTGTGTACTTGGTGCTCTTATATAGTTTGGCAGCAGTATCTGATTACTATCAGATATATCTGCATTCCTTTCTTCTACTTGTGTAGAATTTATAGTGTCTACCTCTGATTCATGAGTAGGACTACTTTGTGCTTCAAGTTCTCGTTCTGAAGTGGAATGCGATCGTGATGCTGCTCTGTCAGTCCTTCGCCAACAGGTATGGCAGAGAAGTGTTGTTCTTGTCAACTGCAATACAAAGCAAACAGCTAATGTAATGAAATATTTCATAATAAATTATTTTGTTTTTATTTAGCCACAATTTAAAAATTCAATTCTTTAAAATCTATTGGATTAGATTTGAAATATAATCAAAAGATATCACAAAACAAAAAAAATAAATTACCTGGCGAGGTGCTGTTTGTTGGGCAACCATATTTCTAATAGCAGTTTCACGTGTAGTGTTAGTATTCAGTGTATGTGATCGTTTCCTTAAAAGTGATGTGCCACAGCTGATACATACATTAACATGCCCAACAATAGGTTCACGGTTTGTAGGATGGCGTATCTCATCCCAGGCATTGGTCCAACACACATGGCACACTAAACTGTCTCTGGAAACATGTACCTAAAAGAAAAGACCAGAGAAGTTGTAAAGTCAGCACTTTCACGAGAAAAAATCAAAGTCCTGATCGGAAGGTGAGCTTGTAGGTATGTACTAGTTATATTATTATTTACCTGGCCAACCCATCGTTGTATAAGGCATCGAACTTCAGTGATTTCCAAAGTGTGTCTTCGCAATCTGGATACGTTTAAACTGCAGTTTACACAACGCAGATCACCACTTACAACAGTTGATGTTGACTGTTGTGAAAAACTAGGTCCAGAGTGAATGCCGGGTTCGTCGGTCGAAGCGTCTAATATTAAATCCAAGTTGTCGCCGGTGTCGTCATGAGAAGAGGGAGCAGAATCCATAATCAGGCCGTGGTCGTCAGGTATAGGAGAAACGTCAGAGTGAGTATTTATGGGGAAAAGTAGTTAATTTAAACCGCAATAAATATACTCTAAGTCGTAGCAATGAAGTTACAAGACAAGCAAGCAATGGTTTAGACATTTGACATTTACGTTTTCCGATGAGTTTTTATTCAAGTTCCATAGTTTAGTCGTTTTAATATTTAATAATTTGAATAAATTGTGTCGAGTTGCACAGAATAATGAATACGTGGAAGACATGGGAAAAAAAATAACATATTTTTGTAGTGGAACCAGTTCCTTGTGCGTTTCTGGGCCTCATATCGGCATTGCCCTTTGTATGGATCTTCTTTTTTTACTTGGATACATTTGATGTCACTCCATACAATTTTTTGACCATTTTCGTCTATGTTGAAATTTTTCACCATTTGAGACAGTTTTTTCCAGTCAAAAATCTGTTGATAGCCTATTTCATTGACTGTAAAAGGCTTACCAGTTTTTTTTGGCTGATTTCAGTACCATTGCCATTTGAGCAGGTGTAAATATTGGGCCACTTCTCAGCAATCTTCTCTTTTCTCTTTCTATTAAGGAATAAATGTTGTCAGCATCATTCTAAGTGTGTCCTGCTATTAAAAAGTTGTGGGTAATTATATTTATGGGTAAAGCTTGCGACATTCGACGAACGGAACGAAAAATCAGTGCGCCTCACGCAGATGCGGACATCTTATTAGAAGAGTAGGTAGGTTATTTTAAAATGTCCTAGAAATAAATAGAATTTAACGTGTCAAGGGACAATTTAAGATGTCTCAACATAGAAATGTTTTTATAATTTCATATAAGGACATTTGAAGAAGTCTCTGTATGGAAATAAAATAAAAGTAAAAATCTTCCTGACTTTATAAATATCTTAAGATGTCAGAATCTTGAACTTAAGGTCGGTAAAAATATGCTTAAATGTCTCAGTGAGACATTGAAATTTAGTCACTTTGGTTGTGTTTTACACATCCGATTTTTGAACCGGACAGAAGAGCAAATTTTTCACATGAAACAAAACTTATCTCAATTTTGTTTTTTTTTAAGATATCTTACTGTTGAACTAGGGCAGCGAATTATTCCCTAACCCTTCCAAAATATCAAAAATGCACAACGTTAGTATGCAAGTTTTCACTTCTGCCGGCACTCCCGGTGTGCTGTTGCACACCGGGAGTGCCGGCAGAATTGCCGTTGTTTTTGAACTTATTATTATATTCGTCTGATTTTTTCTGGTGATTTGTCTAGTTTATTATATTTCTTCTCCCCTTTCTTTCGCGACAATAGATACCCATTCTGCATTGCGAAATGGGTCGCTAGGAAATCTACGAACAAAAACAACAAATAAAATAACAATACTACTCCATGCATTCCCTGTTACAGAACAGTCAATGTTTGTTACAATAGTTGGCGCGTTGTCGCAAACATTGGTCAAACAATCATAATATTATTTGCTTTTTAAATTTAATTTACTATTTAAATGTTTTTATTTTATGAAAAACACATACATAATTATATAATCTTACCGAAAAAAAGATATTCCTTCCAAAATCTTGGTGTTACGGTGGTTATATACACAATTTTTGAACGCGCACTGCGGCATCTTGACGTCTTGACGTTGGCTATGTTTGAACCATACTAATTTGAAATAAGATAAGACCGCAAAATTATTTGTGCTATTATTTCTCGGGTTGTTTTTGAAGCGCTTATCGGAAATATAGTGTATTTTTGATTGAAGAGTGGAAAAGAAAGAATATAAGTAACAAAAACTAAAGGAAAAATAATTTATGGGCGATCGAGGTCGGGAAGTGGATGGGGGTGCGTTTTAAAGAGTAAAAACAGTTTACCTCGATTTCTGGCAAAATTACAAGTCCCATGGAAAAAAGGATAGTTGCCACTAAACTTTAGTTTTAGGTAATAGTAGTTTTAGAAGTCACACTCATTAATAGTTAATTAGGTATATACTATTGTAAACAAAATAAGGGCCACCATGTATTTTTAGTATTTTAAAAAAGGTACCTATTGCTTTGAAATGGGCAACTAATTTCATCTTTCTGTCTGACCGGCCTCTCGACACTATAAAAGTGCCCGTACCTAATTGGTTTATTTGAAATGCTTTGAGTTTGAATAAGGACGGGTCACTGGGTGCGGAATAAAGATAAATGTGATGTTTGCACGGTGCGAAAGGTCTAAGCAAAATACCTGAACAAAACTTTTGAGATTTCTTTTCGGTACAAACTCGTCTTCGATACCGAACGAGCTGGTTTTGCAGGTGGGCAACCAGTGCGTGATCGGCTGGAGCGGCGACGCCGTGCTGCGCGCGTGCGGCGGGGCCGGCCCCGAGCTGGCGCTGCGCCTGCGCCGCCGGGCCGCGCGGGCCCCCGCCGCGCTGGCCCCGCTGGGCGCGCGGGCCCCGCGGGCCCCGCTGGGCACGCCGCAGCTGCACGCGCGCCGCCTGCCCTACGCGCTGCGCCTGCTGCCCGCGCCGCCCGCGCCGCCGCCCGCGCCCGCGCCCGAGCCGGGCGAGTCGGACGACAGCGAGCCGCTGTCGCCGCCCGCCTCGCCCACGCACCTGCACCCCGACCACACCAGGTACGCCGCAGCTGCACGCCGGGCGAGTCGGACGACAGCGAGCCGCTGTCGCCGCCCGCCTCGCCCACGCACCTGCACCCCGACCACACCAGGTACGCCGCAGCTGCACGCCGGGCGAGTCGGACGACAGCGAGCCGCTGTCGCCGCCCGCCTCGCCCACGCACCTGCACCCCGACCACACCAGGTACGCCGCAGCTGCACGCCGGGCGAGTCGGACGACAGCGAGCCGCTGTCGCCGCCCGCCTCGCCCACGCACCTGCACCCCGACCACACCAGGTACGCCGCAGCTGCACGCCGGGCGAGTCGGACGACAGCGAGCCGCTGTCGCCGCCCGCCTCGCCCACGCACCTGCACCCCGACCACACCAGGTACGCCGCAGCTGCACGCCGGGCGAGTCGGACGACAGCGAGCCGCTGTCGCCGCCCGCCTCGCCCACGCACCTGCACCCCGACCACACCAGGTACGCCGCAGCTGCACGCCGGGCGAGTCGGACGACAGCGAGCCGCTGTCGCCGCCCGCCTCGCCCACGCACCTGCACCCCGACCACACCAGGTACGCCGCAGCTGCACGCCGGGCGAGTCGGACGACAGCGAGCCGCTGTCGCCGCCCGCCTCGCCCACGCACCTGCACCCCGACCACACCAGGTACGCCGCAGCTGCACGCCGGGCGAGTCGGACGACAGCGAGCCGCTGTCGCCGCCCGCCTCGCCCACGCACCTGCACCCCGACCACACCAGGTACGCCGCAGCTGCACGCCGGGCGAGTCGGACGACAGCGAGCCGCTGTCGCCGCCCGCCTCGCCCACGCACCTGCACCCCGACCACACCAGGTACGCCGCAGCTGCACGCCGGGCGAGTCGGACGACAGCGAGCCGCTGTCGCCGCCCGCCTCGCCCACGCACCTGCACCCCGACCACACCAGGTACGCCGCAGCTGCACGCCGGGCGAGTCGGACGACAGCGAGCCGCTGTCGCCGCCCGCCTCGCCCACGCACCTGCACCCCGACCACACCAGGTACGCCGCAGCTGCACGCCGGGCGAGTCGGACGACAGCGAGCCGCTGTCGCCGCCCGCCTCGCCCACGCACCTGCACCCCGACCACACCAGGTACGCCGCAGCTGCACGCCGGGCGAGTCGGACGACAGCGAGCCGCTGTCGCCGCCCGCCTCGCCCACGCACCTGCACCCCGACCACACCAGGTACGCCGCAGCTGCACGCCGGGCGAGTCGGACGACAGCGAGCCGCTGTCGCCGCCCGCCTCGCCCACGCACCTGCACCCCGACCACACCAGGTACGCCGCAGCTGCACGCCGGGCGAGTCGACTCAGCTGATTCTGTATTCAGAACGTTCAAACGAGGGACCCTCAAACCTGGAACGACGTGTACCTCCCTCGTTTACCCCACATACAACTCAACATTCATCTTCACAGAAGACAGAAATTAAGTTTGAAATATCCAGAATTGTTCAAATTTTAAATTAGTACATACATTTGTACAAGTAATAAAATAAACTTATACTGGAATACTGTATGTTTCTAAAAATAATAATTCTTATGTACTTTCAGAATGTATCCGCCTAAGCCAAGGTCAGCCGTTCAGAGACGCCACACGATCAGCAGCGACAGCCCACTGTACAAGCGACCCAGTCACACCATTGAACAGGTCACCCTCTTGCACCGCATAGCACTTGATTACTTATTCACTCACTGATACTCTCTTTGCCAACATGTTTATGTAACATGTTTAGGTATCGATAGCCACAACGTCTGTGGAGTTTCGCTAGTTAATTTATTTGAGCCTGTATACTGACCTGGCCAATATATTGCAGTTCTGGCAAGAGCTGAAGCAACAGCGTTGGGGCCACGAGGGAGGCAGTGCCAGCATGACGCCTGCGCCCGACGACACCGCGCTGTACGCGAGGGATAAGGTACCTGTGAGCTTACGAATATTGTAAAAGAATAATGTTCTTGTGCATTTTAACCAATAGAAAAAATGCGTCGGTGGCAAATAATAAAACGAAATCAAGCACACCATGCTTCCGAGACCCAAAAAGTATTTTTTTAAGTCCATTGTGTTTGTTTCTTTCGCATATTGTGTGGAAAGTGAAAGCTAATTATAATATGCATATAAACTATTCTTTTGAATCATTATCTATTGATGAAAACTTTATTAAAATCCGTGGCGTAGTTTAAAAGATCTAAGGGATCTACTATGTCGAGATGATAATTATAATTTCGCAGGCGGTATCGTGCAGCACGGGCCTGGAGCTGTCCCCGCGGCCGCGCACGGTGCTGGGCCTGGAGCTGGGCCCGGGCCTGGAGCGCGCCTGTCCGGGCCTGGAGCGTGCGTGCCCGGGCCTGGAGCGTACTTGCCCAGGCCTGGAGCGCACGTGCCCGGGTCTGGAGCTGGAGCTGGTGCGTCCCGCGCCTGCCGAGAGGGCCCGCGGCAAACTGGATAAAGCGCACTCCACTCCCGCATACGACTTTGATGCTAGTATCGACGAGCCTGGTCCCTTGGCCGCGCAGACCATCCCCGAGTCGCCCACGACGCCCACGGACAGCCCGCTCGCGCTGCACTCGGCCGACAAGGCAGACAGAATCCTGGACTTTAAGAAGTCTAGCTCGCAGATTGGTGAGGCGATACTACAGCGTGGGCGCCGTAGTAATGCAGAGGCGGCCTCTGACGGCGCGGACGAGGCGCTCGCGGCCGACAGGCACGAGGCCGACAGGCACGAGGCCGACAGGCACGAGGCCGGTGCGGACAGGATTCTAGAGACGATCAACATCGCCATGATGGAGCACCGGCGTCGCTCCGAGCAGCCTGCCGCGCTCGACCACATGGATCATACACAGTCTAGGTAAGGAACTTTGAATAATGTCTCGTTTTTTTTTTATTTGCCAACCCTATGAACCTGCCATTTTTTTATTTGCCAACCCTATTAACCTGCCATTTTTTTATTTGCCAACCCTATGAACCTGCCATTTTTTTGTTTGCCAACCCTATGAACCTGCCATTTTTTTGTTTGCCAACCCTATGAACCTGCTATTTTTTTATTTGCCAACCCTATGAACCTGCCATTTTTGTTTGCAACCCTATGAACCTGCTATTTTTTTATTTGCCAACCCTATGAACCTGCCATTTTTTTGTTTGCAACCCTATGAACCTGCTATTTTTTTATTTGCCAACCCTATACACCTGCCATTTTTTTTTATCGCGTCATTACACATGTTTCTTTTAAAATATTTTGTGTGTAAATAGATAGACCTTATAATTTATAAGCAGTGGGGTGCACGCTACGCTATGCATACCCTGTAGTCCCATAAATTCATACATACATGCCCCTCTAAATGATAATAAAAAACGATGATTCAAAAAAAATTATATGCAAATGTCTGCAAAACGTACCAAAATTAAAACACGCGGGCTACCTGAGCGCATTCCAATTCTCAATTCTCAATTCTCAATGCTTTATTGCGTACCATAATGTATAAAGGTGGAAGGAAAGTAAATTTAGTCACAATTATGGACCCTGTCGGGCACAACATAGATAAGGTAGGAGAGAGGAGGAAGACTACTGGCTGTTTATTGCAGTTAGTACTGATAAACCTTTTATATATTAATGTATTACGTTTTATTTTATAAAATTATATACCAAGATTTTTTAATCAGAACATTGTAATAACGTTTATTTTTTTAATTATTCATTATTTTTATTATTGTTTTATTAATTTCTTATTATTGTTATTTATATAATACGTAATTAATTTATTTTTATTATCCCTAAAGTTTATAATTATATTATTTTACATTATCATGTGTAGGTGTGCGCGTCTTTAACGAGTATTTTTAGAGAAGATTAGATAATTACTCATAATTTATCATTTAAGTATTCGCTAATATTATAGTAGCATTTGCTTAAGAGAAAAAGCTTCAATTTATTGATAAAAGTGTTATTTTTATTTAGATTCTTTATTACTTCGGGTAACTTATTATAAATTTTTATGCACATGACCAACGAACTAGTGGAGTGCATTTTTAGTCGCGATGTTGGTAAGTTAAGCCTATTTTTATGCCTTAAAAGAATTTTCGGTTGTATGTCCTCTCTTTTTGTAAAGAATTCTGGATACTTGCGTACGAACTTACAAACTTCAAATATATAGAGACAGGGTAGGGATAAAATCTTTAGTTCCTGGAAGTGGGGTTTACAGCTATCGGTGGCTTCAATATTTACTAAGATTCTAATGAGCTTTTTTTGTAGGGTAAATAACGTGGGCGCGTCAGTGCTGTTGCCCCATAGGATGACACCGTATTTAAACCATGCGTAGGCGTACGCGTAGTACGTTGCTAGTGCAGTTTTAAGGTCTGTTGTTTTTTTAATCTCGCGGAGGGCGTATGAAAATTTAGATATTTTTGCTCTTATTCTCTGAATATGTGACTTCCAATTTATATGTGTATCAATGTTTATGCCTAGTAGGGTGAAATTTTCAACTACTTCTAATTTATTATTTTTGAAGCTAAAATTTATATTAATCGGTATTTTTTGGCGAGGGAAGAATGAGATTATTTTAGTTTTATTGAAGTTAATTTCTAAATTATGTTCAGACATCCAATTTATTGTAGAATCTAGTATGGAATTTAGTTTGACATTTAAGTTGGTGTTATTTTCGCATGAAGTTAGGATAGATATGTCATCCGCAAACAGGACACATGGCTCATTTATATTATTTGGAAGGTCGTTTACATAAACAAGAAATAAGAAACACCCTATTACGCTTCCTTGCGGAATAGAGGCAGTGATTTGTTTGCTGTCGGATCTTTTTAGTTCTATTTCATTTTTGTTGATGTTGTAATGTTCGATTTCAACTATTTGTTCCCTGTGTTTTAAATAAGATACGAACCAGTCGTAACATTTGCCGCGGAGTCCTATACTATATAGTTTATGTAATAATATTTCAAATTGTACTTTATCATATGCCTTAGTCATATCGAGCAGAAGTCCTATCGCGTACTTTTTTTCATTAATTATATCAAGGGCTTTTTGAATATATTTGTAAACGGCCAATATAGTAGAACGGTTTTTTCGGAAACCGTTTTGGCAGTCATTAAATATATGATATTTTTCGCAAAACGCATATACTCGGTTGCACATGGCTTTTTCGAATATTTTGGAAGCTGTCGGTAGGAGGGCAATGGGGCGGTAATTATTCGGATCAGTTTTAGAATTCTTTTTATGGATAGGTTTTATGAGAGCTTTTTTTAAGAGATTGGGGAAAGCTCCTTCTTCAAATGATTGATTTAATAATTTGTAAAATGGTAAGGTTAATTCATCTGCACACTGTCGTAATAAGGTAGGTGGAAGTTCATCAACACCATGACTTTTTTATTTTTCAAATTCTTTATTAATGTGTTCACTTCGTAGGGATCAATTGGGCTGAGGAAGATTGAATTTTCTGTAGGGCGTATAGCTGGAAATTTCTTTGGTTTGCAGGTTGAGTTGTTCGTAGCTTTCCCGATAGAAGCAAAAAAATCATTAAAAATGTTTGCAACCTCTTGGGGTTCAGAAGTTACGCTAGTATTCGTTTGTAGGGATATGTTACATTTCTCACTCGCTATTTTTTTGTTTGTACGTTCGTTTACTATGCTCCACATTGTCTTAACTTTATTATTAGATTTAGTCATTTTATTTTTATAGTGTAGTTTTTTTGCTGTCGTTACTGTCTTCTTTAGAATTTTTTCATATTTTTTATAATGTCTAGTTAATATCGGGTTGTTTATTTTAGTTGTTAGTATTTTTAATAATCTTTTATTTTTGCAAGAGTTTTTTATGCCTACGGTAAGCCAATATTTCTTATATTTTGGTTTCAATTTTAATTTCTTTAATGGTATACACTGATTTAGTATTATAATGAGTGTGTCATGAAACGCTTCATAATTAGTAT
Organism: Hyppa rectilinea; assembly: GCA_951799385.1. Taxonomy (NCBI): domain Eukaryota; kingdom Metazoa; phylum Arthropoda; class Insecta; order Lepidoptera; family Noctuidae; genus Hyppa; species Hyppa rectilinea. Next base: position 272,222 of record OX637304.1, read on the forward strand.
TTATATCTTTTCCTGTTGTTATGATGTCGTTCCAAGTTATTTCCTGTAATTTAGACTTAAATTTTAATATATTTGTGTGATTGTAAAGTCTTTTCTTTACGTGCCAGACGATTCTTTTTGTTTGTTTAGGAAGGTTTAAATGTAAAATGGTGCTGTTATGGTCTGAAAACCCCAGTTCCTCTACAGTTGTGTACATATCATTGAATTTAAAATTCGTAAATATCAAATCTAAGCATGTGGTTGTGTTTGGCGTTACACGTGTCGGGCTTTTTATATGTTGGGTAAATTTATATTCATGCATTAAATTTATGAATTGGCTTGATTTAAGGTTATCTGATAGTATGTTAATGTTGAAGTCGCCTCCTATAATAATATTAAGTTTAGAGTATTTATTATTTATATAGTTTAAAATTAGTTTAAGTTGCTGGTGAAAAACTTCTTCCTCTCTTCTATTCCAATACATAGTTACAATTAATAAGTTTTCTTTAGGCAATTCAGTAGCACATAACTCTAGTACATATTCTATAGATTTATCTGTTATATGGCTTTTATTTAAACAGTCAATATGCTCTTGAAGCAGAATACAGACACCGCCGCCTGTATGGGAACTGCGACAGTACGATGATGCAAATTTGTAGCCGCTAATCTTAATAAGTTCTAATTTTTCTTCTGATAGCCAGGTTTCCGAAATACATATTGCTTTGTAGTTAGGGTTTTGGGTAATAAAAGCATCAAGTAAGTGTTGTTTGTTGTTGAGACTTTGGAAATTCTGAAATAGTATTTTAAATGGTTGGTCTTTGTTTGCGAAATGTATGGTTTACAGATTCATTCACCATATCCGTTTGGTGAGATTGGTTAGTGATGCTCGTGATCTTTCTCATATCGTTTTCTTGGTATGTTGAATTTATATGTTGTGATGGTTTGGTGTTGTGATATTTTTTGTGAGCAGGTTTTCCGTCTATGTATAATTGGTTGTCTCTTATTATTGCGTGATGTCCATTTTGTCTAGCCTTAAGTAATTCTTCTCTCATTAGGGCCCTTTCTTTTCGTGATTTCGCATCTAAAAACTCTGAAACACCCAGTCCAGTTCCCTGAAAGTACTGGCTGCTGCTGACGATATACCCGGTCATTCTTTTACTGAGCAATTCAATTACAAGCGGTCTATTATTTGTGCCTTTTCTTCCTACTCGATACATGTCTTCTATATAACCAGTTAGGTCCACGTTGACTATGTCACGAAACAGTTCTATCAGTCTGTTGTAAAGTTCGCATTCTGGTTCTTGATAATACTCTGTAAGGCCATAGAGTACTATTTTGTGGTGGTGGTTTTCAGGTATGATTGGTGCTTGGAATGTCCGAGTTGATATAACTCTTACTTCTTCTTTTAAATGTTCGTTTTCTAGTTGAAGTGTTGCAATTTTTATGTCAATGTTTTCTATTTCTTGCTTTCTTTGTTCATTTTGTAGAGTTAAGGTATTCATTTTGGAATCAAAATCCAGTTTCAATTCTAATAACGCTCTGTTAATCTCAGTTTGTATTGTATTTTGTAATTCTTCAATGATAGATTTATTATTTTCTTTCAAACGCAGTATAATTAACTCACTCAAATTTTGCATGTCGAAGTGACCCTGCGTGTTGTTGAACTGATTTATGTTATCGCATGTAAAGCTTGAATTTTTTATTTCAGTATTGGCAATATCCTCTGCCTGTAGAGTATCTCCTATCAAACTCAGGTCTTCAAAGCTAGTTGTATCGTTATTGGAGATTATAGTTTTCTTTCTCATAGTAACGTTTGTTTGGATGTTATGACTCGTTGTTGATGTGGTGAAGTTGTTGCGTTCAGGGCTTTTTTGGGATCGTATGGGAGTGTCAGTATTTCCTGTCTTTGGTATTTTACAGACGCATGACTGACACTTCCAGGAGTTTCTAAGTTCCAATGTCATTGATTTCAGAAAATACTCTTTTGTAACACCAGCACACTCCAGATCATATCTAGCCTTGCAGAGCACACAAATTAGAGTTTCCCTTATTGGCAATTTAAGTCTGCATCCTGCACATAGGGAAGGTGGCGCCATGTCTTGGAGAACTTTGAAGGCCAGTATAGATTATTGGAGGCAGCGCGTAGTGAGTTGTGAAAGTACTATAGCGATCGAACTTTAGGCCTACTGGTTTTGCCTTTGGACGATAGATGGCATTAGTCTCTCCGCAGCTTTGGGTGTTTGCTATAGTTTCTTAATATGGTGGATAGGTGGAGCTTTACACAATAAATTAAGTTAGGATGACCTTATGATGACTTATGACAATTTGATCTTGTTTGGATGTTAGTGATTATTAGATTATGTACCTTTTCGTCACTTGTCTCTCTCTGGTTTTCCTAGATAGTTCAGTTTACATCCATTCATGAAGAGTATTTAACACTTATAACATCACTTTTTGAATTTTCGAGTCGTTATTCTTCAAACACTTTTTGTTGTTATTAGTCACTTATATTTAATATTTTGACCGTACTACAATGCCACTAACTTTATGACACTAGTGCTTTCTTTTAAACACTATTTAGTCAAAAAATAATCACTTATTCTATTTTTAGGACTTTTATTTGTCACAGCTGATTGTTTGTTTACGCACAGTAGCGCCCTCTCTCCTCTTATACCTAGCGTCGCACGCAGGGTCCCCGCCGCCCGCGCGCCCTCCCCGCCGCCACGCCCCGCGCCGCGCGCGGCCCCGCCCGCCGGGCCCCCGCGCGCCGCCGGGCCCCCGCGCGCGGCCCCCGCCGGGCCCCCGCCGGCCGCCCCGCAGTACGCGGTGCTGCGCGCCGTGCCGCGCACTGACGAGCCGCCCGCCGAGGCGCTCAAGTCTGTCCGACCGGTCGATGCTACACGTGTGAGTCAATAGTCAAAATGAATTAGCTGGTTAAAAAGAGTTCGAATAAAACTAAAGTTAAAACCATATTCATTTGTGTCTAATAATCCATGATTACATTTTTTTTATAATTGAACATGATAAGAGTAAGTAACAGAATTGTACATTATGCCAGTGTGATGAAGTTCACCAAAGTGTAGTTAGTCATAGTCAGAAGTTTCTTCAAATAAGAAGTACCAGTAACACAATCATTGTATTTCAGATATCCGTCCCCCTTCGGCACATAACGAAGCACGACATCCGCATGATCCCGAGCGAGCGGCACGAGATGCCCGCCATCAACAGCGCGGCTAGCGAGGCGGGGCCCGGCGCGGGGCCCGGCGCGGGGCCCGGCGGGTCCCTGCGCCGCTCGGCGGGCCGCGCGGGCGACATCGTGATGGGCGCGCAGGCGCACAGCGACACGTCGCCGGGCCGCGGCCACGCGCTGTCGCCCACCAGCGCCGTCCGCGGCATCTTTCCCACTTCCAAGTCCAGGAGCTTGAAGAAGAAGAGTTCTATTCTTGCTAGTGAGTTAACTTGCGTTTTTCACACGCTTTTATTAGCTTGATATGCATGTATGTAACGGAATCTTCGAATATGATTGTCCCACTTGAAAACGTTGACTATGCAATAAAACATAAAAAAATAACATAACATTAAATATCAATACTTAATTTTTTTTTTATTAATTTCTATTTAGTTAAGAGTACTGTGATTACAAGGGGTTAATCCAGGTTTTAATCTACCTGCGTGCGAAATTTCATCCAAATCTGTTGTGCCGTGTTTGCGCCAATCTGGATGTTCGATATTGGCGAGATTTTGACACTAACACAAAGTTATGGTTTAAAGAGTATATTACTTTGCACCAAACTGGCACATCCGAACACTATAAGATTTTGCGGGAACGCTCCAGCGACTTAGCACACGTCCGCCCGCAGCGGGCCCAAGGGCTCTGCGCGAGCGGTGCGGGCCACGTGCACTCATTACTTTATTATATTATACGCATGGTAGGGTATTTATGGTTTGCTGGCAGGGCTGCTTAGAGGTGGGCTGGCTCGAAGGTCTATTTGCACAATTTGACATACTTTGTTTTTAAATGGTTTTCATAATTATTTGTTACTCACTATAATAATCACAAACTAAGCAGAAAAATGTGCGATTCGCATGCTAGGTCACAGATCACTCTAAAATATTTTAACAACATATGATAAATTATATTGCTTAAACACACGTCCGCTCTACTTGAGTGCCAATAAATCTATCAGATGACCTAAGATAGACACTAATGAATCCCTTTAGTGATTAATATAGTATTTAACCACATAATTAGTCAGACTGCATCTTACTAGAATATGGTATGTTGTCAGAGCGTCGCTCCGTGCCGGCGCGAGCACTGGCAGCACGCGGCGCGGCGGGGGGCGTGTGGCAGCGCGTGCGGGCCCGAGGGGCGGCGCGGCCGCGCTGGGCCAGGAGGCACCTGCTGCTGACGCACAACCTGCTGTACGCGTACCGCACGCCCGAGGTGAGGCCCCGACGATGTATGATACGTGTGGCAGCGCGTGCGGGCCCGAGGGGCGGCGCGGCCGCGCTGGGCCAGGAGGCACCTGCTGCTGACGCACAACCTGCTGTACGCGTACCGCACGCCCGAGGTGAGGCCCCGACGATGTATGATACGTGTGGCAGCGCGTGCGGGCCCGAGGGGCGGCGCGGCCGCGCTGGGCCAGGAGGCACCTGCTGCTGACGCACAACCTGCTGTACGCGTACCGCACGCCCGAGGTGAGGCCCCGACGATGTATGATACGTGTGGCAGCGCGTGCGGGCCCGAGGGGCGGCGCGGCCGCGCTGGGCCAGGAGGCACCTGCTGCTGACGCACAACCTGCTGTACGCGTACCGCACGCCCGAGGTGAGGCCCCGACGATGTATGATACGTGTGGCAGCGCGTGCGGGCCCGAGGGGCGGCGCGGCCGCGCTGGGCCAGGAGGCACCTGCTGCTGACGCACAACCTGCTGTACGCGTACCGCACGCCCGAGGTGAGGCCCCGACGATGTATGATACGTGTGGCAGCGCGTGCGGGCCCGAGGGGCGGCGCGGCCGCGCTGGGCCAGGAGGCACCTGCTGCTGACGCACAACCTGCTGTACGCGTACCGCACGCCCGAGGTGAGGCCCCGACGATGTATGATACGTGTGGCAGCGCGTGCGGGCCCGAGGGGCGGCGCGGCCGCGCTGGGCCAGGAGGCACCTGCTGCTGACGCACAACCTGCTGTACGCGTACCGCACGCCCGAGGTGAGGCCCCGACGATGTATGATACGTGTGGCAGCGCGTGCGGGCCCGAGGGGCGGCGCGGCCGCGCTGGGCCAGGAGGCACCTGCTGCTGACGCACAACCTGCTGTACGCGTACCGCACGCCCGAGGTGAGGCCCCGACGATGTATGATACGTGATACCACCTCGAGAGCAACGCTGTTTGAAGATCGAATGACGTACTTTGAATCCCTGTCACCTTCAAATTGTAAACAATCTACTGTGGCATAGTTACTGTTTAGCATTTAGTTGTGTTTCGTGCCCGCAGTGCGCCAAGGCGGACTGCATGATCTACCTGGAGGGCTGCACCGTGGCGGCGGCGGGCGAGGTGAAGTCGCGCGCGCACGCCTTCAAGGTGTACCACACGGGCACCGCCTTCTACTTCGCGGCCGACTCGCGCGACGCGCAGCTGGCCTGGATCCAGCTCATCCAGCGCGCCACGCTGCTGCCCTCGCTCGCCACGCACGTGAGTAGCGCCAGGCCCTCGCACGGGCACGTGCTATACTAGTCCATTGAAATGTTACAATTTAAGGACCGAATATTGCATTTCTTAGAGGACGCAATTTTATTTTTCCCACATGTTTGGGGGGTCAATAGAAGCTTAACCTCAAGTTTGTGGGGTCGCCACCCTTGTCCCCCGGCCGCCATCTTGGAAAAAGGGTGAAAACACTTTTTTCGCGATATCTCGGAAACAACACGTCTTACAAAAAAATTGCAAAGACATAATTTGTAGCAAATTGTTTTGCCTACAAATATGCTTTACAAATTTTTGCCCTAAATTAATAATTATAGAAGTTATAAGCAAAAAAGTGAGTTTTTTTTTTATAAAAAAATTCTTTTTTGCTCTATAACTTTTTTTTTTATACATTTAAAAAAAAAAACCTCAGACCAATCTTGTAAATGATCGTTAGAGGAAAATTTTGCCCTATATTTTTTTTAAATTTCATTCATTAATAACGCTGTTGCAGCGCTCCAAAGTTGACCGGGTTCGTTCAGCTTGGTCGACAGAAAAACCAACCCCTGAAAGAGCACTTTTGAGAAGATCTATCAAGTTTGATTTGTTTTTTTAATTTAACAAAATTTTTGTAACAATATATGTATTTACAGTAAAAAAAAAACAAAAATAAGTTAAACATTTCGTTTCGACCGGATTCTCATGAACATTGACGAACCCGGTCAACTTTGGAGCGCTGTAACAGCGTTATTAATGAATGAAATTTAAAAAAAAATTAGGGAAAAATTTTCCCCAAAAGATCATCTACAAGATTGGTCTGAGGTATTTTTTTTGTAAAATGTATAAAAAAAAAGTTATAGAGCAAAAAAGAAAATTTTTATAAAAAAAAATCTCTTTTTTGCTTATAACTTATATAATTTTTAATTTAGGGCAAAAAGTTGTAAAACATTTTTGTAGGCAAAACAATTTGCTACAAATTATGTCTTTGCAATTTTTTTGTAAGACGCATTGTTTCCGAGATATCGCGAAAAAAGTGTTTTCACCCTTTTTCCAAGATGGCGGCCGGGGGACAAGGGTGGCGACCCCACAAACTTGAGGTTAAGCTTCTATTGACCCCCCAAACATGTCCCAAAAATAAAATTGCGTCCTCTAAAAAATGCAAAGCTAATATAACATTTCAATGGACTATACGGAGCACGGAGGGGTCCGTGTCGCGGAAAGCACATTAAACCGGTGGTCCCGGGTGTCATTCGTCAGATTTTGTCTTGAGTTACTGGTCAGAAACCCAAAAAATCTAAAGACGAACCACATCGTCTTTTGGGTAGCCCTTTATATATCACTAAAATAATAGCGGAAATGTTGGACGACTTTTTCATTATTTGCTCACATCCTTATTTGCTCGTCGAAATTTATGTTAGACAATTAACTATCTGATGTCATATGATAATTATCGGTAATATAAACGAAGAGTTTTTAAATACACATTAAATATATGTTTTGGTCATAGGTTTCTTGTCATGCAATATTTTTTACCCACCAAGTGATCAATAATACTTCTAATTAAGAGTCAACTTTTTATAATAAAATATACAGAAATTATCAAAGTCAAAAGTCAAAGTCAAAACATTTATTTCAAATAGGCACAAGAATGGCACTTTTGAACGTCAAAATGAACAAGAAATAGAACTGATTCTAGTCGCCCCTTCCAAAAAGTAGTTTCGTGTGGAGAAGAATGGGCAGGAAACTCCACCGTTACTCTTTTAAAATGTTTCACAATGTTTTGTATACATGTATTATAACATTATATGTGAAGACGATGTACTTACCCAGAATAAAAACAATACATCACAAAAGGTGAAAAGAAAAACACATGTAGCAGTGGCAAGTAAACTTAATTATGTCATAAGTGCATGGTGCTCACATATTTACAAACATTCTAAAAGTTAATAATAATAAATTAATCAATGTGTGAGAAGTTATTCCAATATAATAAAATAATATGGTACAAATTACCTAATTTACTTAGCAACCAGTTTGATTTTGTCTAGACACTAGATTGTCCTGTGGAGCAGGACCAGCATGTTTCCAAGCATCCTTAGCTTTGATATAATCTTCTAATTTGTAATAAGCTTGTTTACAAAGTGTACTTTTAATATGAGTTTTAAATTTTCTTTCATTTAATTGCAGTATGTCACAAGGTATTTTGTTGTAACATTTAACACAGAACCCCATAAAAGATGTATGTACTTTTGACAATCGAAAAAATGGTTGAATTATTTTATCTTTATTTCTAGTATTAAAATTATGCCTATCACTTATTTTGTTAAAAAGATGTCTATTTTTTCTTACATACATAATATTTTCATAAATGAATTGGCAAGGTACTGTCATAATATTAATCCTTTTAAATAGTTCCCTAAGCGATTCGCGACGACGAAGATTGTAAATAGCCCTGATCGCTCGCTTTTGCAAAATAAAAATGGATTCAATGTCAGCAGCCCGACCCCACGGTAAAATGCCATACGACATAATGCTGTAGAAGTAACTAAAATAGACCAAACGCGCGGTTTCTACGTCTGTTAACTGCCTTATCTTTCTAACAGCATAAGCGGCCAAGCTTAGCCGTCCCGCAGGAGTTGTTATGTGGGGACCCCATTGCAACTTGTCCTCTAGCGTGATTCCCAGGAAAACCGTCTGCTTAATAAATTCCAGCTTTTCTCCGTTCAATATGATGTCACAATCGCTACTTTTAACATTAGGTAATGTAAATCTAATGCATTTGGTTTTTTTTTCATTTAGTACCAAATTATTTACCGTAAACCAATCTTGGACCTAAAGAATAGAGTTATTCACGTCGTCAAGATTTTGTGAGCGTCGATTAATTTTAAAGATTAATGAAGTGTCATCTGCAAATAACACCATCTTCGGTTGATTTTGAAGTAATTGGGGTAAATCGTTAATATAAACTAAAAAGAGAAATGGACCCAATATCGAACCTTGAGGAACGCCCATTGTCATTTCCGACCCCAGCGAGTTCACACCATTTACTTGAACTTTAAGCTTTCTATCTTTCAGGTATGATCTAAGTAAATCAAGGGCTGTATTTCTAATTCCATAGTGCTCTAGTTTCAGCAGAAGCGTCTCATGTTCTACGCAATCGAACGCCTTAGAGAGATCGCAAAAGATTCCAATGGCATCTTGTGCTTCTTCCCAGGCGCTAAAAATGTTCTTTATTAGGGTGACACCAGCGTCAGTAGTACAACGCCCTTTGGTGAAACCGAACTGTTGGTCATACAAGATGGAATTTTTATTAAAGTGACGTAACATTTGATTGAGCATCATCTTTTCAAACACTTTACTGAGAACTGGCAGAATTGACACGGGCCTATAATTGTTGGGTTCTTTACTATCACCGGATTTGAACAATGGCACTACTTTACTGTGTTTCATTAGATCCGGAAAGACTCCTTGGTCCACACTAGAATTAAATATGAAAGCTAAATAGGGCGCAATGGTATCGATAATAGAACTACAGACTTTTACAGACATTCCCCAGAGATCTTTTGTTGATTTGATTTTAAGATCTTTAAAAGCTTTTATAACAGCCTGGGGGTGTATGCTGAAATGTAAATTCTAAAGGGCATGCCTTTACATTTTTTCTAAGTAAGGCAGCAGAAAGCGCGGCTGAGGAATTTAATGATGCAGTAGTTTTGAGAGGAATATTAGCAAAAAAGTTTTCAAATTCCTGAGCTATTTCTATATCTGAGTTGATGCGGCCATGTGCAGTCTCTAAATTAAACTCAGTATTACGCTGCTTTTTCCTACCTGTTTCATTATTTATTATTTGCCAGGTAGTTCTTATTTTATCATCAGCTGATTTTATTTTATTGCTAATATAAAGAGCTTTAGCTATTTTGCACACACTTTTCAAAGTTTTAGAGTATTTTGCAACATACTGATGAAAGTTTGTATTATTCGTATGTTGCTTGAGGCCATAAAGTTCAAAAAGTTTTGCCCTGCTTTTGCGAATACCAGGAGTCGCCCAATCGCTAAATAAAAACTTTGTGAAAATGCTTTTAGTTTGTAGTGGAAAAGAGTCGTTAAATTGCTTATTCAATAGTAAAAAGAACTCGGCGTAGAACTCACTTGGGTCAGATATATTATTAAAATTCTGAACACATAAATTACTGGCCAAAGACTTGTTGAATTTGTTTAAATTAGTACATGTAATTTGCCTAAATCTTATTTGAATTTTTTGTAGAGGCATATAGGAACAAAATGTTATAGTTTGTCCACTGTGGTCAGATGGCAACTTATTTAAGATATCTTTATGTAAGTATTCACAATTACAAAAAATATTATCTATACAAGTGGCAGAGGAAGCAGTTACTCGGGTTGGTTCCATAAAAACGTTGGACAAATCAAATGACCCAAAAAGACTTAATAATCTTACAGTATTCGAGTTATTTTCTAGTAAATTAATATTAAAATCTCCACATATGATTATTGACTTGCTACTAGTACTTAGTTTCTTTAACACATCTTCCATTACAGAATCAAACACAGATAGATTCTGGTAATTTGGAGGTCTGTACACACATACTATAACATGCTTATCTAGCTCAACACAGAACAATTCAATGGTGTGTTCAACAGATAGTCCGATGATGTCTTTCAAAATCATCATTTCAAAATCATCATTTTGATATGATTTTGAATCATCATTCAAAATCATATCAAAATTGTAATAATTTAATCATTGCCATGTACAGACATAAGATAATTATAATTGTAACACCGATTACCCCGTTACCTTAAAAATCATAAAACCATATCACTAGAAACACGAGCTAACGACCGCGATAAACGAGCAGTTTGTGACTTAACCAAATTTAAAAATAAACAAAATTTCCAGCGGCCATTTTTGTTTATAGCTATGACAAATTTAGAAACGCGTGACCTTAACAACCAGCCCTACCAAGAGGTATCGTACTAGGTTGTACGGTTACTAGGTTGTGGAGGTCAGAGAGGCAATCACTATCTATAATACTGGTTTTTAACTACATCCGGTGAGACATAGTTGGGACAAGGCTCGGCAGATTGAGACAGTCACGACGATTCGAAATTATTTTGCATATTTTGGTCTTGGTTCCCTACACTCACGTATACTCGTACTTTCAGACGGACGTCTCGAAGCAATTCTCTGAGACTGACTACTCCGAAACCGAGTCGGACACAGAGAGTCCTCACAAGGAGCGCGAACGCTCCCGAGACCGCGACAAGGAGAAGGACAAATCCAAGTTCGGCTCGCTGAAGAAACTGACGCACCGCATGCAGCGCAGCGAGTCGCAAGAGAACGTACCGCACTCCTCCACCAGCCTCGACCGCAAGTACCTGCGCTTCTTCTACCGGAACAAGAGCAAAGACGAAGTCAAGCTCAAGGTGAGGCTGGCAGTGAGCCGAGTTACCGGGCTCCCAGCACTTGCACCGCATGCGCGTTCAACACCGTGCCTCACCAGCGGGAATGACGAGCACATCCATGTGTCTACTAGCTTAGTCAATGTTCGATTCGTAGAACTGTAGTCGTTGTAAAGGAATGGTTTCCCACAGAAGGCGCAGGCGGGCGTGCCCGTGCCCACGGAGCACTACCGCAGCTACCGGCGCGCCAGCCCCGCCAGCCCCGCCAGCCCCGCCAGCCCCGCCGGCCCCGCCAGCCCCGCCGGCCCCGCCAGCCCCGCGGGCCCCGCCGGCCCCGCCAGCCCCGCCGACCCGCCGCGCGTCACGGTGGACGGCGCGGACGAGGGGCTCAAGTCGCGTCGGCTGCCGAAGCCCATCAACTATATCCACGCGTCGAACCCCAACCTACTAGACTTCGATAAGAGCGACTTCGTCACCAAACCCACGCTGCACGTGCCTAAACCTAAACCTAAGGCGAGTACCTAAATATTGAATATTTTTAGTAGTGTCTACATTTATATATAAGACGGCCTCCGCGCTGGCTGAGTGGTAGAGCCGTCATCGCCTCTAGTCGATGTCACGGATCCCATAGTGCAGGTTTACAATAAAACTAACACAATGCAATAACGTTCACGCACTTTTTTCTGAGTTTGGCCCTCACGTCACTTCACCGTGTCCGCGCGCGAAGCTCACGTCGAATAACACTTGTAACTCGACACTAACGTGTGCTATCCCATGCCTGCAGACGGAGAACCTGGTGGGGTTCGTGACCCTGGAGCAGTTCATGCTGAAGAAGCAAGCGGAGGAGAGGCGGCAACTGTACACCAACCGAGTGCTGATGGGCGTGGAGCATCAGAACCGAGCCGCCGCGCAACACGACCTCATGCAGAGGCTCGACAACATCGGTATGTACAGCCACTTCCTGAATATGATCACCACCTACAGCTATTTTATCCGCTTTTTGCGCGTTAGAATCTATTTTTTCGACTCGACTTTGCATATGACATAATGACAACAATCTTCTTTAAATGTTAGACCGAATAAAAATTGCGACACTGGAACCGGCGATTAAAAAAAAAAAAAAAAACATAATATTGCGAAACTATAAAAAATAGGTAAAAAAAGGCTAAGAAGGTATAGGTCAACTAGCTATTGGTTAAGGTAACATACGGCCTGCTGGTGGCCATTTTAATAGTTATTTGTTATGCAAGGCTGCAAAGTTGATTTTTGGCGCGAGTACTTGTGTTGCCGAACGTCTTTTCACTTCACTACAGCGAGAAAACTGCTAGGTGCAAGAAAACAGGTGTTATATGTTGAGTTTTATTTTACAGATACATTGACTCATGTGAAGAAAATACACATACTTGGAAATGAAGGTACATGAGATACATATAATATCTCCAAATTAGATACCCTGTATTTTTTCTTTATCCTACTTGTCCTCTAAGGAGACTGAAAGAAAAAACAAATTGAATGCAAACAACTAACTAATTTAATTTAATACATATTTATTTTTGCCAAGCAGAGGGTTAAATAATATTAAATTAGTATTATTTAAAAAAATAAACTTAAATTACTACACAATTAGGTATTTGACAGGGTAGTATTTTTATGGCATATTCAAATGTGATGTCCCAGATTTATTTAATCAAATGGAATACATGACTCCTAAGACACAGGATTACCTAGTTTAGGACTCAGGGTTTATCTTATTCCTCGTAGAGGCGATCGGCGGCGGCGACCTCTCGCGCCCGGCCCTGGTGCAAGCCATGGTCCGGGGCGAGAGGGAGTGGGAGGCAGTCACCTCCTTCTGCGAAAAAGTTATGCTCGCGAAGGAGGTGGCGGGATGGGAGAGAGAAAGGTCCTCCCGTCCCAGCCGCCGCGGGAGACGCTCCGGGCGTCGGGAGCCACGTGACGACTCTCGGCCACCGTAGGCGCGGGCCTGCGGACGGTGAGTAATGGGTGACTCACCGTCCGATCAGCACCAGACCCGTGCCGTACGGCGCGTATATGTTCCACGCGCGCCTCAAAGAGATGTCAGCATATGAAGGGGCCCCTCAGGGCCAAGCCTGCCGGGTAAGCGGGATTGTCCGTAAGGGTTACCGCTACCCCGGAACATAAAGGGCTACGGAAGGAACATGGATGGGTTTTAGTCAGTAAGAGTCTGACACTCCCTTCCGCTCCACCTAGAGCGGGAGCAGTCATTGGATGATTTCCCAGCCTTAAAAAAAAAAAAAAAGGGTTTATCTTATCCGTATGGCCTTTACTTAAATAAGTTATGTATCCTAGTCTTAAGCAATGTCAAAGGTTATTGTATGAATAAAGATTTTTATTATTTTTATTTTTACTTTTTAACATTAATTCCAATTTTACAATTATATCTTCACAAAATATTTAATTTCTGTACTGTGATGGAAGTTTTTAAGGTGAGCGGTATTATTTCTATGTGATTTAACATTTTATTTTAGACTGTGTCATACATTTTCAGTGGACTGGCAGTATAGATAATTATTAAATAGAAAAGTTCGAATTTTAAAAACTCTTTCCACTCCTCTGAAAAATATCTTAAAGGAATGTTTCCTTTGAGTAAAATTTTCTATCTACAGTATTAAGAGTACTTTCCCTCCAGGGGGCATTACAAAATTCCACCCTGTATATAAATATAGAAATATTTGTACCACTCGCTTCGCTTATGGTTCAGCCCTAGAATCCTTCGCTTGCTCAGGTTTCAATACAAGTACTCGCACCAAAAATCAGCTTTGCAGCCTTGCATAATAAATAACTATACAGGGTGGAATTTTGTAATGCCCCCTGGAGGGAAAGTACTCTTAATACTGTAGATAGAAAATTTTACTCAAAGGAAACATTCCTTTATTTTTGAATAGAAAGAAAACTGCATTCAAAGATTTCCAAAAAATCGCTTGCCACACCCGGGAATCGAACTGACTAAAATCTGCAAAAAGTACACACTGTACTTTTATTGCCGCGATCGTTAATATCAATTATAAGGATGAAATCTCTCCAACAAACTTGATAAATTAAATGATAGGAAAACCATGAAATCTTTAATTATTTACAAAAAATTGTAAACTAATTAATTAGTTGCTCGAAATGGGCTCCATTTTCTTGGATACACAAATGTATTCTTCTAAATAAATACCTTTAATACCTGGATTGGTACAAACGGCACAATCAGATGGCCTGCGAGATCACCAGATCTCACCCCTTTAGATTTTTTTTTATGGAGATATGTTAAAAACCAAAATTTACATTAAATCTTATGCGAATGTAAACGAGTTGAGAGTTGAAGTTCAGAATACGATTTATAATATTCACCACAACACGTTATTAAAGGTTACAAGAAATGAATTTGTTAGAAGAATACATTTGTGTATCCAAGAAAATGGAGCCCATTTCGAGCAACTAATTAATTAGTTTAAATTTTTTTGTAAATAATTAAAGGTTTCATGGTTTTCCTATCATTTAATTTATCAAGTTTGTTCGAAAGATTTCATCCTTATAATTGATACTAACGATCGCGGCAATAAAAGTACAGTGTGTACTTTTTGCAGATTTTAGTCAGTTCGATTCCCGGGTGTGGCAAGCGATTTTTGGGAAATCTTTGAATGCAGTTTTCTTTCTATTCAAAAATAAAGGAATGTTTCCTTTGAGTAAAATTTTCTATCTACAGTATTAAGAGTACTTTCCCTCCAGGGGGCATTACAAAATTCCACCCTGTATATTCATATATTTGCATTCATAATGTGTGAAAATCTTACAATAGGCTTAAAGGTAAGTTACAATTACGAATCCTGTAGGGCACAGCAAAAAGTAGAAAATTAAGTTTGAAATAAAATTAATACATCATAAATTAACAATTTTCACACAATTAACTTAATTATAATTATTATTGACAGGCTTGACTCCACGCCACACTCGTGTTACACCGTGTCATTGTAAAATTGATGGCAATCTACCGTGATTTGTGCAAGCTTTTGTATGTGTAATTTGTTGTTTGGTTCAGTTCCAGACGTGATCTACGGCGAGGTGTGTGCGGCTGAGGGTGGCAGCACCTTCAGCTCGCTAGGTGGCGGGAAGCCTGTCTCGGTCAGGGGGAAGGATGGGTCAGTGCATGTTCAAGTGTTTGTTATATCTACTGACGACTACAGTAAGTGAAATGACAGATGTCGTTCGGAGGAATGGTCGAGCTGTAAACCGAGCATTTATGAGCGTTCACTGGAGCCTTCGATCAATAATACACTAGATACAGGATCAGGGACGAAAATAAGTCGCTGAAGTGGCCACGTTTATACACACATAAACATTTACATTTGTTACTACGAAATAAAGAAAAAAGTTTTATAATAGTTACAACTTCAGTTCATTATAAACCTTAACACTCAAGCATAAAGTTTGATTACGATTGCAAAAAGTTTTTATTAAAGTCCTTCTATCATCGGAGAAGATAAATGCAATAAATTCAAAATGTCGCTTAAAAATAAAAAGTCATTTTAATAATAAGTATAGAAATATTTATTGTAAGATGAAACTTAATTCCTAAGCAATAAGGTTAAAAACCTTTTGTTGACAATTTCGTGCTTACTCTAATTTGGAACTAGGCGTAGTTTTTGGTAGGTAGGTATTACATTTCAATGCTAAGAACACAGAAAGTATTGAAATACGTAGAGTTGCAGAGTAATAATACCTATATTTTTTGAAGTGAAAACTTCTTTAGCGGCGTTGTGCACTTTTTTTGTGATGGGTAAACTCGCGTCAGGACACGTGACCTGAACGAAAATTTGTAAGACGTGGGAGAGATAAATCAAAAAATCCGTTCTGAAGTGTTAAATTTTTGTTGTAATATAAATTGTCATATTTGTGTACGATAGCGCTATAATTGAATGAATGTTGTATTTTACCACATAAATGATGATAGTACTTTTATACTGATAGTTAAAGCAAAATTACTCAATACTCAATATCTTTATTCCCTTACCAGTCCAAAATATCAAAAATGCACAACGTTATATTCAAGTTTTCAGTTCTGCCGGCACTCCCGGAGTGTAACCCGTTGCTTTTAGGGTTCCGTACCTCAAAAGGAAAAAAACGGAACCCTTATAGGATCACTTTGTTGTCCGTCCGTCCGTCTGTCAAGACCGTTTTTCTCAGGAACGCGTGGAGGTATCAAACTGATAATTATATCTAATACTCAGGTCTACTGTCCCTTGGAGCTCTGATAAAATCAAACTTCTAAGCCAAAGCAATCAAAAGATACAGCCGTTTATGCCGCAAATTTCCGCAAATTTTTGAAACTCTCACGGGAATCAAAACCTACAGGGTACTTCCCGTGAACTTAGAATCTTTAAATTTGGTACGAAGTGACGTCTTATAGTACAGATAAAGGAAAAATTGCGAAAACAGTAAATTTTTAGTTACATCATACAATAAACAAAAAAAACTTTTTTTTTCAAAATATAAAAATACCTATGACTCAATTGTCGTGATGGGTGAACTTTTAATTATATACCTACGGTTTGTACGGAACCCTCGGTGCGCGAGTCCGACTCGCACTTAGCCGGTTTTTTTTTTAACGTATTGTTTTATTCGTCTGATTTTTCTGATGATTTGTCTGGTTTATATATTTCTTCTCTTCTTTCTTTCGTAACAATAGATACCCATTCTGCATTGCGAAATGGGTCTCTAGGAAATCTAGACACACGACACACCTGTTCCAGAACAGTCGATGTTTGTTACAATGGTTGCAGCGTTATCGCAAACATTGGTCAAACAATCATAATATGTATTTGAAAACGATGTTTATTTAATTAAAAATACATACTAAATTGTATAAACTTACTGAAAAAAGATATTCTTTCCAAAATCTTGGTGTTACGGTGGTTATTTACACAATTTTTGGAGGTCACGCGAGGCCGCTGGTGTCGCCGCCGGCCGCTTCTGGCCGCTGCCGGCCGCTGTCATTCCGGTGTGACTCGGCCCTAATGCTCAATAGACCCTGTTTCGTCCATCGATCACTAATAAAGAACTAGATACACAATCTCATACAAAAGTTCTCTTAAAAATGTCGCCAATTGTGTTTAGGTAAAATAAATCTATATTAATGTAATTTCAACCTTACCTGCAAGGTTTAAAGCCGTATTCACAAAGCTATTGCAAAAAGCAATAAAATTTTACGACCGGTACTCGCTGCTCAACATACATCAAAACAATTTCAACCTTATACGCATGCTTTAAAGTAACAATTACTAAGTGTCAAAAAAAAGTAATAAAATTTTACAACCGAGGCTCGCCACTAGCACAAGGAACGAGTGGAGACGAACCAGAACAATATTTTTTGTTTGTACTGTAAATTATTATATATGGTATTTTAACATACTTCAAAAAAAGGAGGAGGTTACTCAATGCGTCGCGTATTTATAATTTATTTTTTATTTTTATGTTGCACACCACCCATAAGTCGAAGACGAATCGACCGATTGAGATGATTCATTACATTAGGTTTGTTCCCAAGTTTGTCCTGTTTACATCTAATCCTCGTTCTGATGATGGGATCTACTAGGAATTTAGGCAACGCCTTAAATATTAAAGGCATACAATTAGCGATTTTGGTATTTTTAGATAAATCAGAACTTTACATTCAGAAAATATAAATTAGTGAGGAAGAATATACAAAAATCAAAGAATATTATTGTCCCAATTTTTTGACATATTGTTCATAATAAATTACAAATGTCGATAAAAAGAAATACTTCGGATCGAAGAATTCTTCGGATCTTTGACGTGCTGTAACTGATATCCATTCTCCACACCTCACTGGATCACGAGGAAAGCTAAAAATAATTGAATATTTTCAAAGTCCCGACTAAACAACCACAAAAAAATATTGGGAATATCAAAAAACCCGACTGATAAAAAACAACTAACAAGTTCCAAACAAGTCACTTTTCAAGTAGTCTTATGCAGTTAGTGGCAGTTATTTTAGGTCAATTATTCATACATAGGCTAATAAACACATAACCCTCCCTTGCATCGCGCAGTCAGGTAAATGAAAACAAAAATCAAATCTCGCATTAAAAAAAATAAGAACTATAATAGCGTCTCCAACAAATGGAACAGAGTCAACGCGGATAACCCAAACAATTTAAGTGGACATGCGTAAATATGATTAATACGTTTAGTAAGAGTCTTTACAATTGAGCTGCATTATATCGCCTGCTATTTGTTACGACTTAATTTAAAATAAAGTTTTTACGATGATTTCTTGACAAAATATTAGTATTTACAATACAATGTTAACAATTATATAATGATAATATTAATACTTAGCAAAAATAAGAAACTCCATCCTTTTTTAGCGTCCTAGACGTGTGATTTTTGCAGTTTTTAAACGAGCACTGAGACATGTTTACCGTCGGAGCGTTCGAATGCTACTAGATGAAAAGACCACCCAAATGTTCAATTGGGTGGTCATTCGGTGAGGACATTTTTTGACGCTGATTGTGTATCTAGTTCTTTATTAGTGATCGATGGTTTCGTCACAGGTACGAGAAGATAGTGTATCGTGACGAGATGCCTCATAATACTAGCGCACACGGGGCGCCGGGGGTGCAGGGGCCGCAGGGGCCGCAGGGGCCCCACGGGGCGCACGGGCCGCACGGGCCGCACGGGCCCCCAGGCGGCAGGCGCCGCTCGCCGCCGCCCGCGCCGGAGCGCTGGCGCGACTCGCTGCGCAGGAACGACAAGGTACACTGATCGCTTTGGTACTGAATATACTTCTGGGGAGGTATGAGGAGCGCGGTGTACAGTTCCAGCAGGAGCACACCGACCGCACGGTGCCCCGCGCCCCTCCGCCTGCCCACACACGCGTGCCCGCAGGTGCACACGGCGGCCGGGCCGGCGCGGAAGGCGGCCGCGCAGTACACGCCGCTCAGCCACGCGCACCAACATCTGCAGCTGGCCCTAGACAGGTATGTCATGTTGTTCTTTCACGTATACGTTACTGGTTCAAAGATTGAGGTGAAGAGACCAACTGTCTAGGAACATGGACACACATTTTTATTTTTATTAAGGTGTACAAGAACCGTTTTACCACTATCGGTAGCGGTCCCTGTACATCGAGATTACTTTATTGTAATGATGTAAGTTAGTTATACACACACACGTCTTCTACATGATGGTTATTAGAAAACTGTGCATCAGAGAATTGGCAAAGTTAGCCATAAGACGAAGAAGAAAGAGAAATCAATAACATCAGAGGGAGAGATCACGTCGTTACTGGACTCACTCCACCGACCGCCGCTTTCAAAAAAAGAATACTCGGCGAACAATATTCATTATTTAGCTACCACCCACCTAGAGTTGTGTCACAATATAAATATGAACAGTACGGAAACTACGTACTAACGTTCGAAACGGCACACTCACACAAACACGCGAATCGACGAGACCCCTAAGCGGTTGTCGCGGTGTGCTGTCAGTCGTGAGTGCCGCGCCATACAATTGGTTAATGCACACGCATTTTCGGGTTAAAACGTGGTACTATGCGTTTCAACTATGAATAGGATGACCTTGGCCCTATATTAGATAAACAATATGAAAATTACATGAACAAGATAAGTAATTTGCATAAAGTATTTTTTTTTGTTAAACTTAATTGTCGTCACAATATGGTGCCAAGGTCATCCTATCCTTAGTTGAAACGCATTGTAGGTGCGGTGCGCCGCCGCCGGGTTAGTCAGGCACCGGCGCCACATAGCGCCATGCCGGCGGCGTCCCCCGCGCGCCCTTCCGACATTGTAGGTGCGGTGCGCCGCCGCCGGGTTAGTCAGGCACCGGCGCCACATAGCGCCATGCCGGCGGCGTCCCCCGCGCGCCCTTCCGACATTGTAGGTGCGGTGCGCCGCCGCCGGGTTAGTCAGGCACCGGCGCCACATAGCGCCATGCCGGCGGCGTCCCCCGCGCGCCCTTCCGACATTGTAGGTGCGGTGCGCCGCCGCCGGGTTAGTCAGGCACCGGCGCCACATAGCGCCATGCCGGCGGCGTCCCCCGCGCGCCCTTCCGACATTGTAGGTGCGGTGCGCCGCCGCCGGGTTAGTCAGGCACCGGCGCCACATAGCGCCATGCCGGCGGCGTCCCCCGCGCGCCCTTCCGACATTGTAGGTGCGGTGCGCCGCCGCCGGGTTAGTCAGGCACCGGCGCCACATAGCGCCATGCCGGCGGCGTCCCCCGCGCGCCCTTCCGACATTGTAGGTGCGGTGCGCCGCCGCCGGGTTAGTCAGGCACCGGCGCCACATAGCGCCATGCCGGCGGCGTCCCCCGCGCGCCCTTCCGACATTGTAGGTGCGGTGCGCCGCCGCCGGGTTAGTCAGGCACCGGCGCCACATAGCGCCAGGCCGGCGGCGTCGCTCGCGCGCCCTTCCGACAAGGATCGCACGAAACGTTTTTGTCTTTCCGCGGCTCACGCCCAAACTTGTAAAAGGTTACGCCATATTGATAAACCTTACCTATTTAAATGGTACCATGAGATTACATTTTTAATTGTTATGTTATTTAGACAATCGAAAAAACAACCGAGTTGAAATAACTAATTTCAACTCGATTGTTTGAAAACACAAATCTATATCTATATATCTATATCTATACATATAATAAAACAGTAAAAAAACTGTGTCTGTACATTGAATATATTAAAAAAATAATAATTGAGGGGGGTTTAGAAACAGTAACAGAACACGAATCCAAAAAAAAATTTGTCTGTTTGTCTGTTTGTCTGTTTGTTTGTAAACGCTAATCTTCGGAACTACTGGACGGATTGGAATGATTTTTTTTTTGTCGTATAGGTATTAAGTCTGGGCAACATATAGGCTATAATTTATCTTGGAAACTTGAACACCTGATGCAGAACCGCAACAGACCAGCTAAACTATAAGAGATACAAAAATGATACCTTAGCAAAAATTGTTCCACGTGATTAGCATTTTCTGCTGAGAGAATAAATTTCAAGATCTGGAACACCTGATGTGGAACTCCAAGAGCCCAGCTACACTGTAACATGTATAGGAATGACGTCTTAGCAAAAGTTGTTCGGTCTGATGGGCATTTCCTTTTGACTTATAAAAATCGAAGATCTGGAACACCTGTTGTGGAACTCCAAGAGCCTAGCTACACCATAACACATATAAGAATGACGTCTTAGCGAAAGTTGTTCAGCCTGATGAGCACTCGCTGTTGACGTATAAAAATTGAAGATCTGGAACACCTGTTGTGGAACTCCAAGAGCCTAGCTACACCATAACACATATAGGAATAACGTCTTAGCACAAGTTGTTCAATATGATGAGCACTCTCTGTTGACTTATAAAAATTGAAGATCTGGAACACCTGTTGTGGAACTCCAAGAGCCTAGCTACACCATAACACATATAGGAATAACGTCTTAGCACAAGTTGTTTAATCTGATGAGCACTCTGTGTTGACTTATAAAAATCGAAGATCTGGAACACCTGTTGTGGAACTCCAAGAGCCTAGCTACACTATAACATATACCGGGTTATTTTTCAATGACCGGCCAAATTTTCACTGGGTGTTCTACCCATGAATGTGAACAACTTTCACTATGGGACCAACTCTGGAATCACGAAAAAAAAATCAGCTGTTTCCTACAAAATATCAATACCTACTCGACTAAAATGTATGAAACAGCTGATTTTTTTTTCGTGATTTCAGAGTTGGTCCCATAGTAAAAGTTGTTCATATTTATGGGTAGAACACCCTGCGAAAATTTGGCCGGTCATTGAAAAATAGCCCGGTATAGGAATTACGTCTTAGCAAAAGTTGTTCGGTCTGATGGGCATTTCCTGTTGACTTATAAAAATCGAAGATCTGGAACACCTGTTGTGGAACTCTAAGAGCCTAGCTACAACATAACACATATAGGAATGACGTCTTTGACGTCTTTGTTGTTCAATATGATAGGCATTTCCTGTTGACTTATAAAAATCGAAGATCAGGAACATCTGATGTGGAAATCAAAGCTATCACTAATTTTACTGTTTAACTATAAAATAACATAAACTGGGAGTACCTGCACGCGGTGAAGGCGTTAACAGTTTAGGACTGATTTTCGATGACGATGGTATATCATTGAAAATTTGACTCTACTGGCCAAAACTCCTATTTATTTTTTTATTTTATCGTATGAATATGCCTTCGGGCTTATGTTGTTTGAGTGTTTAATTTCCTTTTCCATTTATCTTCGTGACACGGTAGCCTACCCGGTAACGCAGGGGAGCAGTCATTTTAATTTAGATTTTTATTGATCAGGTATCTTCACAATGAAACTATGACCATGCCTAGAAAGAGGTCAAATCTTTCCCAATGTTCCAAGAGAACTAAAAGATTGAGGATCATAAGATCCCAAGAATCTACCGAAGAGCGTCAGGAGAGACTTGATGCTGTTCGAGAACATTAAGCTGCTACTCGCTCCGTGGAAACCTCTTCGGGTCGCGAAGCACGCCTGCGTTCTCAGCGTATTCATTAGGTCTCTAGAGACCAGTGAAGAATATGATGCGCGACTGACCGCTGATCGTGAACGTCATGTATTGTCTCGCGAGTCAGAGACGTTCACGGAAAGAGAATTACGCTTGAGTTCCAAGCGTATCTACGCATCGACTTCTAGGTCTCTAGAGGCAAGTGGGGCACGTGATGTGCGACTGACCGCTGATCGTGAACGTCATGTATTGTCTCGTGAGTTGGAGACGTTCACTGATAGAGAATTGTGCTTGAGTTCCAACCGTATCTACGCATTGACTTCTATGTCTCTAGAGACAAGTGGGGAATATAATAATGCGGTTGCCAAAATGAAAACGATGACAAATGGACTGTATGTTTTGGTGGTTGTTGGAATGAAATAAAACTAAAGCTCAGTGTGATAAAAGATTTAAATGGGAAAAATGATAAAAAATAACATAAATGGCGACCCCGTTGTCGCTGGCATAAGCAACAGGGTCCGCGTACGAAGTCGCGGGCAGAAGCTAGTATTATAATAAATACAGTTCTGTTTCAAAAACATTAAGAGTGACAACCCTAATGCTGCAGTGGAGCGTAGGTAATTATTTCAACAAATAGACTTAGTTTCCATACTGTTCATATTTATATTGTGGTTGTGTATAGTTGTCACCACTAGATGATCACTTATTTATGTTACTAGCTTTTGCCCGCGACTTCGTACGCGGACCCTGTTGCTTATGACAACGGGGTCGCCATTTATGTTATTTTTTATCATTTTTCCCATTTAAATCTTTTATCACACTGAGCTTTAGTTTTATTTCATTCCAACAACCACCAAAACATACAGTCCATTTGTCATCGTTTTCATTTTGGTAACCGCATTATTATATTCCCCACTTGTCTGTCTAGACCTAGAAGTCAATGCGTAGATACGGTTGGAACTCAAGCACAATTCTCTATCCGTGAACGTCACCGACTCGCGAGACAATACATGACGTTCACGATCAGCGGTCAGTCGCACATCACGTGCCCCACTTGTCTCTAGAGACCTAGAAGTCGATACGTAGATACGCTTGGAACTCAAGCGTAATTCTCTTTCCGTGAACGTCTCTGACTTGCGAGACAATACATGACGTTCACGATCAGCGGTCAGTCGCGCATCATATTCTTCACTGGTCTCTAGAGACCTAATGAATACGCTGAGAACGCAGGCGTGCTTCGCGACCCGAAGAGGTTTCCACGGAGCGAGTTGCAGCCTAATGTTCTCGAACAGCATCAAGTCTCTTCTGACGCTCTTCGGTAGATTCTTGGGATCTTATGATCCTCAATCTTTTAGCTCTCTTGGAACATTGGGAAATATTTGACCTCTTTCTAGGCATGGTCATAGTTTTATTGTGATGATACCTGATCAATAAAAATCTAAATTAAAATGACTGCTCCCCTGCGTTACCGGGTAGGCTACCGTGTCATGAAGATAAATGGAAAAGGAAATTAAACACTCAAACAACATAAGCCCGAAGGCATATGCCATCGGGCTTATGTTGTTTGAGTGTTTAATTGAGTGTTTATTTGAGTGTTTTGTATGAATATTCATACGATAAAATAAAAAAATATATAGGAGTTTTGGCCAGTAGAGTCAAATTTTCAATGATATACCATCGTCATCGAAAATCAGTCCTAAAATGTTACCGCCTTCACCGCGTGCAGGTACTCCATCATCATCATCTTCATTCTCGTGCCCTTATCCCAATTTATTTGGGGTCGGCGCAACATGTCTCTTTCTTCCATACTTCTCTATTAGTCGTCATCTCGGTAGTTACTCCCTTCCTAGCCATATCATCTTTCACACAATCTATCCATCGTTTCTTTGGTCTCCCTCTACTTGTATAGCCATCCACATTCATGCTCACAACTTTCCTAACATTTTCCTCATTCCTCCGCATAACATGCCCATACCATGACAACCGATTTCCACACAACTTTTCAGTCACCGGTGTCACTTTCAGACTTCCTCTTATATACTCATTCCGTATTCTATCCATTCGGGTAACACCACACATCCCTCTTAGCATTCTCATCTCAGCTGCATACAATTGTCTTTCATTCATTCCTTTTGTGGCCCAACACTCTGATCCATACAAGACGGCTGGTCTAACCATGCTTTTATAAATCTTCCCCTTGAGTTTAAGGGGAATGCGGGAGTCACAAATTGTTCCCGTGACCTGCCGCCATTTCATCCACCCAGTGTTAATTCGATGCTTAACAGTCCGATCTATTTCGCCATCGCTTTGCACAAGTGAACCGAGATACCGAAAGTCGGAGCAAACTGGGAGAAGCGCGCCATCAAGCGCTATGACCCCAGAACTGGAGAGACCGACGAAATCGCAGAACATGTACTCCGTTTTGGTTCTACTGATTTTCAGGCCAACAATCTCCAGTTTCCGTTGCCATTTCTCCAGTCTGCTCTGTATCTCAGGTCCATCTTCACCGACAAGAACGATGTCGTCGGCAAATAGCATGCACCATGGTGCCTCTTCCTGTATGTCCGCCGTTAGAGCATCCATAATCAAAAGGAAGAGGTAAGGGCTTAAAGCCGACCCCTGGTGCAAGCCTACCGCCACATTGAACTTGTCGGTGTTGCCAGCAGCCGACCGAACGTATGTACGAGATTGGCTGTACATAGCACGAATTAACTCTACATACTTCCCGGGCATACCTTTCTCTTTCAAGGCCCACCACACGACATCCCGAGGTACCCTATCATACGCTTTCTCTAGATCAATGAACACCATGTGCAAGTTTTTGTGTGCACGTCTATACTTCTCGCTCAATTGGCGGAGTGCAAAGGTGGCGTCCATTGTTCCTCGCCCTGGCATAAACCCAAACTGGTTTGGGGTAATCTCTCTCTCCTCTCGCAGTCTTTTCTCTATTATTTTCTCCCATACCTTCATACTATGGGACATGAGATTTATCCCTCGATAGTTGTTGCAGTCCTGTACATCAGCATTATTTTTGAAGATGGGCACTAGCGAACTATTGCACCGTTCTTGTGGGATCACTCCTTCTTGCAACAACTTATTGAAGAATAAAGTCAGCCACATACATCCATCTTCTTTTAAACACTTCCATACTTCTACTGGTATATCATCTGGGCCCATTGCCTTTCCATTCTTCATACTTTGAACTGCCCTTCTTACTTCATCCAGTGCAGGTACTCCATACGTACATTTTATAATTACACAGTAAAATTAGTGATAGCTTTGATTTCCACATCAGATGTTTCTGATCTTCGATTTTTATAAGTCAACAGGAAATGCGCATCAGATTGAACGACTTTTTCTTAGACGTCATTTCTATATGTGTTATGTTGTAGCTAGGCTCTTGGAGTTCCACAACAAGTGTTCCAGATCTTCGATTTTTATAAGTCAACAGAGATTGCTCATCAGATTGAACAACTTTTTCTAAGACGTCATTCCTATATGTGTTATGGTGTAGCTAGGTTCTTGGTGTTCCAAAACAGGTGTTCCAGATCTTCAATTTTTATACGTCAACAGAGAGTGCTCATCAGGCTGAACAACTTTCGCTAAGACGTCATTCCTATATGTGTTATGGTGTAGCTAGGCTCTTGGAGTTCCACAACAGGTGTTCCAGATCTTCGATTTTTATAAGTCAACAAAGAGTGCTCATCAGATTGAACAACTTTTGCTGAGACGTCATTCCTATATGTGTTATGGTGTAGCTAGGCTCTTGGAGTTCCACAACAGGTGTCCAGATCTTCGATTTTTATAAGTCAACAGGAAACGCCCATCAGACCGAACAACTTTTGCTAAGACGTCATTCCCATATGTGTTATGGTAAAGCTGGGCTCTTGGAGTTCCACAACAGGTGTTCCAGATCTTCAAATATATTCTCTCAGCAGAAAATGCTCATCACGTGGAACAATTTTTGCTATGTTATCATTTTTGTATCTCTTATAGTTTAGCTGGTCTGTTGCGGTTCTGCATCAGGTGTTCAAGTTTTCAAGATAAATTATAGCCTATATGTTGCCCAGACTGAATACCTATACAACAAAAAAATCATTCCAATCCGTCCAGTAGTTCCGAAGATTACCGTGTACAAACAAACAGACAATTTTTTTTTGGATTCGTGCTCTATTACTGCTTCTAAACCCCCCTCAATTTTTTTTTAATATATTCAATGTACAGACACAGTTTTTTTACTGTTTTATTATATGTATAATATAGATTTGTATTTTCTTGCGTACTTCAACAACAACTCTGCAATTGTACGAATCGTACAATATGAAAAGTTAAGTCCGCCTCTGTACATTTCTGTGCTTAAAGTATTAAATAAATTAATAGTTAACGACTTTATTAAAGAATAACCTCTTCTTGAATAAAGTCGTTATCTATTTATACCGTATACTTTGGTTGAGGCACGAAAAGTGCCTTTGTTTTATTGCATGTGATTGATTTTAGTTTCAGCCGTAATAATGCAACGAGCGGCTCTCCCACGGGTACGGGGGCGCGGACTCGTTGGAGCGGCGCGGGCGCACAGGGCGCGCCGGGCGGGCCGGGCGGGCCGGGCGGGCCGGGCGGGCCGGGCGGGCTGGGCGGGCTGGGTGGGCCCGGCGGGCCCGGCGGGGCGGGCGCGGCGGGCGCGCGGCGCGGCGCGCACTACCCGCACCTGCAGTGCCCGCCCACGTTCCAGGCCGAGACCTACTCGCTGTCGCGCCTGCCGCCGCGCGACCACGAGGACGCCTAGCGCGGAACGGACGGAACACAAAAGCACTCACACACACGCGCGTGTAGCTAGAACAAGCGAACTCGCGCCTGGTATTCGTTCGAGGTCGCCAAATGTTCGTAACTAGCTGTGCATACACCAAATTTTTCTCGTTCTTTGGAACCGACTTTGTTTTCTTATCCATTTCGTACCTTAGCCGGGCCACGTTCTCACCACGTCTGATTGAATACATTGTCACGCCTGCAGAATGTCAATCGATCATTCCTACTTTTACTATTCTTCCAGCTATAAAAAATCACAAATAAAATAAAAACAGTTACGAGTAAATATATTCTAATCACACACCAATGAGATATGTACATGGTTATCACAAAATACGCTACGCTCAATTATTTTTTATTTTAAATTGTAAATAATTAGTAGTAACTGAAATTACCGCTAAGATAAAAAGAAATAAGAATATAAATATGGGATTTATTATTAAAAGTAAATGAAAACATATCTCTAAATACTATATTAAAATATAATATTAAACGAAATGTATCATTCGATGTATAGGAAGTAAGTCCATGTCTTATTGACTCGTGTAAATCAAATATAAACCGAGAA
This sequence comes from Hyppa rectilinea, assembly GCA_951799385.1. Lineage (NCBI taxonomy): Eukaryota > Metazoa > Arthropoda > Insecta > Lepidoptera > Noctuidae > Hyppa > Hyppa rectilinea. Next base: position 300,212 of record OX637304.1, read on the forward strand.
AAGAATTAAACAGAGAAACCAATAGTCGCTGAAATAAAAATATGTTTTTTTTTGTTGTAAGTGCATACATTTTCAGTTACATTGTTAGCCATAGAGCTTATACAACGTTATTGTTTTATTAGTTATTGATTAACGAAAAAACAGTTAATCGTCTCAAAGATTTCTAACAAAATAGCGTAAAATTTAGCGTCACCACTCGCCGCTTCGCGATGTCTAGGTCTCGGTACTGTAGTACTTACATCCTAAATAGGACCGAGTGACCCCTTGAAAATTCAAAAGTGCGTGTGCACTTTTGAATTTTCAAGGGGTCGGTCAGTCAGAAAGATGAAGCTAGTTGCACATTCCAGTTGCAGGAGGTAGGAGAAAAAAAAACAAAAAAAGCCGTCGAAGCTAAGAGATTACTAGTCCATACTGATGGCACTCGTTCATGAACAGTCAATCAGAAATTCAATACTGTTGCACGGAGTTCACGAATATATGGCAGCTGTACTAGTAGTAAATGTTTGGTATAATTTCCAATCACAAACTTTTGAACCACTCTGACGCCACACAGGTCTGACGCGAACTCCGTTCTTTAGTATTCAATTTCTGATTTTGATCATTTACTTTTGCTGTTGACTGAACATGACGCATGGATTAGCACCATTCAGCTAAACTACTTTGATGGGAGCTAAATGATCCAACACACGCGCCACCATCAGCGAGATATTAGAGTGAGCATGACATGCTCTCAGTAAAAAAGAAATATATTACACTTTACATCACGCCTGTATCCCCAAAAGATTAGGTAGCGATGTGATGGTTTGCGGGCTAATTGTAATCACCTTGAATACAATAATCTTCAGTGTTTTATTTAAATAAAATGAAACCGAGACTGACTGCCTAACAAATTTTTGAAAAACTTGTTTCTAAAACGCGGCGCATGGGTACTGATATATGTCGCAAGTTTATACGAAACTGTGCACGCGTTACAACTGGTTGGCGACTGATTTTTTTTTTCGTTTTATGAGACTGCTTGGCGCCAGCCCCGCCCTTTTTTTTTTTTTTTTTTTATGGCTGGGAAATCATCCAATGACTGCTCCCGCTCTGGGTGGAGCGGAAGGGAGTGTCAGACTCTTACTGACTAAAACCCATCCATGTTCCTTCCATAGCCCTTTATGTTCCGGGGTAGCGGTAACCCTTTCGGACAATCCCGCTTACCCGGCAGGCTTGGCCCTGAGGGGCCCCTTCATATGCTGACATCTCTTTGAGGCGCGCGTGGAACATATACGCGCCGTCCGGCACGGGCCTGGTGCTGATCGGACGGTGAGTCACCCATTACTCACCGTCCGCAGGCCCGCGCCTACGGTGGCCGGGAGTCGTCACGTGGCTCCCGATGCCCGGGGCGTCTCCTGCGGCGGCTGGGACGGGACAACCTTTCTCTCTCCCATCCCGCCACCCCATCGCGAGCATGACTTTTTCGCAGAAGGAGGTGACTGCCTCCCACTCCCTCTCGCCCCGGACCATGGCTTGCACCAGGGCCGGGTGCGAGAGGTCGACGCCGCCGATCGCCTCTACGAGGACAAATGCGCACCCTGTGTCCTGTAGTGCTATTCTGTAAAAATATCACCGTAAAAGCTCGTCTTGTGTGATGTCTCGTCACAGTGTTAGGTGCCTAGGAAATTATTTTATTCCGGCTAGCATGAACGAAATCCACTTATAGTAAAAAGTAATTGGGATAGTTATACTTTTTTTTCTTCCCTGATTATACCTATTATTTTAATCTATCTATCTATTTCATCTATTTTTTTCTACGTATCTTCGTTTTTATCTATTTTTCTATGTATCTTCGTTTTTATCTATTTTTTCTATGTATCTCTCAATCTTGTTTAATTACTTTTAACATATTATGGTTAAGAGGTAAAAAAAAAATCTAATGGTTTCAGAATGACGCTATATTAATTTACTTGAGAGTTACTAACCGAATACTCGTTTATTTGATAATAATTAATGAACTATTTAGAGCGTGTCGCCTCATCTGTGAACGAATTGTTCCCTCAGCTTCTCGCAGTCTACAGCTGAACATGATGTCTTCCAATAAATATTTACCTACCCTCCAGATCTTAAGAAGCTGCTCATTATCCACGTGCCACTCACAGATTCAATTCCTCATGTTTATGAATCTACTAATAAGGCGTGTCTCAGCGCAGCTTCTCAGTAATTATAATATCGGTATCCTCCATAATATAATGTCTCATAATATCATTACTAATTTTATTTATAAACTTCGAAGTTCGAACTCGTAACTTTTCTGCAAAAACCCATATTATCCATGATAAACAAAATTCTCGCAACATAGTTTCAGCAACATGTGTTACGGCTAACACACGAATCATGTGTGTGCTGCACCAATGTTGTGTAACTTTTGATTATCTTGATTACGGGACTTATGGCTACCGCGTATTTTAAGTATTGTGTAAAAGTATTGTATGAGTGATGCAAACGTTAACGTCCGATATATTATATAGTAATGTGAAGTTGACTAGGTGTTTACATGAAGCGATGCTTCTAGGGACCGCCACTCGGTCTCTGCTTTGTGTATTTTTACTTAAATGTTGTTGTAATTCGATATCTACTGACGGCACTACAACAAGTGGTGTACCTACTTAGTTTAAAAGTCTCCAATTTAATTCCAAACTTTTTGTAAACATACTAAGTGTCGGGTTTACATTTAAGGCCGAACCGAACCATTTAGAAAAAGACTAGGTAGGTACTGTAGTGTAAAATAAAATAAAAATGTAACTAGATACGGTTTTTTATATGGGTGTGCGTAGTAAGATGTGAACTGGCGAGCGGTAAGCACCTCACTAACGCCCAGACACGTCAAAGTTACGTCGAACAATATGCTGTTTTGAAAAGCTGACGGTATCAGAAAGATACCAAAAAAATCCAAATCGCTGGTATTTCGGTACTAAAAATGAGCCATCACTTGTGAGAATGCTACCGCTGCCTATGGGAGCTTTTATATTGAACCGTTGCACGACTCTGCACAGCGCGTAGAAGGACGTTTGTTGACGTGGATCGGCAATAATTCAAGATGACGTTCTTGGTCAACGTAGGATGAGCGTCTTATTGTTATAATTTTACATTATTTAACGATTCGTTTTCCTATTGTGCTGTGACGGCTACATCGTGACGTCACATGCCATGCTACTGTAAATTATAAAAGCACTGAGGTATGTATATTCAATCAAACAAGTCTGAAGTCGGCCACGCGCCGACACACGACGCGGTGCGCGCCATGCACCACTAACTAACTAGATAGGCACCATAGCGACTAAATTATTTCATCATGGCTTCCAAATTATAATGTGTTTTATTGGAAGATATTTTAAATGAATATTATTAGTTTTAGAACAAGACTGGATGTTTATAACATAAATTGATATGGCTGTATGAGGCAATCTATTGTGCACAATACAGTGTAGCAGATCACGACGTCAAACTCGACGAGTTACGAGTTACGTCTCGTTCAGGGTGCTATCAACCCGTCGTAGATCATTTATTATTATTATATTTTATTTCACTGAGCCGTTTCGCCGCTTCCTAGTATATCAGTGGGTGACTACTTAGCGTACTTCTCAAGTTAGCGTCAGAATGGCTGGTTGCCTATGGTAAACGGCTCTGAATGTATGTTCAAGATTGCTTATATTTGCTACATATGATATATTCAGAGAAATATGTATTTTCTTTTGACCAGCCATTCCTTCGTGTTCAGCATAAAGCACGCAAAATTACTAAAAGTTTGTTGTATCAATAATTGCTTACTAATTGCTACTTTCACGAATTTAACTTTGAGCTCCGTACATACATTATTTAAAAAAGTATAGCTTTTATTAAAATTTGTACGAACTAGTGCCTAATAATTTCGAAAGGCAACACTTTTATTCACTACAGCGTCTTGTTCAAATCTTACAGGCGTTCACATCGACTTATTATGATGAAGGCTTGCTTATTAGTACGCTTATATTAATAAGCAATTATTGAAGAAGTTAATGCAAATATTAGTATCTATAAATGTGATTCATTTCGTAAACAAACAACTGAAATATTGTAAGCGTCAGAATGGCTGGTTGCCTATGGCATGTGGCTCTGAAAGTATGTTCAAGAATTGCTACCAAATTGCTTATATTTGCTACATTTCTTCAATAATTGCTACATATGATATATTCACAGAAATATGTATTTTCTTTTGACCAGCCATTCCTTCCAATTAGTAAGCAATTATTGATACAACAAACTTTTAGAAATTTTGCGTCCTTTATGCTGAACACGAAGGAATGGCTGGTCAAAAGAAAAATACATATTTCTCCGAATATATCATATGTAGCAATTATTGAAGAAATGTAGCAAATATAAGCAATTTGGTAGCAATTCTTGAACATACTTTCAGAGCCACTTGCCATAGGCAACCGGCCATTCTGACGCTTCCAATGTTTCAGTTGTTTGTTTACGAAATGAATCACATTTATAGGTAGGTACTAATATTTGCATTAACTTCTTCAGTAATTGCTTATTAATATAAGCGTACTAATAAGCAAGCCTTCATCATAATAAGTCGATGTGAACGCCTGTAAGATTTGAACAAGACGCTGTAGTGAAAAAAAGTATTGCCTTTCGAAATTATTAGGCACTAGTTCGTACAAATTTTAATAAAAGCTATATTTTTTTAACTAAAGTATGTACGAAGCTAAAACTTAAATGCGTGAAAGTAGCAATTAGTAAGCAATTACTGGAACGACAAACTTTTAGAAATTTTGCGTCCTGACGTCAGAATGGCTGGTCAAAAAAATAGTCGTATATCTTTAAATATATCATATGTAGCAATTATTGAAGAAATGTAGCAAATATAAGCAATTTGGTAGCAATTCTTGAACAAACTTTCAGAGCCGTATACCAAAGGCAACCAGCCATTCTGACGCTAACCTTCTCAATGTTTACTGCTCTTCACGATTGAAAAGAAGTGGATCGCGGCATTATATCACTGAGGTATACAATGTTATTATTACCTAGATAAATAAATTATTGTTGTCCTATTTTAAGTCAATGCTTTTAACAAGCCGTCGACTGTTTTGAGGAATTTTATTTTATTAGATGTGATAAGAGAAATAATTTCATTGTATGTAACTATAAAGTATTGTTAGGTATACAATATACAATGAGAATGTCCACACTTGTTCGATTACGCTTGTATTTGTAATACTTACAATGTTAAGAATGACTATTAAAAATATATTTTATACAAAATGATGCCGCGTTTAATTTGACTTTATTTTAGTTCTCCATTATTCGTCAATTCTGGTCTACTCAGTCGGCGTAACAAAGAAGGCAAACCATTCTCCTCCGCTTATAATGAACTAGCGGCGCAGCGCGATGTAAATCGACCGCACAGGGCGCCGCCGTGGATTTGTTGAAAACAAGAATTAGCAGCAAGCTCAGTGATCCCGCTCTTGTATGTACAATTTGACTTACATTTACATAACTTACTTTGTTTTACTTCACAAGTCTTCATAATATGATTTCATATTACGTTAGTCGATTTTTGGTCGTTTGAGAAGCATGTCAAATGGCCTGTAGATGTAGTGTGGACCTAAATAATAGCTGAGGGTCCAAATATTTATCCATTTGAACGAATGTGTGTGGATACGCTTAAGCGTCCTGTAACCTGTTATACAAACTAAATGTTATTAATGCTAGCACTCATACTCGTGCTGTCCTAATGTCGCAATTAAATAATAATTAGTGCTTGTGAAATGTAACGAAGTGAAAACTGCTAACACTCGTCCCATGGCCATTACAAAACTACTAATGTAAGTTGCATTGCTGGTGAGTTAACTTGTTTATGTATTAAGGGCACATGCGGTGAAATCGAATGCAATAATATGACCATGTACCGGTCCGCATAGGTAAGGCAGGTCACAAACTAATGTTAGCATAGGGATCGTAGTATCTCTTATTTACGGAATCGTTTTACATTTATACTTCATTAAAATAATGAAGTATGCATGACATAGGTACGCTTTTTTAAGCGGATCCCTAATTGTTTTTGTGTCTCTTAAATTCGTTTTTATTGTATACTAGCTTCTGCCCGCGTTGATTACGGAAATTGTATGTTATTATACATATAAATCTTCCTCTTGTATCAAGAGATTCAAGATTTTGATGCAGTTTGTTTTTAGATAAAGATATCTAAAAACAAACTGCATCAAAATCCGTTGTGTAATTTTAAAGATCGCTTTACGCTTGGAACTCAAGCGCAATTCCCTATCCGTGAACGTCTCCGACTTGCGAGACAATGCGTGGCGTTCACGATCAGCGGTCAGTCGTGCATCACGTTTCCCACTTGTCTCTAGAGACCTAAAAGTCGATGCGTAGATACGCTTGGAACTCCAGCGTAATTCTCTTTTCGTGAACGTCTCTGACTCGCGAGACAATACATGACGTTCACAATCAGCGGTCAGTCGCGCATCATATTATTCTTCACTGGTCTCTCGAGACCTAATAAATACCCTGAGAACGCAGTCGTGCTTCGAGATCCGAAGAGGTTTCCACGGAGCGAGTTGCAGCCTGATGTTCTCGAACAGCATCAAGTCTCTCCTGACGCTCTTCGGTTCGGTCGGGATTCTTGGGATCTTGTGATTCTCGATCTTTTAGCTCTCTTGGAACATTAGGAAATAATTGACGACTTTCTAGGCATCGTTATAGTTTTATTGTGAAGATACCTGATCAATTAAAATCTAAATTAAAATGACTGCTCCCCTGCGTCACCGAGTAGGCTACCGTGTTACGAAGATAAATGGAAAAGGAAATTAAACACTTAAACAACATAAGCCCGAAGGCATATTTATACGATAAAAAAAAAAAAAAAATGAGAGTTTTGGCCAGTAATGTCAAATTTTCAATGATATACCATCGTCATTGAAAATCAGTCCTAAACTGTTACCGGTTTCATCGCGTGCAGGTACTCCCATGGCTTATGTTATTTTATAATAATATACAGTGAAATTAGTGATAGTTTTGATTTCCACATCAGATGTTTCTGATCTACGATTTTTATAAGTCAACAGTAGGTAAATGCCCCTCAGACCGAACAACTTTTGCTAAGACATCATTCCTATATGTGTTATGGTGTAGCTCGGCTCTTGGAGTTCCAAAACAGGTGTTCCAGATCTTCGATTTTTATAAGTCAACAGGAAATGCCCATCAGACCGAACAACTTTTGCTAAGACGTCATTCCTATATATGTTATAGTGTAGCTGGGCTCTTGGAGTTCCACATCAGGTGTTCCAGATCGTCAAATTTATTCTCTCAGCAGAAAGTGTTCATCACGTGGATTTTTTTTTGCTATGGTATCATTTTTATATCTCTTATAGTTTAGCTGGTCTGTTGCGGTTCTGCATCAGGTGTTCAGGTTTCCAAGATAAATATTATACCCTATATGTTGCCCAGACTTAAAATACATAAACAAAAAAAAAACATTCCAAGCCGTCCAGTAGTTCCGAAGATTAGCGTGTACAAACAAACAGACAAAATATTTTTTTGGGTTCTTGCTTTGTTACTGTTTCTAAACCGCCCGCAATTTTTTTTTTATGTATTCAATGTACAGACTTGTTTTTTTACTGTTTTATTATATGTATAGATTGTCAGGAGAAGGTTAGGTTAGAAAAAAAGGTAGGTAGTTAGGGTAGGTAGGTAGGAAGGGGAGGGTAGGGTAAGTAGGGAAGGTATCGTATGTAAGACAGGACAACGTGTCGGGTCAGCTAGTTATAAATAATTTGGAGAGAAAATAAAAATTGATTGTTTTCGAGTTATAAATAATTTGGATTAGGAAATAAAAATTGATTGTTTTCGATTTTTTGAGTCCTGCCTGCCCGGCCAAAAAAAAGCGTAATTATTTAAGTTTTTAGTGGAAAATTTATGTGACTCAAGATGGCTGGACAAATCTTCAAAATAGCTTGCATTTAACTAGGTCAATAGGTCACTTTATGTGACGGCTAAACACCCTTATTTCAGAATTTGTGACGCTACAGAATCTTAGATAATCGATCGAAAACGTGTCCAGCCATCTTGAAAAACCACTTTTCGCTGGTCTCTCAATCTCGGTAACGGAAGTGATTTTGACGACTTTTTGCATATCAACGGGCGTCACATAAATTTGTGACGGGCACCGAGCTAAAAGTTTTGTGATAAGTACAGTGGTTTAGTTGCAAAAAGCAAAAATCTGTGTCCAGCCATCTTGATTTTACGTATAAAACTTATGGCTGGCACTTCCGAATCTCAATAACGGGGGCGTTTTCGAATATGGTTCCTTTAATAATACTTGGTGACGCAATGTGTGACAGTAATAACGTTTGATTTATGGCGTCACATGTAAGGGTTTACGAGAAATCAATAAAAACTTAATGTCCTGCCAACCTGAGTTCAAGATGGCTGGACACATGTATCTCCACTGCCTGATGATCTACGACCTACGAAATGTGTTCAAAATTTTGTGACGGGGACGATAATGATAACCTGAAATTGTGACGGAGAAACTTTGCGTAGTTTCAAAGATATGATCATTTAAATTTCCCCATACAAACACTGCAGTAGGGTAACCAATATTGTAGGTTTTTTGTAGGACAAGTATATTTTATGGTGTTTTCTTTAATGGACGAAAATCCGTGTATTGGTGATAATACGAACAACTGTAGATATTTAAATCAATAGAAGACAAAAATGTAGAAGTGAGGAAGGGGGAGGGGGTGTAATTTTTAAATGTTATTGATTATTTACGTGCAGATATCTATTCTTTTTAGTAGGTATATATTATGTCAGGAGAACTAAACTAATGCTCTGAAGGTATTTAAATGAAAAAATAATGTTTGCTGTAAATAAAATCACATTTATTTATTTGTACTTATACAGCGTTTCAAATGGCGAAAATGACGATGATCAACTCGCATTTGCATTTGCATTGTAATTCACGTTACTTACCAAGGACACATTGTATGAAAACACAACAAAGTACAATAGTTGTACGAAGTAAATAACTGAAAGTTTGTAACGATCAGTTACAAACAAGTCACACACAGATTACACACAGCAAATCTCATCATCATGGCCGCGTTCCGAATCGCACTCATGAGCACTAAAATCACTCATGCTGCTAATTCATAGAAATGAGTCAGTAGTGATTGAATGTTATGAAGTTGCAGCTAGGTATTGTTTATTTAAGTATCAGAATAATAATTAAATAAACAATATCGATTTCAAAATTTGAAATCAACAAATTGCGTAAAAAATTTATTTAATGTGATTCCTTCGTGGTAGCCCGCGAATTTCAATTTTTCTTGCGTTCGTTCGTTAAAAGAAATCAAAATATGATTCGCGACAATAACAAGTATGTATTTACATAATTATAACCATAAGAATCATCATACATATCTATAAGTTATTTGTTTCCGCGGACGAAAAAAATAACTGCAAAAAACTCAAGAAAAATTGAATTTCGCGGGCTACCACGAAAACGTCGGAGGACAAACTATACTGCCATGATAGCTGATGTTGGTGTCGCCATCTATTGCTTAAAGTTGGTACTACTAGGACAACTGGTCGAATCTTAACTCTTATTTAGGTTGTCTTACCGCAGATTAATTAATAGTTACTAGTACTCTGATTAGTGATAACACTTCGAAAAGTACATACACTGCCGGCTGTCGAGTTTAGTTCTCATTTCAGTTACATAAGATAATGAACTAAACGCGAAATACAAGTTGGCTCTCTCTTGCAGCGCTGGTGGTCAATTATTATTTTGAATTAACACATACTTACTCTTTTCACTGCAGGAAAACCTTTTATTCCCACGGGGAAATCAAATACAAAGCAGGCGTGGATGCTACCGGCCAATTAATCGATTAAAAAGAAATCCTTTATTTATGTAAAATTATGGTCACCTCACAATATTAATGGATGTTTGTATGGGAAAATTTAAATGGTCAATATCTTTGAAACTACGCAAAGTTTCTCCGTCACAATTTCAGGTTATCATTATCGTCCCCGTCACAAAATTTTGAACACATTTCGAAGGTCGTAGATCATCAGGCAGTGGAGATACATGTGTCCAGCCATCTTGAACTCAGGTTGGCTGAACATTAAGTTTTTATTGATTTCTCGTAAACCCTTACATGTGACGCCATAAATCAAACGTTATTACTGTCACACATTGCGTCACCAAGTATTAGTAAAGGAACCATATTCGAAAACGCCCCCGTTATTGAGATTCGGAAGTGCCAGCCATAAGTTTTATACGTAAAATCAAGATGGCTGGACACAGATTTTTTCATTTTTCCACTAAACCACTGTACTTATCACAAAACTTTTAGCTCGGTGCCCGTCACAAATTTATGTGACGCCCGTTGATATGCAAAAAGTCGTCAAAATCACTTCCGTTACCGAGATTAAGAGACCAGCGAAAAGTGGTTTTTCAAGATGGCTGGACACGTTTTCGATCGATTATCTAAGATTCTGTAGCGTCACAAATTCTGAAATAAGGGTGTTTAGCCGCCACATAAAGTGACCTATTGACCTAGTTAAATGCAAGCTATTTTGAAGATTTGTCCAGTCATCTTGAGTCACATGAAAATTTTACTGTGCCGCTAGATTAAATAATGCACATACTACTCTGTCAAGAAAGTACCGGGAAAAGATCAATAATACACAAAATGTCTGTAATTCATCCAAATTTATTTTATCACCTTCAAAGTATGCTCCTTTAGAAACGATACACTTGCGCCAACGAATAATCCATTCATCAAAACATTTTTTAAACGCTGCTTCCGGAATTGAGTTCATTTCTCGCCGCGAATTCTCCTTTATGTCTTCTATCGATTGAAAACGGGTGCCACGAAGTGGTAATTTGAGTTTAGGAAAAAGAAAAAAGTCAGCAGGAGCCATATCTGGTGAATATGGTGGTTGCTGGATGGTATTTGTTGAGTGTTTGGTCAAAAATTCGTTTACAATGATAGCCTTGTGCGAAGGCGCATTGTCGTGGTGCAAAATCCAAGAATTTTCTTTCCACAAATCTGGCCTTTTTCAAATTTGCTCTCTTAAACGCCGCATAACGCTCAAATAATATTCTTTATTTACCGTTAGACCTTCCGGTAAGAATTCAGAGTGCACAACACCGCGATACTCAAAGAAAACAGTCAACATGACTTTGACTTTTGATCGACTTTGGCGTGGTTTTTTCGGTTTCGGTAGTTTGCATGTCAAACTAATAAAATAATAATAATAATATCCTTGGACATTTCACACAACGCCATATCGTCCCAAGCTAAGCAACCTAATGCTTGTGTTATGGTAACGAGATGGCTGATATACTACTTATATACATTTTTTTTTTGTAAATACATACATATTATAGATAGAAAAACACCCAGACTCGTAACAAATACTTGCAGGTCGTACAAATATTTGTTCCGGGCGGGAATCGAACCCGCGACATAGTGCGCAGCAGTCAATCGCTTAACCACTGCGCCAACCGTGTCGTCAAACTCGTAAACCCACGTCTCGTCACCAGTAACAATGCGTTTCATGAATGTTGGGTCCGAACTGACTCGTTCTAGCATGTCCTCAGCGACTTTCATGCGATTGAGTTTTTGGAGAAAATTCAGATCTTTTGGGACTAGCCGAGCAGCAACATGTTTCATACCCAAATGATTAGTTAAAATGGTACGGATCGACTCGTGAGATACAGAAAGTTCGGCGGCTATCTCTCTCAGAGTTGAATGGGGATTTTCAGTCACTATTTTCTTCACTTTTGCGATGTTAACTTCAGTTGCAGACGTTGACGGCCTACCAGAGCGAGGCAAATCTTCCATCACATCTCGACCGCTTTTGGACGCTTTGAACCACTCATAAGCACGAGTTTTTGATAAAGCCGATTCACCGTAAGCCTTCTGTAACATTTTCTCTGAAGTGTCTCAGTGACTCCGAACACGAAATTCCATTGGCGATGCATTTAAGACAAACTCTTTATTCGATATTTTTGTCCAGTATGAAATTCGCAATACACACTATACAGGGTTACTGGTAACTCGACGTATTCCTTGCAGGACGTCATAGTAGGGTTAAAATGCAACAAATTAAGCCACCAAATGTTCTACCGAAATTCAGTAGTTTTTGAGTTAGTTCGATTTTTAGAGTTTTTATGAATAATCCCAGATTAAATCATTTGAAACCAATTTAAAAATTATTTACGGCGCGACAGTACAGAAATTTTAAGTTATTATCGTAGTTGATGCCGTAGCAGATCTTTGTTAATAATTAAAAGTTCAAAAATGCCTTAAACCTTGGCAAATATCACTAATCAAACATTTTTTTTTTTGTAATTTTTGTTATTACTCCATACAAATTGTTGTCTAGTGCAAAAATAAAATACTACGCCTGATGTACAAATTACTAGGAAAATATCCTTATCTTATCAGCTATCCAAAAAGGTATGAATGTTAATACAAAGTCATGGACTACATTATGAAAATCGTTTTTGATTTAGTACAGGAAGACGTGCGTCTCACAAAAAGGTGATTATTCGGAAAATCAAATAAAACAATTTCGTGAATGTTATTATTATTTTTAATAAATTTCAATTTAATAACTTTTATGACATACATTTCACACGTCTTGTTCGATGTGCTGCCCTCGGTTTCGAATACATGTTCTTATTCGCTTCCTCATTTCAGTTTTTGTGATTCTTGATGTGATTGTTGCCCTCATCTGGTCCGCCGCATCTGTTATTCTCTCCCTTAGTTCTTCAATTGAATTTACTGGGGTCACATAAACTAGGTCTTTCATATGACCCCAGACGTAAAAGTCTAGGGGCGTCAGATCAGGGCTTCGCGCAGGCCACGGAATCGGCCCACCGCGCCCTATCCATCGGTTTGGATAGTTTTCATCCAGCAATTGTCGAATTGTGATTCGGAAGTGGGCTGGACATCCGTCATGTTGATAAATCATGTTTGCTCTTCTTTCTTCCGGTACATCCGCGAGCAGTGGTGTTAAATGATTTCTAAGGAAATCTTCATAAAGTTCCCCATTTAGTGTTCGGGGTAAAAAATGTGGGCCGATTAATTTGTCGTCGATAATACCCATCCAAACATTAAGCGAGAACCTACGCTGGGATGCGGTTGGTTTCAGTTTTTTAGGGTTTGCTTCTGCTTTCGGTGCCCAGTAATGTAAGTTGTGGTAGTTTGTGATACCATCACGGTCAAAACATGACTCATCGGTCCACAGAATGTTTTTTAAAAAGTTTTCGCCTTCGGCGTCGGCACTCAGCATGAAACGACAAAATTCAAGCCGTCTCGGCGGATCTCCCTCTTCTAATGACTGGACTGGTTGGTAGTGATATGGATGTCGGCCTGACAAGTGAACTACAGACCAGACTTTCCACTGTGACATACCAAGCTCACGCGCTACGATGTTTGTCGATATGTTGGGGTCGTCAATAAAACGTTGAAGAATCAGCTCTTCGTCGTCAGCCGTGTATCTCCGGGAACGACCAGTGTCAATTTGCCTGGTTCTTTGGACGCTGCCAGTTTCAGATATTCGCCGATAAGTCGATCCGAAGACACTAACGTGTGGGAGTCGGCGGTTGGGAAAGCGAAGTCCATATTCTCTCCGCGCTTCAGCAGCGTTACCGTCACAAAGTCCGTAACAGTAAATTATGTCAGCGTATTCTGGATTAGAATATGCAGCCATAGTCAGCACTTATGAAGGCACAGCACAGCACGAGAGCAAGATACGCGATAGGGATAGCCAGATAACAAAACACGAGCTTACGCGACGTAGAGTTGAGACTGACTAACGCTGACGACCAGAAAATCGCACCCCGAGTCATGCCGAGAGAACAATAGTAACCAATCACAAAGCTTACCGTGTGTTTGGAGTTCAAGCTCAGGTAAAACTACGAATACTACGAATAACAAACAAAATGTTGATTGTCTTACAATTTTACCTGCTCCCCATAAAACTCTTCTCTACCCTGTCATACATGCAAAAGTATTGACAATCATACCTTTCTGAATAGCTGATAAGACAAGGATATTTTCCTAGTAATTTGTACATCAGGCGTAGTATTTTATTTTTGCACTAGACAACAATTTGTATGGAGTAATAACAAAAATTACAAAAAAAAAAATGTTTGATTAGTGATATTTGCCAAGGTTTAAGGCATTTTTGAACTTTTAATTATTAACAAAGATCTGCTACGGCATCAACTACGATAATAACTTAAAATTTCTGTACTGTCGCGCCGTAAATAATTTTTAAATTGGTTTCAAATGATTTAATCTGGGATTATTCATAAAAACTCTAAAAATCGAACTAACTCAAAAACTACTGAATTTCGGTAGAACATTTGGTGGCTTAATTTGTTGCATTTTAACCCTACTATGACGTCCTGCAAGGAATACGTCGAGTTACCAGTAACCCTGTATATGATATTACTAAAACCAGCACTGTATTTAATATAAATATCAGATGCAACTCAAACTCCGCGCCAAAATGGAAAACAGTTGTGCCAATCTAACAACTAGAAAAAAACAAAAATTTGAATTTGGAACCATAAACAAATCATCCGTTCCCGATACTTTTTTGACTGAATGTAGATACCTTATATGTAGGCCCCACTATGGAAGGATTACTTACAGAAAATTCCACCCACAAAAGAAAGAATGAAAGTATGTATGAAAAACCTTATTCCTTGAGTTAATAAACTTGACTCTTAGCACAAATATTTATCTAAGTAAATTATAAACTGTAAATTTTTTGTTTTTCTAAACAACACCCTAAACGGAGGTTTGGGGGTGTCAAAGTTGGTATGGCGATCCGACTAACTCGAAACTCAGTATTTTATATTTATATCTATTTAATAGGTAAGTAAAAAATAACGTGTATCAGGGTTCTTCGAAAATCTACCCCTATGGGGGTGATAACAGGTGGTTTCGTCTGCATGAGAAATCTTTACCCTTGAGTTATAATAATAATAATAATAATTCATTTATTTCGGACCATAATCCATTTTGGGTTAGTATGTACATGAACTTACACAACTATGTTAGTAGAATAAAAATTGCAACTGCCTAATCAAAATACATTATAACACATTTACAAATTAAATCAAAATTAAATCAAAAAACTACATTCAGAATTACATAAAAAATTCTATTAAATTAAATTAAACTATAACAATAAATTACATCCATAAAATAAATCAAAATAAAACCTAAAAGCAATGTCAAAATAAATTTAATTTAAATTTAATTCAATTGTGTAGTTATGAAACTTGTATTTTGCCGCAAATTCTTATCTAAATAAATGATAAAGATTGCCATTTTTTGTTTAACTAAACAAGCCCCCCGCCCCCACCCCCCAAAAGGGGGTCGGGAGTGTCAAAGTTTGTTTAGAAAAAGTTTAACTTTTAAGATTACCTCGAAGTCAAAAAAAGGCTGGCAACACAGCCCGTGTGACATCTGACTGTGTATTTTTAAATTAATTATAATATAAATAAACATCCAAATTATATAAACAGTGGTGCGGCAGACTGCAATAACTATAAATGACGTGTGATATTATTTGTGACACTGTAAAACAAGTGCAGAAGTATCTATGACAATAGTTCTTGAAAGTTCAGTTTCTAGTATTCAACGCTATTATTAATAATCAATCCGTGTTCACAACAATAAAATAACTGTTATTTACAAACTGTGACATAATCAATAAGTTTTAGTGAATATTAAACCCCTACAACAAAAAACTTTAAAAACAAAAACAGTTAAGAATATAATTTTGAAATTTGGACTTTGTACTTTGTGACTGTTCGACAACTAGCGCCATTAGTTACTTTAAGCATCGAGTAGATGAACTAATGATCACTCCACTAGTGCCATTGCAGCCCCAAGCGGCAAGTGGAAGAACTAAAGTGTTACCATTACACAAAAATATAAAGTACAACTAGCGCCATTACGGCCTCAAGTGGCCAGTAGAAGAACAAACGTGAGAACAAACGTGATACCAGACCAAAAAAAAACATTTTGTAATGGTAGAAATTTTGTTAATTTGCGAAAAATTAAAGGTTATCAATTCTAAATTCATAAAATAATTTCCAAGTCAAACAAAAACGAAATAAGACAAGATGACTTCACCTAATGACAATATAACCTACCGCAAACTACGTAAATCAAGTTCATTATCTAACTTGTCTAATATAACAAATAGTAGTGAGAAAGCTATATTTGACACCACAATGATGAGCATACCAGACAGTCTACATGATAACAGCGACATTATAGGTGATCTAAATGAACAAATAAAAAACCTCACGAAGCAATTAGATAGTGCACACAATGAAATAGAAAATCTAAACGTTGAAAACTTTAGATTAAAATCGGATCTACAAAAAATGATCAAAACTTCTAATACATACAAGGAAATATGCTCATCCCCATGCAGAAAACCTATGTCACCACTTCACAATAAAAAAACCCGAAACCGAGATAAGGAACAAAGTTCGCGAAGCATTACTGAGACATTTATAAGTGACCGACAAATCAACTGTTCAAAAACCACGTCAATCATGCATAATAAAGAAACACAAACAACTCACACTCCGGGAAAATTTAATGAAGTTCCTACAATTTCGACTCTAAGTGAAAAGATGTCAAATAATAACAAAAAAGAGGCAGCAAGAAAGCCTAGACAAAAAAACAAATTATGCATATTGAGTAGCAGCACAGCTAAGGGATCCTTATCTACAATACAAGAAGTTTATTCAAACCACTCTCACTACTGCCACTATATCAAGACGAACAGCAGCGCATCTGGACTTCTAAGTGACATAGAACTTAAATTAAAAGGTTTCACGGAAAACGACTACTGCATACTTTTTATCGGTGAAAACGACATAAAAGAAGAAAGAGATCACATAAACAAAATACATCAAATTAGAACAAGCCTGCAGAAAGTAAATCACACAAATATAATTGTATGTGCAGCCACCTATGTTGCAGGTGCTCCAATATACACACATCAAAAGTGTCTAGGGATCAACATATATTTTTGCAATAACTTTTCTCTTGATTGATATTAATTTAAATTTTCTTT
Organism: Hyppa rectilinea; assembly: GCA_951799385.1. Lineage (NCBI taxonomy): Eukaryota > Metazoa > Arthropoda > Insecta > Lepidoptera > Noctuidae > Hyppa > Hyppa rectilinea. The sequence goes on from OX637304.1 coordinate 317,390, forward strand.
AAGGATTCATCAAATAAAGTGTTTTCGTTTGTCACAGTAACGATAAACCAAGTCACCTTTGCATTAATAAAGAAATTTGCCATTTTCCTAATAAAGGGATTTTTGACATTTGAACCACTAACATTAAAGTTCGAAAAAAAGACTGAAATAACAGTTTTCTTTAAAATTTTATTGGGTAACTTAAACAATTAATAATCCGTGTTTCTACCGCGAACACTAACAACACAAGAACATCGGTTTGGCATACTCAAAATTAGTTCATCCAAATCACGCTGTGGAATGGCCGCCCATGTTCGTTGCAACAACAAAAAAAGGTCTTCTTGCAACTGGATACCCTCCATATTCGGCAGAGCTCTTCTCTGTAGCATATCCCATGCATGCTCAATCGGGTTCAAGTCTGGCGACTGAGCAGGCCAGGGCAGGACATTGATGTTAGCTGCGGCGAGAGTCTGTCTTACAACTCTTGCGGTGTGCGGTCGTGCATTATCATGCATTAACTGAAATAAGGGACCGATTTGCACTTGTAGAGGAACGATGACGTCAGATACAATCGTCTCAGCATAAATTTGAGCGTTGAGGTTGCCTCTGATCCAAATCAACTCAGTTCTTCCGACGATCCAAATACCCGCCCATACCATGATGGTTCCACCACTATAAGGATGGACTTCCTGGCAGGATTTTAATCGCTGTTGGCGTCCAGGGGTTCTCCAGTGTCGTATACGTCTTGTATCCGGTCTCATACCAAAACGAGACTCATCAGAAAAGCACACGAAACGCCATTGTTCTTCTGCCCAATTTCTGTGTTCAAGAGCCCATTGATATCGAATCCTACGATTGTGCATTGCTATAGGTGGTACCCGTAGCGGTCTTCGGGAATGAAGGTTCACTTCATGCAAGCGGTTTCTGACTGTTTGGTCGCTAATTAAGTTCCCTGAAGAGTGATGAAGCCTCACGGCTAACATCATGGCGGTTATTGTTGGAGCTCTTCGAGTTAAGATTTGAATGTATCGGTCTTGTCTCCGTGTGGTGCAGCGATACCGTCCTTCATGGCGCTCAGCCACGGTACCAGTGCTTCGGTAACGTGTCCAAAGTCGACTGATAACACTCTGACTTGTATTCAGAGCTAAAGCCACAGTACGTTGCCGGGAACCAGCTTCTATCATTTCAATTTAATGGATGAACTCATTTTGAGTATGCCAAACCGATGTTCTTGTGTTGTTAGTGTTCGCGGTAGAAACACGGATTATTAATTGTTTAAGTTACCCAATAAAATTTTAAAGAAAACTGTTATTTCAGTCTTTTTTTCGAACTTTAATGTTAGTGGTTCAAATGTCAAAAATCCCTTTATTAGGAAAATGGCAAATTTCTTTATTAATGCAAAGGTGACTTGGTTTATCGTTACTGTGACAAACGAAAACACTTTATTTGATGAATCCTTAAAGAAAATTTAAATTAATATCAATCAAGAGAAAAGTTATTGCAAAAATATATGTTGATCCCTAGACACTTTTGATGTGTGTATAACTTCAAAGCAGAGATGTTCAATAATCTCCTGTATTTGGATATACAAAATAATGAATATGCGTACTTCTTTGATAGTAACCGTGACCTGACGCCTAATATGTTCTCTTATAGAACTGGAAAAATAACTAACTACGGAATGAGAAACATACACGACCGAATTATAAGCAATATATTATACGATTTAGATCTGTTTAATCAAGAAGACCAAACAACTGTTACAAATAAGCTGGAAGACGACGGATATAAAAACCACGACTTTTTTCGTGTATAATCACATGTTTATAATGCACCAAAATGTAAATGGTCTAATAAGTAAATCGGATTTATTAGGTACTCATCTAAATGAACTCTCAGACGAGGGTAAGTCAATTGATATCATCTGTATAACAGAACATAACATGAAACAAGACGACTATCAACATTTAAATATTGCAAATTATTCATTAGCGGCATGCTATACTAGACATGATAGAAACGGGGGGTCATGCATTCTAGTCAAAAACACACACAAATTTGAAGTAATTAACTTAAAAAAATGGGCCATACCTCATCAAATAGAATGTTGTGCAATAAAGCTTACTGCTCACCCTATCATTATTATTTGTATTTATAGACCGCCAAATAGCAATAAAGATAAATTATCTATGTTTTTTGATAATTTAGACATAATCTTAAAAACAAACTGTTTGAAACGTAACAATAAGATCTTACTGTGTGGCGACTTTAATAGAGATATTAGCAAAAATTGCAAAACCTCTTTAACTTTTCAAAATATACTGCGCAGCAGCTACAATCTAATTCTAGGTACTAGATCACCAACACGTCTATGCAGTGGGACCTGCATTGATAACATTATTCACAACATCAGAGGGAGTAAATGTCAGGTTAAAGAATTAGCAATATCTGACCATACAACACAAATACTAAAATGTCGTGTCAAAAAAACTTGTACACTAACGCATTGGTTTATTCATAAACGAGACTATAGCGAAGACAATATCAAAAAATTCATAGAATGTCTCCAGAATCTAACTTTTCATGACGTATTTACGTGCTCCGACCCCAATAATGCATTTAATGAGTTCCATGACACCTACAAACTGTTCTATGACTTATGCTTTCCAATTAATAAAATAAAACTTTCGGTAGTAAAAAAAGTTAAGTGGATATCAAAGGGTATAAAAAAATGTTCCAAACGAAAAAGGGACATGCTATGGGAATATCGAAAGGCTCCTAACCTGGAAAACAAAAAGAAACTTAAAACCTATACTAATAGACTGAAACGTATAATCAAACAAACACAAAGGGCCCAAAATTGTCATCTTATACGCAACTCTGAAAACAAGAGCAAAGCTACATGGAGCATAATTAATAAACATAAAATAAATCACCCTAAAGAAGGAATAGACCAGATAGTTATCGAGAACCAAGTTATTAACAGACCAGAACAAATAGCCGAATCGTTCAATGAATATTTTATAAAACAATTTCAATCCAAATCTGACATTCACTATAATAATACGCTGACATCTGACACAATTTCTAATTCAATATTTATGATTCCCACGGTACCCCATGACATCATCAAAATAATAAATTCTCTGAAAAATACTAATAGCGCTGGATATGATGAGATAACCACCAAAGTAATTAAGGCTACATCTTTCGTTATTGCACCAGTGCTCAGTTACATTATCAATAATTGCATTGAAAAAGGTATATTCCCAGATAAACTAAAAATTTCTGTAATTAAGCCAATGTTCAAAAAAGGCACCAGGCAAGATCCTGGCAACTATAGACCTATTGCCCTAATTCCAGTATTTTCGAAAATATTTGAAAAAATAATACATAAAAGTACATTCAGTCAAAAAAGTATCGGGAATGGATGATTTGTTTATGGTTCCAAATTCAAATTTTTGTTTTTTTTGTAGTTGTTAGATTGGCACAACTGTTTTCCATTTTGGCGCGGAGTTTGAGTTGCATCTGTTATTTATATTAAATACAGTGCTGGTTTTAGTAATATCATATATAGTGTGTATTGCGAATTTCATAATGGACAAAAATATCGAACAAAGAGTTTGTCTTAAATTTTGCATCGCCAATGGAATTTCGTGTTCGCAGTCACTGAAAATGTTACAGAAGGCTTACGGTGAATCGACTTTATCAAAACTCGTGCTTATGAGTGGTTCAAAGCGTTCAAAAGCGGTCGAGATGTGATGGAAGATTTGCCTCGCTCTGGTAGGCCATCAACGTCTAAAACTGAAGTTAACATCGCAAAAGTGAAGAAAATAGTGACTGAAAATCCCAAAAAATACAAGTTTCATAACTACACAATTGAATTAAATTTAAATTAAATTTATTTTGACATTGCTTTTAGGTTTTATTTTGATTTATTTTATGGATGTAATTTATTGTTATAGTTTAATTTAATTTAATTTAATTTTTTAATAGAATTTTTTATGTAATTCTGAATGTAGTTTTTTGATTTAATTTTGATTTAATTTGTAAATGTGTTATAATGTATTTTGATTAGGCAGTTGCAATTTTTATTCTACTAACATAGTTGTGTAAGTTCATGTACATACTAACCCAAAATGGATTATGGTCCGAAATAAATGAATTATTATTATTATTATTATAACTCAAGGGTAAAGATTTCTCATGCAAACAAAACCACCTGTTATCACCCCCATAGGGGTAGATTTTCGAAGAACCCTGATACACGTTATTTTTTACTTACCTATGGTTTTAGATATAAATATAAAATACTGAGTTTCGAGTTAGTCGGATCGCCATACATCGATATTCCATACAAACTTTGACACCCCAAACCTCCGTTTAGGGTGTTGTTTAGAAAAACAAAAAATTTACAGTTTATAATTTACTTAGATAAATATTTGTGCTAAGAGTCAAGTTTATTAACTCAAGGAATAAGGTTTTTCATACATACTTTCATTCTTTCTTTTGTGGGTGGAATTTTCTGTAAGTAATCCTTCCATAGTGGGGCCTACATATAAGGTATCTACATTCAGTCAAAAAAGTATCGGGAACGGATGATTTGTTTATGGTTCCAAATTCAAATTTTTGTTTTTTTGTAGTTGTTAGATTGGCACAACTGTTTTCCATTTTGGCGCGGAGTTTGAGTTGCATCTGATATTTATATTAAATACAGTGCTGGTTTTAGTAATATCATATATAGTGTGTATTGCGAATTTCATAATGGACAAAAATATCGAACAAAGAGTTTGTCTTAAATGCATCGCCAATGGAATTTCGTGTTCGGAGTCACTGAGACACTTCAGAGAAAATGTTACAGAAGGCTTACGGTGAATCGGCTTTATCAAAAACTCGTGCTTATGAGTGGTTCAAAGCGTTCAAAAGCGGTCGAGATGTGATGGAAGATTTGCCTCGCTCTGGTAGGCCGTCAACGTCTGCAACTGAAGTTAACATCGCAAAAGTGAAGAAAATAGTGACTGAAAATCCCCATTCAACTCTGAGAGAGATAGCCGCCGAACTTTCTGTATCTCACGAGTCGATCCGTACCATTTTAACTAATCATTTGGGTATGAAACATGTTGCTGCTCGGCTAGTCCCAAAAGATCTGAATTTTCTCCAAAAACTCAATCGCATGAAAGTCGCTGAGGACATGCTAGAACGAGTAACCCAACATTCATGAAACGCATTGTTACTGGTGACGAGGCGTGGGTTTACGAGTTTGACATGCAAACTAGTCAACAAGCTTCGGAGTGGCGCCTTCCAACTGAACCGAAACCGAAAAAGGAGAATTCGCGGCGAGAAATGAACTCAATTCCGGAAGCAGCGTTTAAAAAATGTTTTGATGAATGGATTATTCGTTGGCGCAAGAGTATCGTTTCTAAAGGAGCATACTTTGAAGGTGATAAAATAAATTTGGATGAATAACAGACATTTTGTGTATTATTGATCTTTTCCCGGTACTTTCTTGACAGAGTAGTATATACTCCTTCTTAGAAACCAACAAAATCTTAGTGAATGAACAATTTGGTTTCAGGAAAAAATATAGCATTAATAACTCTATTTATGCGCTTGTTGAACATGTTCTTACTAATATGGACAACAGTACTCCCGTAGTCGCGTTATTTATGGACATGACGAAGGCCTTCGACTATGTGAGCCACAAAATTCTCTTATACAAATTGGAAAGATATGGAATCAGAGGTAATATCTTTCAACTTATCCAATCATATTTATCAAATCGGGAACAATTTACATGCATAAAGAAAATCTGCCCCTATACTAAAACAGAAATCACATATACCTCTGAATATCGCAAAAGCTTATTTGGTGTGCCGCAAGGCGGTGTCCTAGCACCATTATTATTCATAATATATATTAATGACATGCCTAAAAGTATCTCTAATCCAATGATATTATTTGCGGACGATAGCACTATATTATTTAGAAGCACTGATCACGAAACACTTGAAAATGACATAAATAATAACCTAAATGACATAATAACATGGCTCACTGAAAACAATCTAAAAATTAATCTAGAGAAAACCACTTACATTTCCTTTGAGCAACGAACAAAAAATAAAAAACTAAATATTCAATATAGAGAAAATAGTATCCAGGAAACTGATTATACTAAATTCTTAGGTATATGGATTGATAAAAACATGAACTGGAAAACACATATTGAAAATATAAGCAAAAAACTTAGCCAGTGTTCCTATGCCCTCTATAACTTAAGAAAAATCTCAAATCGAGCAACATTATTAATGGCATACCACGGATACGTATTATCAACTCTTCGCTACGGGCTTATATTTTGGGGGAACTCTCCGGATAGAGAAACAGCGTTCAAAGCGCAGAAGAAATGCATTAGAGCAATATGTGGCATTCAAAGCACAGATAGTTGTAAGCCACATTTCGTAAAGCTTCAGCTACTTACACTCCCCTGTCTCTTCATATATGAAGTAGCAAGCTATGTGAAATCAAACACGCACTTATATAAACACCCAGAAAGTACTCGCCGCAAAAATAAAATATGCACAACACAACATAAAAAAGCCATTTTCAATAAAAATATTTTAGGTATGGCACCGAAAATCTACAATAAACTACCTAAACATATAATAGATATAAAAGATATAGATTTATTTAAAAAGAAATTACATGAATTCTTAGCTATAAAATGTTATTACCAGATCAATGATTATTTGAAAGAGAGATGCTAAACCTGCTACATCCGATTTATTTAGGTATAACTGCATTATGATTAATTTTATTGACATATGAATATGATTTATCTTGACTGAAATACTCCAGAATGACTTTATTTTAATTATTATTATTTTTTGTTAGACATTACTAAACTGACTTCCTATTATGTTTATGAACAAAGTTTTTTGTAATTTTTTATTTTCATGTAGTTTTTTTGTTTCTTAGTGTAACAACTTTGCATACCTATGTGACGGTGAAATATGGAGAACCTACCATTTCTAACAAAAACATCTATATCCTGTACCCATGTTGCAAAGAAATAAATGATTTATGATTTATGAAGTATTTATACCTAAAATCAAAAATAAAGAATAACGTGTATCAAGGTTTATGAAAATCTACCCATAAGGGGTAGTCAATTTTAAAGGGGATTTTACTGCGTGTCTTGGCTAACTCGGATTGATACCTAAAACACTTCTTTTTATTCCAATATTGCGATATACCTACCCGAACTCCATGCGGACGAAGTCGCGGGCAAAAGCTAGTAAGAAGTATGTAAAATTTATGGACTCCTAATTTAAAAAAAAACAAGAAATACTCGCGCTTTCTAATTATTTTGTTAGTCAGCTACGCCGTGGGGAATAGTTTGCTACGCCGCAGAGAACAGAACAATCATAGACCATGCACTCTCCTACCAGTGTACCTATCTAACTACAAGTATTACAATGTAGATCGGGAGGGTAGTAGGTACCAGGTAGGTTGTATTGCACTGGAACATTGATGCTTTAATCCCCGGAGAGACTGTATGTACCTAGTTGCCTACGGATGTTGTCTCGGAACTATTACCGATATTAATCAAACGAGTCGTCTTATGTGCTATGTTACACGACAGACTCTCATCAGTCACAGTATTTACCTAATACAGACTGCCAGGCGAGTGGGCGCACTCGCCATCATGCCCTGTGGTTTTTGATTTCGACAGTCGCATTCTAAATTGTGTCTCGCTAGCAAATAGTTTTACAAAAGTGCAAGGTGATCTCAATGTCCGTGTCCAATCTTATGCAAAAATACCTTCATCATGTTATTTTAAGTGTAGTGCGGAGAGAATCAGCAATTTTTAATTACTTTGGGCATCGCGCATAAGCACGATGTTTCTTTGTTTCATTGCACCTTATCGCTTCTAAAGATGATATGCAGATACGATCCCACAAGCGGGAGCTTCTCGAGCATGTACTCGTTTTGTAAGAGATACGTGATGGACAACCAGGCCCCCCTCCTGCACCCCGCGCACCGTCCGCCTTCGCAATCCAAATAAATAATATATTATGTATACATACGTATAAATTGGATCGAGAAGCGATTGCTCTGGCTCCGCGGGGACTTGAATTACGGTGAAGACATTCACCTTAAAATATTGGTACGTCCGAGTGCTGCTCGATTTATGTAGGATCGCACTCGCACGCGCCACGGACCTGCCCACGGCACGACCGAAGCGGCTCTGGTGAACTTACGATAAATCCGCAGAATTCGTTCAAGCGAATTTCCCGACTCGCAGTTTAATTTTAATTCCATTTGTCCAGTTTAAAAATGGCTGCAATCTTACCTGTTAAATTATAAATCTTATTAAGTAACAGCGTATACTTCCTCTTCACTTGGAAGATACGTAGGCCGTAACCATGCAGCTGTAGACGATACAGTGGATACTGACGGTAGATGGTCTATCTTTTGAAATTGTGGTGCGTTCGATGTCTTTGAGGAATGGTCTACAGTGATCACCATCAATATTACTGATGTAGGTAAAGGAATTCAGTAGGTACTGTAAACAGATCAATAAATCCATGGTTGTTTCTATTGGCTATGGTGTCCGCAGGCTGTGCAGTCTCATTCGCATTAATTCGCCGGCGGCGTGGCGACACAAAACGGCCCGCACTCATTTGAATACGCGTTTGTCTGTTGTTTAATGCTAATTCCGGTATCGGCTGCTCGGAGCACACATGCACGCTACCGACAGGGTAGGTACGCAGAATTCTGTGAGACACCACAGAATAGCTGATTTACGTACATTAAGTAGGTACTGTAGAGGATGGAAGATCCTCTACTGAGGGGGCTCAGTGGTAGAGCGTGTAATGTGGGTATAGGGCTTCTATACTATGAAGAGAAACGCTTTAGCAGTTTAAACGTATGCTATTATATTTTCACTTTGTTATAACGAATACATCTGTTTAGCTTCGGCGCCGGACGTCAAGTCTAGAATATGTAAAAACCTAACTATCTTATAATTATTTGAAAGGTTCGAATGCCGTCAGATAAATACCAGCCATGTACAACATAAGGTTTTACTCTAAGGCTCTACATCAGCTACGCCCCCCTTGAGTAAAAGGGAACACTTAGTTTTAAAATAACTAAGCCCTTTTACTCTTGGCATCCGAATCTATCTAATCTACCCCTACCTAGCCTAACATAAAAATTACCTAACCCCAGGAGAATCTACATGTGAGGTCTGGCCTTTGCAAAGGCAGGCTCAACTCTGGCAAAGCGAATCTTACGACATCACAAGAGTCCATGAATGCATTAATGTGTGCCAATGTGCACACAAACTAACGCTAGGCCAGTTTGAACCCCACTGCACCAAAACCTGAGGTACAGGGTGCAGCCAGCCTCCTAAAACAAACAGTGATATGAAAGTTCATATCGACCCTGATGGGGTTGACTGCAAAGAAGACTAAACATCAGTATCCTGTACCCCATCGACCGCTATTGAGTCAGAGGGAGTGTATGATCCAGACGTAAAGGCTTGCGAAAAAACGTTTCATGCCCATACTCCAGATATGAAACCACAATATGGGTACCAAGATATGGGTACCCCATCCTCAGTTAGACCAATTGTGTCAACCTGACACACTTTGCAAGGCTACGCCCCGTTAGCAAAGTAGGCCTCAACTCAGGACGAGTGTCACCCCTTCTCTCAAGATGAACCCGATAAAATGCTCTGGAGCACGATCATGCTAAACTCTAGCACTAGAGAAATATGAAGACGAAGTGTCGCTCCCTCTGACGCTTTGACGCGGCGAGGTGTGTCTCCCACACGCTCATCCGGCAGCGTCTCATTCATTTTTGATCATCATATGCAATAAACAAAAAAAGAGATATGCATCAATAAACTATATCTTAAAACCAAGCTAAAATAATGAGTCCAGCATGTTTGTTTACAACTACATGACATTGTCATGACTGACATGTCGACAGATGACATCTAAGTATTGCCAATTAAATCCTAACATAAAAAGGTTTTAATCTATTTACATGTACAATGTCTTTGCTCCTTCTATTCAATCTAATAACATAATTTACATTCGATAATCGCCGAACTATTTGATATGGGTCCTTATATAACCTACATAATTTTAGGCTCTTATCAGTTACTCGTCTCGGCGTATACACCATAACCAACTGATTTGGTACAAAGTTTTTTATCTTTGCTCTCTTATCGTAAGCAGCTTTCTGCTTAACTTGCGCCTTTTTTATGTTATTTATAGCACAATTGATTAGAGCATTATGCTGACTACGTCACTGCGCATAATCATTAGTCCCCCCCCCGGTCATTATTGTTAACAATCATGTCGGTTCGAAATAAAGGCTCCATAGCAAACATCAACATGAAGGGCGAGATTCTAGTGCTTGATTGTTTACTGGAATTATAGGCATAACACACCAATGGAATATAGCTACACCAATTCCGCTGATCAGCAGAGACATACATAGACAGCATTTGTGTTAAGGTACGATTAAACCTTTCAACCAGTCCATTTGCCGCTGGATGAAATGCTGTGGTGAAACGCGATTTGGCGCCGAAATACCCAATTGTCTCTTTAACTAAACGCGAAGTAAACACCGAACCTCTATCCGATACTACTTCCTTAACCCCACCTAGACGGCAAAACACATCCTCTATCAAAAATTCGCTGATTCTTTCTGCTGTAGCCCTAGGAATTGCCTTACAAATTGCATACCTCGTAGCATATTCTACACACACGATCACATATCTATTACCATTCAGAGACTTTCTAAAAGGACCCAAAAGATCTATTCCAACTTTCTCCAACAGATGGTTCACTGCTATTGGCTGCAACTGCGCTACTTGCTTGGACACCTTGCGCTCCTGACACAATATGCAACTCCTCACATACCGTTCCACCTCCTTCTCTGCATCCTTGATAAAATACCCCGATCTAAACTTAGCCAAAGTCTTAGCGAGACCTATATGACCTCCTGACCACGGATCATCGTGCAGTTCCTGTAGAACATCCTGTAATAACAATTTCGGGACCACGACTAAATTTCGAACCTTATCGAACCTCTTAGCTTTGCGGCACAGCATCCCGTCAACAACACAAAATCCCCTAATCACACCATTTCCATTCGCCGCTATCCTATCCAACAACTGTTTACAGAACCCATCTTGTAGCTGCTCATCTTTCATCTTCACGACCTCGATCTTGTATACCTGCATCCCATCTTCTTGACACTCCGTTCGCTTCTGGTTCTCTACCTCTTCATCCAAGGGATTCCTACTCAAGAAATCTGCTATGACGTTATCTCTCCCTGCACAATGGACAATATCAAACTCGTACGACTGGATACACAACGACCACCTTGCCAATCTTCCATTCATATCTTTTCTATCTCTTAGCCAACATAACGCCTTGTGATCCGTCACCACCTGAAACTTCAACCCCCACAAGAAATGTTTGAAGTAATTCAAGGACCAAACCAACGCCAGACATTCCTTCTCCGTCGTTGAATATTTCTTCTCATTATCATTCAGCTTCCTTGAAGCATATGAGATCGGATACATAGTGTCTGTACCCTGCATAAGACAAGCGCCTAACGCTTCACCACTAGCATCTATAAAAAGACGAGTTACCATCTGTTTGTCGTTAGAATAAAAATGCAACACCGGTGGATTATCCATAATCTTTAAGATCTGATCAAATGCCTCTTGATGCCTCTGCGACCAACTGAAAGGGACACCTTTCTTCAACAATTTCGTTAATGGCAACGTTACCTCAGCAAAATTGCTAACGAATTTACGATAGTAAGAAAACAAGCCCAAAACAGATTTTACTTGTTTCGTATTTGTTAGGGCTTTCAATAACTTTAGCGATTGAAGTTTCTTAAACTCGGGTTTAACTCCGTCTCCCGAAATCTCATGCCCTAAAACAGACATTTTAAAATACCCGAAACTACATTTACTTGGTTTCAAAGTGAGGTTTGCTTTCTTAAGTCGTAAAAGTACCTCCTCAAGAGCTTTTCGGAACTCCAAGAAATTTGTCCCCCATATTAATATGTTGTCCACATAACAAATCGCATTTTTATATTTAATACCAGCGAGTACTTTGTCCATTGTTCTTTGGAACACAGCTTGACTAGTCTTAAGCCCAAATGGTAGAACGTTAAATTCATACAAGCCTGATGGTGTGACAAATGCAGTTTTATGCTTATCTTCCTCACATAAACGATATTGCCAGTAACCAGAATTTAGATCTAAATCAGCAAAGTATTTTGCTCCTGATAAATAAATCATAATATCTTCAATTATTGGCAATGGGTAACTGTCAGTGACTACTTTTTTATTTAGTTTTCTATAGTCAACGCAGAACCGCCAAGAATGGTCTGGTTTCTGTACCAAGACAACAGGAGAAGCATACGCGCTATTAGATTCACGTATAACATTATTATTTAACATCTCCTCAACTTGTGAATTAATTATTTCAAGTTGTTTAGGAGATACTCTATATGGCGGGCGATGAACGGGGGTATCATCGGTCGTTTTAATTTTTACCTCCACTAAGCTACAGCTACCCAACTCTGAAGCCGCAAATGCAAAATTCTTCCTATAAGTGGAAAGTAGTTTTTTTAATGATATTTTCTCGCTATTTCCCAATTCTGGGTTGATATTTATACCGTCCAATGGGTCGGTTTTTTTATCAGAGTTGAACAGCAAGCTTCGTCATTTTCTTGACATAATTTTGAAAAATAAAGATAATCAATTTTTGAAATTAACGGACCTCTTTCTTCTTTATGTTTTTTGACGTCCTTGACAACATCTTTTTTATTTAAACTGTCATCAACATTTTGACCCGTCAAAGTATCTGACAATGACATGAAATTTTCACTAGAAGATTCGCAAAAATTTGTACGGAATTTTCTTTTTAAAATCAAACAATTTCGTTCAAAATCGATGACCGCATTATTTTTGTGTAAGAAATCTTGGCCAAGAAGAAGATCCTCTACTGAGGGGGCTCAGTGGTAGAGCGTGTAATGTGTGTATAGGACTTCTATACTATGAAGAGAAACACGGATGAACACACAATGTTTTATATATTGACTTTGTTATATCCTCATATCGAATACATCTGTTTACCCGGCGCCTCCACCAAAATGTAGAGGATGGAAGATCCTCTACTGAGGGGGCTCAGTGGTAGAGCGTGTAATGTGGGTATAGGGCTTCTATACTATGAAGATAAACGCTTTAGCAGTTTAAACGTATGCTATTATATTTTCACTTTGTTATAACGAATACATCTGTTTAGCTTCGGCGCCAGACGTCAAGTCTAGAATATGTAAAAACCTAACTATCTTATAATTATTTGAAAGGTTCGAATGCCGTCAGATAAATACCAGCCATGTACAACATAAGGTTTTACTCTAAGGCTCTACAGTACTTAATGTATTCACTGTTTAGAGTGTTGCTAAACTAAGTTTAGCGAAGTGTTGTGGCACGCTATGGGAACATGTGAGGCGATCACCTCGTTGTAAACGTGGAGGTAAGTTTGCTACTCGACAGACCAAGGGAGTCCATTCAACAGACCACGTGAGTACCTAATCGTGAATTGAATGTTTGGTAGATATAAATTGAACCTGTTTAAACAGACACACTAATGTCTTGTAACCTACGTAAGGTATTCTGTTAAGAATGTCTTACGTATAAGCTGCATTAAAAAAATAGAAAAACGATACAACTAAGAAAGAAATAAATGCAATCCTCAAGAACACGAGGTTGATTATTGTGATAATACGAGTACTTACGAACATTTCCTCTGAGCAAAAAGAGTCTTAGAATAAGAAATAACGTTTGAAGTTGGTTTAGACGTACCTTATGTGAATGCCATAATAATATATCACGAGAAACACTCCGCGGTCGTAACACTACGGTGTGCAGGTACACACGAGACTGTTTCATTTCACTAAATAATACACGGTCCATACATCTGACTCCGCTCGACATAATACATATTAAATAGCCGTCAGTTCGGAGCACTCTCGCCGATTACCTCTCATATCAGATTTCTTACGGCGGATAAAAAACGCCCTTATCATTGGAGGCTGTGACTTATGACTCCAATCTAATCGCGCAGCTATTTGTGGAGCTTTTAGATGATCACAAGGAAAATTGTTAAAATGACTGAGAAACACACAATTTCGAGATATTGCTTATTGATCGACGGATTAGTACTCTTAGGTTTTGTGTTGTTTATATGATTTGTATGTATAGTATGCTATTTACCAAAATCTTAGTAAAATAAAAGGTTGACAAAACAAACTCACAACTCACTAACCTACCACAAGATGTAAGTTTTTAAATATTGATGTTTTAAGCACCGTCGTTCGTGTCCGTCTGACTGAATGCCTATACTATTAGGTAAATTCTTAATGAGGTAGGCGATGATTCAGTGGTCACGACAATTCTGCAAATATAATCTAATCTACATCTAACACATGAATATTTCGCTGATTTGCATTCCTGGCGCGCTCAGTCTTCGTGTCAATATCGGTATAATTTTGCTATTATGGGCGCAGCTCGGGTGTTTTCCCATCCGTCAAGCAAGACGGTTCTTCGTAGATATTTGCTGTGCAAGCTGTGTGTGCACTGGAACATTCAATAAGAACCAACAGAAGATCCATCCTGATAATCCGCATAATCAGCCATCTCGTTAGGTTTCACAAAAGCATTAGGTTGCTTAGCTTGGGAATATATGGTCGTATGGCGTTGTGTGAAATGTCCAAGGATATTATTATTATTATATTTTGATTAAAACCAAAATAATGATGTCGCTTCCACTGCTGTGCAATGTGCGTTCTACCTCATCATTTGCTTAGCCTTTTCCCAACTATGTTGGGATCAGCTTCCAGTCTAAGACTTTCGGGCTACCCATAACGACTGTCAAATATCCACGATTGACAGCCGGCTTAACGTGTATGCCGAGGCACGGAGGAGTCTTGATATGTAACCTGATGATCTATCCGTGCGGCTGTTATTACTTAGCCACGAGCTCTTCAATGTGCGTTACATAGTTACATACCTAGGTCCCTTCAAAACTGAAATGAAGAAGTCAAGAGGTAATAAGAAATTTACCTTACATGTTTGACGTCGTTTATAAAGTTCTCTTAAGAACTTATAATATGTTTTTAACCGACTTCAAAAAGGAGGAGGTTCTCAATTCGGATGTTTGTAATTTTTTTTTTTTATGTTTGTTCGCGCATAACTCCGTTGCTTGCCAACCGATTTGAAAAATTCTTTTTTTGATGGAAAGGGTATACTTCCCAAATGGTCCCATAAAAATTTTATCGAAATCGGATAAGCGGTTTTTGAAAAATCAACAAAAATCTAAAAAAATCCTACATAATATATGTGGATGATGTTCTAATAACTTCCTGTCACTGTAATTTACATACCAGGTAGTGGTTTTAAAATTTGGAGGGGGGAGGGATTGTGTAGGTACCACAACTAAAAAGTGAAAAATAAAAACTTTTTTACAAAAAATAAAACCGACTTCCAAAACAAACACTACAAAGTGAAAAATAATTTTGATTTCGGAAGTCGGTGGCAAAAAATGAAAATTCAAAACCGAAGACACCGACTTCCGAAATCAAAATTATTTTTCACTTTGTAGTGTTTGTTTTGGAAGTCGGTTTTATTTTTTGTAAAAAAGTTTTAGATAAAGTTTACTACTGGGATCTGAAGTCATCGCTCTTGTGACTCTATCGTTCGGACCTTCTGCACGTGTAGTTAGTGAGACGGGGAGGCGGTATCGTGTTGATTCAGCTCGAACTGTCGATGCGTCACAAGCCGGTGTTTGCGGAGAGATGCACCACACAGGCGTACCTATACACTCACGTTGCTATACGTACACATTGCTCACTGCTCCATGCCTCGGTGACGTGTGCGCGTGTCTTGAGGTCTTGCACCAGTGGCCCACTCAGGCGGCACTTCGTCGTCGTTCTATAGCTCTTGTTATATTAACTGATGTATATTTTATATTGTTTCTCTAAGCCCAGCTAACATTCTCAAATTCATGTACGAAAACAAAAACTCGAGAGTACCAAATATATTCTGTAAGAAAAAGCATAAGTATGTACAGTACTCTCAAATTAATAATGCACATGCAGATCTTCGCTAATTGTCGTATTCCCGGAAACACCCGAATCATTGAATCGTTCGAGTCCCTTGCATTTTGCATCTTGTTCGAAAGAAATAGGAGTCAATTTCATGTCAATCGAAAACAATTCGGGCGGTCGGCGGTCAGTCAAAGGTCCGTCAGTCGTCTTGTCATATTGGTGGTGACTGCACGTGTTCTCTTTGTCTGGAATTATATAGAGCTACTATTACACACCTTTCTTGGTTTTGTTTTAAAGGTGAATTTAATTTCAACTTTAATTATCTTATTCAAATTGAAATAGTTAATTTTGTAAATATATAAATATACTAACATTTTTCACGTTTTTTTCAATACTAAAAAATTAAAAATACCAACGTAAAATACATATTAAGTACTAGAAAAAGCATATTAAAAATCAGATTTAGGCTTATATGAATTATAGCTCGCTATTTACTTACATGGAAATATTGAATCAAATTTCGTTACTGATAAATCAATATTTATCTCTTTTAGGACAAAACACATAATCACACTAAATTATGCATGAAGAAAATGCACTTAACCACTCTATATACATATCGTCTTCCGACGCTCGGGAAATACGACCGTTGCCGAATAGTGGCGAAAATTTCTATGCGCATTATCACTTTTGGAGACCTGTACCTGCTCTTCCTCGGATTTGCATGTGCTCCACATACGACTTCACAAGTCGAGGCTCGCTAGAGACTGCATTTCGGGACACGTGTCACTTTTTGCAGCTGCTAAGATGATCTACTGTTACTTGAAACTCGTATTATTCATCATGTTGTAGATTACTTCGTTACCTAGAAACCCTTGTCCAGCAACCGACGATTGTTGTCAATACTCAATAGTTTATTGCATTCCATAATATTACATAAAACACTTGGTATGTGAATATTGTGGCCGTGTGCCGGTGCTGCCCACATATACTGCCGTGCCACTGTATGTGGGCATTAAGTAAACTTTCCAGTCTTCGTCAAGCACTGTCGTGTTTGTACACAGTGGTCTTATAAGCTGCAAGATAGTCCACGATGTGTTGAGTGAGACTTATAAGTAAGAAAAATAAGTACCTATTGAAGTCGGCAGCATGAGTTGTTGAGGCTTATGTTACAATTAGATGGTTCGGTTTGACACGTCTTTCAATAGCCATGAGACTCAATGTTTATCCCTGCCATATCACTGCATGCCAGAGAGGAACAGTGAGGTGTTGCGTTCTGTGGTGTCATAGTGATAATGAATGTGTGTGGACGGTTATTCTAAGCACCCTTGGTCCTGAGAAGAGCGTGATCTTTGAGTATTTGCTAGGCACAAAAAGCGATTGTTTGTGATCCCTCGTTCAGTGTAGCACTTTTATGTGATACGATCAGCTTTGACGCAGTTTTGATATGATTGATAAGATAAGATAAAGATAAGATAAAATTTATTTCATAAAAACAGTACTTAGATTACATTAAATTACACGTCTTAACTGCTATGAAAACAAAAGTACACAAAAGTTTTAGCATCTGGAGCCGAACTAGGCGGACCCTGTTTTTCGGCTAACAGCGCCAATACCCTCGAGTTACATTAATACAGGTTCTTAAATGCTAGCATTTTACAAAAACAAAGGAATAATAGTGTTCTAAGCTGTATTGATTGTCTGCACCTCTCTTTGTGTTAGTTATGTGATAAGGTGAATGAGTGAGTGTGAGAGGGTGTGTATATTTGTGAATGTGTTGGTGATTTTTATAAGTGAAAACATGAATTAGTGAGATACACGGATATAGTGCATATGTAGGTCTATAATTATATATGACGTATATACATTTAACTATAGAGATAAAGAACTTTAGATAACATTACATATTATTTATTATTTCCTGTCTAACTTGGTACAGTTAGAAGTTGCTCAGTCTCATCATATGTAAGACCTTGAAGAAATTCCGTAACCTTTTTCCTGCAGCTATCTGTGTTAAGTCGATAAAAATTAAGTTTTTTATTAAGTTTATTGTAGATATAGGGACCGAGGAAATTAAAGAATTTAGCACTAAACTTAGTGCTGTAAAACCTGTGTTGACTACAAACCATATAATTTCTACGTGTATTCAATAACTGGGGGTCGTAATTTGTGCAAGTGCGTTGCATAATAACTATCTTCAATATGAATAATTGTCTCACAGTCAATACTCCACACAACTGGTAAAGCAAGGTAGTAGAGAAAAGAATTGGCTGAAAGGTGCTGACCTTTAGTATTGCACGTTGTGGAACCTCAACAGACTTGAGTGTAGTTCTCGGAGCACCCCCCCAAACAGATATACAGTAAGTTACGAGTGACTGGCAAAGAGCAAAATATATTCGTTTCAAAATATGCGGATCAGCGATGTGTCGTAAGTTTTTAAAAATGTAGATAAGTTTCCGAACCCGTCCCGATAAGATCCTTACATGTTCCTTGAAGTTAAGATTCTTGTCTATAGTCACACCTAGATATTTAATGGAATCAACCCGCTCTAGTTTCGTACCGGAGCAAAACTCATGTGGTGCACACTTATGTGGAGTAATGGCATGCTCTTGGCTAATCCCTATATCTGATTTAATACCAAAGCAAATGTATTTAGTTTTGCCGGTATTTAACGTTAGGACATTGTCATTTAGCCATTTCCTTACAGTATCAAATCCAGATTGGGCAGCGTCAAATTGAAATTGAAATTGCAAAAGATATGACTTTGCCCTGGGAAAGTGTTAAATTAGTAAGGTCGTTAATATATACCAGAAACAAGGTTGGCCCGAAAATGCTACCTTGTGGAACCCCGTGTGTGACTAGGAGGTCAGTGCTGGTAAAGCTTCCCACACGAACACACTGGCGGCGATTTGTAAGATAGCTTTCGAAGAGCTTCCACTGCGTGCCTCTGATTCCCAGCCTTTCTAGCTTGGCCAAAAGGACCGAAACCGAGATTGTGTCAAAGGCCTTTGCCAAGTCTAAAAAGATGCCTAGACACTTTTTTTTTCATCCAAATTATCACTGATATAACCAACGAGATTGTTAACCACTTGTTCAGTAGATTTACCATTACGAAAGCCGTACTGATTGGGTGAGAGCATGTTATTATTTTCAAGGTACCTAGTAAGTCTTTTGTTAATAATTCTTTCCAGGAGCTTAGAGATAGATGGAAGTATGGATATTGGCCTATAATTGGTGATAGAATCTCTGTTTCCACCTTTATGTATAGGGCAGACTTCCGACTTCTTCAACGATTCGGGAAAAATACCATTTTGGAGGCACGAATTGAAAATAAAGGTGAGAGGAGAGACTAAGATGTTTTTGAATCTTTTTAAAATTGTGATTTTCAAGTTGGTGATAAGACGGTCCACTTCGCATTCATCAGTGTCCTTCAATACAAAAGAACCAACTACAGCGGACTTATCAAAGTTGGTATCGAGACTCGTGCCCGCTGAGTTTGAATTCATTCGCGGGATCTTATTGGCCAGAGATCTACCAACATCTACAAAGTACTCATTTATTACATCCAGAGACTGTTTCGGACTGGCTGCAAGGGACAGAAGTTCGCTTGAGTAGTTAGCATTTTTACTAGTATTTGTGACGTTCTTTATTATTTTCCAAAGCTTCTTGTTATCATTTTGAGCCGATTGGACAAGGTTTTTTTTCATAAGCTCGTTTTACTTTTTTAAGTATTGAGTTGCAGAAATTTCTGTAGCGTGTATATGTCAATTGTAAAGTAGCGTTATCTGGCGATAGTTTTGATTTTTTATGTAATTTATCTCATACAGCGCAGTAATCCTTGCGTTATACAAGGTTTTATAATCTTCTTTCTACGTGATAAGGTAACGACTTTTGTGCATTTATGAATTGCAGCCTGAAGACTATAGACAACGTGTTCCAGAGACAAATTTGGATCAGTCGATTCATAGACTAGGTTGAAGTCAATTCTTGATATTTCATCTTTTAAGCCATCTTCGTCGATTTTTTTAATGGTAGTTGTCGAATAGTGTTTAGGTATCTTAAAGTTCATCCATTGAAGAACCGGGTAGTGATCAGTCAAAGTTGTCTCTGGCACAATAGTGTTGCAAGGACTTTTAGTTTTAAGGAGTATATGGAGTATTTATGGTCAATACATGTTTTACTTTCTGGCCTAGTAATCAACGTATGCGAAGGAAGCAGGCCGTGACTAGCAACTAAAGTAAGGTAACGCTCACCATGAAAGTCAATTTTGTCTGGATTTATTGGAATGTTTATGTCTCCTAAAAGGGCGAAGAATTGAATCCTGAAGATACCACAGTATTCTTGGGCTTAACTTTGGATGCTAAGCTTCAGTGGGGGCCACATATAGATAAATTGTCAAAAAAACTAAGCTCCGCAGCATACGCTGTTAGAAAAATTCGTACTTTCACTGACACATTGACAGCCCGCTTAGTGTACTTTAGCTATTTTCATAGTGTAATGTCGTACGGTATTCTATTGTGGGGAAATGCCGCTGATATTCAGACTATCTTTGTTTTGCAGAAAAGAGCTGTTCGAGCAATTTATAAATTAAGTCCGAGACACTCTCTGAGAGAAAAATTTAAAGAAATAAATGTAATGACTGTACCTTCACAGTTTATTTTTGAAAATCTTTTGTATGCCCATAAAAATATAAAATTGTTTAAAAAATATAGTGATATTCATGATAAGAATACTAGGAACAAACACAAATTTGTTGTACCCACTACAACGCTCAAAAAAATAGGAGGCTCGTTCAGATGTCAATGTATACGCTTTTATAATAAACTTCCAAGCCACGTTCAAGATCTAAGCCTTAATAAATTCAAATCGTTCGTTAAACGCAAGTTGTGCCAGAATGCTTATTATACTGTCAAAGACTTTATTGAAGACAAAAGGGCTTGGGATTGAGCTGCTCCAATTGTTTACATTATTGAATATTCTTTCTTTTTTTTTAATATCCTAAACTAATTGATTAGCATCTGAGATTACTCCTGGAGCTGCTGAAGATTCACAAAAACTTTTTGCATTATATAACTTCAATCTCTTAGCATTGTATAATTGCATAGCACGTTTGTGAGTACTATGTACCTACTATAAAGCTACCATTTACTGAGTACGTCTTACATTGACTTGAATGTGCCCTGGCGGCTGAGAGCATGTCATGCTCCCTGTAATGTCTCACTTGGTTGAGCTGAATGGTGCTAATCCATGCGTCATGTTCATGAGCGGGCACCGTCAGTAGGGGCTGGTCACCTCTTAGCTGCCACGGCTGTTTTAATATTGAAATTAATTTTGAATTGTTTTTTAAAATCTTGTAATTATGGACGCTTTTATTAAGTTCTGCATCGTTCTCACGTGTATATTTCAACATGAGTGATGTAACCCAGTTTTTGTAAACATATTTTGATTTAAAAGAGTGTCCATGGAGTTTCTTGCCCGTTCTTCTCCATAGGTACCTACTGCTTTGGAATGGGCCACTAGCTTCATCTTTCTGACTGACCGACCCCTTGACAATTCAAAAGTGCCTGTAATTGGTTTATTTGAAATAAATGCTTTGAGTTTGAGTTTCCTATTACCATTATATTTTTGAAGGAAGAGTATTTTATTAAAACATCATTTAGGGATTTAAGGAACAAATCTAAGTTAGAATAAGACGGTGAACGATATATTGCAATAATTGCAATTTTATTATGAAGCGTTGCTATCAAACAGTTACCCTCGCAAATATTT
Organism: Hyppa rectilinea; assembly: GCA_951799385.1. Classification (NCBI taxonomy): domain Eukaryota; kingdom Metazoa; phylum Arthropoda; class Insecta; order Lepidoptera; family Noctuidae; genus Hyppa; species Hyppa rectilinea. The sequence continues at coordinate 339,290 of OX637304.1, forward strand.
GGTTCCTCAATTATAAAATCAAGGTTCTCCTTATAAAAAATTACAACACCATCGTTTTGTCTTATATTATTTTTTGTTATAGATGAGCGATAACCCAATAAGTTGGGTATTATAGTTGTGGACGACAGCCAGCTTTCCGTTAGAACAAGTACATCACATTGCACCTTTAATCTAGCTAATAATGTTTCAAAACCACTCATATTGCAGTTTATACTGCGTATATTTTGAGTTAAAACTACGAAACTGTCAGAAGAAGGCAAAAACACTTTGTGGCAGTCATCGATTTCGGCATATACCTACTGCGATTCTGACACTGTTACCTTATCAATTTTATCTGCTAAATCATTTAAACTATCGAATGTTAATGGGGTTTTTAATATAAGTGTCAAGTATAAAAATCAGGTGATTCGTATAAAAATTGGATCAGGCGTTATTAAAGTGAGACTGCTAAACTCATATCAGCCTCTGTAAGCTATTGTACGAGTCTCGCTTGTAGCTTGCGTTCTAGTATTACGAAAACAAAATCTTGTTACACGTCCTGATCATGAAGGTGCTATAACGTAAGAAAGTTCCTACATTACAAATACATTCACGGTACCTACATTCTTACTATCAACTTAGATCTCTATGAGGCATTTATCTATAACTCATATTTATGTAGAATAGTAATCAGAACAAATCGAGCTTTATCAGTAATACAGCATTTTTTATTTGAAACCAAGTTAATTTAAATTAAGGTAAGAGAAAAGGACCATTCACACGTAATAAAACAATGGCACTTGTTCCAAGAATTGTACTTAATTAGTAAACAAAGTTAAGCAGTATAATAGTTTAGCAACTTGAAATAGAAACCATTGAAACTTACACACTTACATTCATTTCACTTACTTGTTTTGATTATTACAAAGGGCGCGCGGCGTAACTCCCGCTTGACCCGTTTTACGGAGAGCCCATACAATAAAGTTTGCAACAAATACAGCCGTTACTGGGATGAGCTCGTAAAAATAATACCTTCGAGTCGCGCTCATTGTAAACGAGCCAAGTTTTTCTATTTCCTGCGTCAGCCTCCCCCCCGCCCCACCCGTGCCGAGCCCTTCCTCTCGGTCTCCCTGTGGCAGGTTGTTGATGAACAGTATGATCACCTGTCACATGACGTCACATCTCGGCCAAGTTGTGCGCGGGCGACTGTTCGGTCAAGTGGGTACTGGCACGTTTGAAATCCGCTATTGTTAATTCTGCCACAACTGCATGCGATTCAGTTTTGATCTTCATAGTGGTTGGGTGTTGGACACAATAAATTAAAAAAATGGAATGACGAACATGATATTAAAGCTTTCCTAGCAATTTTTTAAGATGAGTGTTGTCAAACGTATGATTGTGTGATAATTACTGTGACATAATGAAAGGGTATGTAATTGGAGACGTCGCGCGTCGGGCGCATATCAAGGGGGATCTGATTAGGATTAAGTAAATTACGTCGCACTTCCCATTTGCTTGTAATCCCGCCAACTGACGAGTCTCAAACACACTGCTACTTCTGTTGGCTGCAGAAATGTACAGAGGTAACACGATTGAGGTTTATATACCCGTCAGAGGTGTATTAAATTGGTGGGAAAGACTACTGCTGCTTTGCCAGGCAATAACGCTGACAATGGTAGCGAGGTAGATAGCTATAGATTATTATTTTCAAAGTGACCGGCACACTGCGGTTGTTGAGGAAATGTTAGTTTTGAACCTTTTTTGAGATATACATTTTATGATAACTCATATTATATTACCTTCTTAGTTTTAATTGTAAGGCTTTATTCAACGTATTAAGGGAACTTACTTTGTTTGCTTCTAGACATGCTAAATTCGTAGCAATGCATTGCATATAATACACCTGTACAAACGAACTGTTCTGAATACTTTTTGTGCGTAGAGGATGACCAGCGTAATGTGCTGTTGAACTCCACTCGAAACGACAAATCACATCTGTGACAAAATTTCATCAAGAAAGAAAGTTTTAACTAGTAGGTAGCACTCCATGGTCGGCTAATAGGCCACCAAGGCCACACGTTGTAAGGAGCCGCTGACCCGACCAGCTCGTAATCCCTGTACAAACAGGGGCCGTCAACGACTCACGCCATGTTTGCGCGGGTCTGCGCAAAGAGCACTAATCACTCGAACAACTCTTTCGATAGGAGACGATTGAACAAAAGTAGAATATATCAATCATTGTGCGGTAGGTTTTCCTTTGATTGTACAATCAACTTTATAATTCCCCTAATCCGTCAAAGGTCATATTCGCCTGCACAGTACTGCGCGTTGGCATACATGTGTGAGTGATTTCAACGCAAACATATTTTACCCATCATACAGTCTAACTACGAGAAGTTGATAGTGTGTGGGGGTCAATACTAGATAAAGACAACAATACTTAGGTTGTTTTCTTCATATTAGGGTTCGAACCGAGCCAATCCGAAACTAAAGCCAAAATTTGAACACATTATCAGTTGCATGTGGTTATGCAACTGATAATGACATGACTTGTAAACGAGTGCGTCGGTTTGTAACCCACCCGGTTGGCCAGATCGATTTTGTTATCCTCATATCACCCAACGACTAAAAAAAAAATCCATATTATACAATCGCCACGCCGAGATTAACAATAAAATCATATATCACAACAAAATAACTTACACATAACCGGTTTCGTAGGATATTTCACATAAATATTATGCAAGGCTGCAATGTTCGCCCTAGCTTCAATATTTACATTTGTTTGCATTTTGAATAAAGATCTTCAAACTAAACACCACTGAAGCAATAACACAAACGCTTGAACAAAGTTCACCAACCAGCAAAATCATACCATTATTACATCCAGTAAATGAATTTCTTTTCAAATCTACCCTCTTTTTTAAATTTTGTTACTAATTTGAAATATTGAATTAGAGATACTCGAAGGTCACGAATTCACGGCTATCAGGACAATCCTAGAAGTACAGTGAAGATCCCTACCAGCATCTTATAGGAATACTTCTTTCCTGCGAGCACGTTTGCTCTTGCGAATCTACTCAAGCCGGCCAATAAAGGTGAGAATGAGGTGAGAGCTCTGTTCTACGTCAGTGTTCACTCCAACCGGTACCAATAAAAGCAAGCCAGAGGTGAGGAACAAGACTTCTCCTGGGAGATAGAGTCCGTGGGGTCGCTACCACCCAACACCTCGCCACTTACTTCCCTGCGAGTATTATTCGTTTATTCATTTAACTTCTTATTTAATATATTTTTATAAAAAACAAAAAAAAAAACGTTTCAAAATATAAAAAAAGTATTATTATTATTACGGCGAAATAATTATGATTGGCCCCAAACAATGTGATATCTTGCAGGTTCTCGTATGTATCCACAATGTTTAAGCAAATAAACAACTATATGGTTGCTTATACTCGTACATTTGCTATGCCATAGGCCATAGCTGACGTGAGCTTCTGCCGTAGCCGGCGCATCTTACGCCATAGCTGACACGTGATACGCCGTAGCTGGCGCATGCTACGCCGTAGCTGGCGCATGTTACGCCTTAGCTGGCGTATGTTGCGCCGTAGGTGGAGCATGCTTACGGTGCAGCTGGCGCATGTAACGTCGTAGCTGGTGCATCTAACGCCGTAACTGGCGCATACTACACTTTAGCTGACGCAGCTACGCCAAAACTAACGTATGTAACGCCGTAGCTGGCGCATCTAACGCCGTAACTGGCGCATACTACACTTTAGCTGGCGCATGTTACGCCGTAGGTGCTGCATGCTATGCCGTAGCTGGTTTATGTTGTGCCGTAGCAGGTGTATGCTACGCCGTAGCTAACACTTGCTACGCCGTAGCTGACGTGTGTGCCAGTAGTAGAAGCAATTGCCCATTGCTTGCGGAGTATTTAGTTTTTAACCGATTTAAAAAAAAGGAGGAGGCTCTGTGTTCGTCTATAACTTTCGTTCGTTTTTTTTTTGTGTATGTGTTCCCATGGGATAATTTCCGACATACATGCGGGCGAAACCGCAGGCAGAAGCTACTCAGAAATAAATTGTAAAGATAGTGACTTGATTTTTCGATGCTATTTTGATACAGTACATTCAGTCAAAAAAGTATCGGGAATGGATGATTTGTTTATGGTTCCAAATTCAAATTTTTGTTTTTTTTGTAGTTGTTAGATTGGCACAACTGTTTTCCATTTTGGCGCGGAGTTTGAGTTGCATCTGTTATTTATATTAAATACAGTGCTGGTTTTAGTAATATCATATATAGTGTGTATTGCGAATTTCATAATGGACAAAAATATCGAACAAAGAGTTTGTCTTAAATTTTGCATCGCCAATGGAATTTCGTGTTCGCAGTCACTGAAAATGTTACAGAAGGCTTACGGTGAATCGACTTTATCAAAACTCGTGCTTATGAGTGGTTCAAAGCGTTCAAAAGCGGTCGAGATGTGATGGAAGATTTGCCTCGCTCTGGTAGGCCATCAACGTCTGCAACTGAAGTTAACATCGCAAAAGTGAAGAAAATAGTGACTGAAAATCCCCATTCAACTCTGAGAGAGATAGCCGCCGAACTTTCTGTATCTCACGAGTCGATCCGTACCATTTTAACTAATCATTTGGGTATGAAACATGTTGCTGCTCGGCTAGTCCCAAAGGATCTGAATTTTCTCCAAAAACTCAATCGCATGAAAGTCGCTGAGGACATGCTAGAACGAGTCAGTTCGGACCCAACATTCATGAAACATTTACACATTGTTACTGGTGACGAGACGTGATTTTACGAGTTTGACATGCAAACTAGTCAACAAGCTTCGGAGTGGCGCCTTCCAACTGAACCGAAACCGAAAAAACCACGCCAAAGTCGATCAAAAGTCAAAGTCATGTTGACTGTTTTCTTTGACTATCGCGGTGTTGTGTACTCTGAATTCTTACCGGAAGGTCTAACGGTAAATAAAGAATATTATTTGAGCGTTATGCGGCGTTTAAGAGAGCAAATTCGACGAAAAAGGCCAGATTTGTGGAAAGAAAATTCTTGGATTTTGCACCACGACAATGCGCCTTCGCACAAGGCTATCATTGTGAACGAATTTTTGACCAAACACTCAACAAATACCATCCAGCAACCACCATATTCACCAGATATGGCTCCTGCTGACTTTTTTCTTTTTCCTAAACTCAAATTACCACTTTGTGGCACCCGTTTTCAATCGATAGAAGACATAAAGGAGAATTCGCGGCGAGAAATGAACTCAATTCCGGAAGCAGCGTTTAAAAAATGTTTTGATGAATGGATTATTCGTTGGCGCAAGTGTATCGTTTCTAAAGGAGCATACTTTGAAGGTGATAAAATAAATTTGGATGAATAACAGACATTTTGTGTATTATTGATCTTTTCCTGGTACTTTCTTGACAGAGTAGTATGTATAATTTGATCTGTGTCAGTGGTTTCTATTGTGACTACTATCACAAACACCCATATTTATATTGTCCCGTCTCATGTCCTATATTGAATGTATGGGAAGTTTTCGAGTTCCGAGTTTTCTAGTGCTCAAACCTTAATTGGTCCAATATAGTTTTTTGATCCTTATAAGAAAAAGGACCGATTGGCAACAAAAAGTTTTTGTAAATATTGCCAATTTCTTGCTGACTGTAATTTGTTTTCCAAATCTGTGAATATAATCAAAATGAGACCGTTTTCTGGTAGCAAAAATGGTTAACGTACCCGTTATTACCCATCCCAAAAAACCACCCTTAAATGTCATGATTGATTGCTTCGCTTCATAAAGATGTAGCGTAATGATAAACATTTATAAGTTTAAATCTAATCTAACCTTCTGCGATATTCCTGCCTGTTGGCTAATCTTTAAAAAAAAATCTTTTTCAAATTTGTGGTAAACTAATAGAAGAATACGATATCAACATAATGCGATACTGCACATCCCTCATAGCAAATAGCGTGACACTTTCCACTTTCCAGACTGACCAGACTTAAAGGGAATAAATAATATTAATGCAAAATTTAAACAAAATATATCTGGTAGTTTTTACGTGATGCAGAAACATATATTCAAACAAATACCAAAAAAATGGCAGTAGAATTGTTGTCCGGCCTCGCAAAAAATACTTAAAAAATGAATCAATTAGAAAAGTTATGGCTACGACAATTTTGTTAATGTACAGACCAGCTTTTGCCCGCAACTTCGTCCTCGTGGAGTTCGGTTTTATTGCAGTATCGGAATACAAAGAACATCCCCTATATATCTCCCCTTAGGGATATTTATGAGACAAAAAGTAGGCTATGTCCAACCCGTGATGCAATCTATCTCTCTGCCAAATGTTATCAAAATCTGTTCAGTGGTTAAGGCGTGAAAAGGTAACATACAGATATTCACAGAGAGACAGTGTTAGTTTCGAATTTATAATATTAGTATGGAGTACGGATAGTAATAAACAGGAAGTGTACCCAGTCCGAAGAGTGCCGCGGACCGCCGCCGCGCGCCGGTGTGTGGTCGAGTGCCTCCCGAGGCGCTCCATAGTGTCTCGTCTTATAATACTCATACAAAGGCTCCCATTTACGGAGAAATACTGAGATACTTTTTATACTTAGTACCTACCTAATATGAGCGTATCCGCAATTTCAAAAAGTTTCGCAATTATCTAATGTGGTTCCAAGAATTTCAAAGACCTTGGAGATAAGTAAATAGGTTTTATTATAAAGACCACAAATATACGTATAAACATTAGGCACAAGGTGTACAGCTATCATACATACTTAATTATATATTTAAGGTCTTTACTTCCTTTTCAACCAACCTTTTTTTATCAAATTAAGCAAGTATTGCTGAGGTATAGCTGTGTTTAAAAAACATTATGTTTAACACGTTGAGCGCCAACGTGGTCACCGGTGAGCCGCGAACAATAGTTTTTCTATTGTGTCTGCTGCGGTCAATGACTTAAGGTACAGTCAACAGCAAAAGTAGATGATCAAAATCAGAAACTCAATACTAGTGAACGGAGTTCGCGTCAGAACTGTGTGGCGTCGGAATGATTCAAAAGTATATGATTGTAAATTATACCAAACATTTAGTAATAGTACAGCTGCCATATATTCGTAATCAGTATTGACTCCAAAAGTTATAAACACAATTCGCATCAGAACTAAGTCAAAACTAATGAACAGTTGAAATCAAAAATTAAATGATGAAACTGAGGCTATGTAATCATAAAAACTGAAAGGATTAGAATACTTTACTTTTCTTTGCTAATGATCGATATGTTTTGACGGTTCTACTTACTGCAAACTGATTTGATGATTGAGATTACAGACAGCAATCAAGAGCGTCGATGGCGCGTTTGTGTCACAAAGGTAGTGCACTCGTCCCACACGATCAGCTTACACTGTTGGAACAGGATACCACTCTGCTGTTACTGATGTTGCACGTAGGAGTTTCTTCGCTCACCAAATTAAGAGGTAATTTAAAAACCGAATTTGCCGTTAGTCCACTATTTAGCAATGTTGCAGCATTTCCAGAGGAAGTCACAGCTTATGCAACATTATGGTCCTTGCGATATTGCTAGAAGCAAAAAAGTTTTGCCTGTAAAAGGAGGTTGCGGGATGGTTGAGGGACAGAGCCTCACATCTCGGCCGCCGCGGAAGACGCTCCGCCGCCGTTCGGTCAGGACCAACCCATGCCGAACGGCGCGTTCGTGTTCCGCTCCACCTCAAAGAGATGACAGCATTAAGGACGGGGCCAAAGCCTGCCGGGTCAGCGGAATTGTCCGAAAGGTTTACCGCTACCCCAGAACATAATGGGGTAATGAAGGAACATGGATGGGTTATAGTCAGTAAGAGTCTGACGCTCCTTCCAGCTCCATCTAGAGTGGGAGGTCAGGACCGGTCATTTGATGCTTTTGCAACATCAAAAAAAAAGCTCTGAGCACTGGCCTCTGGACTCTACCCCCACTCTGCGCGCCGCCGTCTCATAGTATGCATGTATGCATTTAATTTTGCCGACTTACTCGATACTTATCATTTATAATGTCCAATTCACGCAAAGTCTGTATTAATTGTAGCCTATGTGTTATTCTGATGTATAAACTATATTATTGGGAAGTTTCATCGAAATCTGTTCAGCCGTTTTTTCCTGAAAAAGGAACAAACATCCTGGAGGATGGATGGATATCCATCCATCCATCCTCACGAACTTTCGCGTTTATAATTTATAAATATATGTAGGTATATTATTACGTATTTCTTCTGTAAGACTGTTTGAGGCTTTTCCATTAATAAATATTGTTTTAATGTGAAACAACACTTGAACCGGCTTTAACTTTTAACTTTTCAATGAAACCCTCCCATATTTCCAGATTAGTCTTAAACTGTGCCAGCGATGTGGTTACCGGTAATACGAAGGAACAGCAGACGTATAAACCACGCGCGTGAAGTGTTTGCAACACGCGGTCACCCGTGGATCACAACATTTACAACTCAGGACTGTGTGTGGGTCACGGCGTCGTACATCAGTCGGTTGAGATTGTTTGTATTTCTAGATCAGTTATGGACATGATTTCTTGGAATTCTTGTTTAAGGACTCGGCTTAGATTGATGCTTGACAAAAAGAACACCCATACGGCTACGAGCGTTTCAGGTTTTAAGTTTAAGACAAATGCAAAAAGTAACTAAAAAGGAAGAGGGGCTGTCATTAGGCACAGGGGGAAGAGGGGCTGTCATTAGGCACAGGGGGCAGCTGTCCTGTGTGATGGGAATAGTTAAAGACAAATGCAAAAAGTAACGAAAAAGGAAGAGGGGCTGTCATAAGGCACAGGGGGCAGCTGTCCTGTGTGATGGGAATAGTTTAAGACAAATGCAAAAAGTAACGAAAAAGGAAGAGGGGCTGTCATTAGGCACAGGGGGCAGCTGTCCTGTGTGATGGGAATAGTTTAAGACAAATGCAAAAAGTAACGAAAAAGGAAGAGGGGTTGTCATTAGGCACAGGGGGCAGCTGTCCTGTGTGATGGGAATAGTTTAAGACAAATGCAAAAAGTAACGAAAAAGGAAGAGGGGCTGTCATTAGGCACAGGGGGCAGCTGTCCTGTGTGATGGGAATAGTTTTATCAAACAGCATAAACTGGTCTATCCACTGAGGTGCATTGTCATAAATTAGCAGAACGCAATTGTGATTATTTGAATAAAGTGATTCGGGATAAATAAATTGGCCTAAATTTATTTATCCCGAATCCCAGCTCGTAACAATACTAATACCACAGCTTATAAGTTTGTACTTCAAAAATACATTGTTGAATACTTTGCATTTTTAGCGTTAATGGCAGAAATAGTTTAAACGGGCATTGTTGTATTTTATTAAATACTAGCACCTTGCCCGCGGCTTCGCTCCCGTGGTCTTTCCCGTGGGACCCGTTATTTTTCCCGGGATAAAAAGTAGCCTATGTTACTCCTAGAAAACTAAGCTTTCCAACGGTGAAAGAATTTTTAAAATCGGTCCAGTAGTTTTTGAGCCTATTCATTATAACCAAACAAACAAACAAAGTTTTCCTCTTTATAATGTTAGTATAGATTTGTATGCCGATGTTTAAGGTAAGAAGTAGTGGCCCAGTGGTAACGGCTGCGACTTATAACTAGGTCGTAGGTTTAAACCCAGGCTGGCGCTTTAGTTTGTGTACATGGTTTCATCACCACTGTTTTCAAAACAGTGAAGGACATGAGACATCTGCCACTAGGCACTGGGCCCACGTAATAGATTTCGGCCCAGTCCCTCTCACCGACAGCAGGTTTGTGTCCCAGCAGTGGGAACTTTCTAGGCTGGCTTGGAAAATGTGATGTTCTGTTTTTATTTTTACTTTTAACATCTCTTGCATGCTGTTAATTTGTGTTGTACGAGTATGAGTTCACATTCATAACCAAATAAATAATCACCTTTCTTACCTTATCATTTTTATTATGACATGTTTAATTGTTTAGCGAAATACTTAGTTTGTAAAAAAGCTAATTGCAGCACAGTGGAGCACAAAGCGGCATTCACACTGGCGCGGCCAACTCCACCGTACTAATGTGCTTAGTGCGGTGCGCCGGGCCCGCGCTCGCGACTTACTTTGTATCGCTGCGGGAGGAAGGGGCAAACCTCATCGCGTTTTACACTGTTTTTGTGCATTTGTTCCGGAGCGGGAGGTGTTTGTTTTGTTATTGTCATTTTGTCAAGACGGATGCTTTTCATTTAGGTACAGTTGATAATGACGATATGTTGTTATGTTGATAGTTGTTTATGTTAACTCGAATGTTTTTTTTTTTATCAAACAATTGTATTAAACAATAGTTATTCGTTATGCAAGGCTGCAAAGTTGATTTTTGGCGGACGGAGTGGGTAGATGGAGCGTGCGGACGGAGCGTGCGGACGGAGTGGGTGGATGGAGCGTGCGGACGGAGCGTACGGACGGAGTGAGTGGATGGAGCGTGCAGACGGAGCGTGCGGACGGAGTTGGTGAATGGAGCTTGCGGACGGAGCGTGCGGACGGAGTGAGTGGATGGAGCGTGCAGACGGAGCGTGCGGACGGAGTTGGTGAATGGAGCGTGCGGACGGAGTTGGTGAATGGAGCGTGCGGACGGAGCGTGCGGACGGAGTTGGTGAATGGAGCGTGCGGACGGAGTGAGTGGATGGAGCGTGCAGACGGAGCGTGCGGACGGAGTTGGTGAATGGAGCGTGCGGACGGAGCGTGCGGACGGAGTGAGTGGATGGAGCGTGCAGACGGAGCGTGCGGACGGAGTTGGTGAATGGAGCGTGCGGACGGAGCGTGCGGACGGAGTGAGTGGATGGAGCGTGCAGACGGAGCGTGCGGACGGAGTTGGTGAATGGAGCGTGCGGACGGAGCGTGCGGACGGAGTTGGTGAATGGAGCGTGCGGACGGAGCGTGCGGACGGAGTGAGTGGAGGGAGCGTGCAGACGGACCGTGCGGATGGAGTGAGTGGATGGAGCGTGCAGACGGAGCGTGCGGACGGAGTTGGTGAATGGAGCGTGCGGACGGAGCGTGCGGACGGAGTTGGTGAATGGAGCGTGCGGACGGAGCGTGCGGACGGAGTGAGTGGATGGAGCGTGCAGACGGAGCGTGCGGACGGAGTTGGTGAATGGAGCGTGCGGACGGAGCGTGCGGACGGAGTTGGTGAATGGAGCGTGCGGACAGAGCGTGCGGACGGAGTGAGTGGAGGGAGCGTGCAGACGGAGCGTGCGGATGGAGTGAGTGGATGGAGCGTGCAGACGGAGCGTGCGGACGGAGTTGGTGAATGGAGCGTGCGGACGGAGCGTGCGGACGGAGTTGGTGAATGGAGCGTGCGGACGGAGCGTGCGGACGGAGTTGGTGAATGGAGCGTGCGGACGGAGCGTGCGGACGGAGTGAGTGGAGGGAGCGTGCAGACGGAGCGTGCGGATGGAGTGAGTGGATGGAGCGTGCGGACAGAGCGTGATACATGATATTGTTCTAAATGCCGCTGTAGCTAGAAAAATAAAAATATTTACTTAACTTGAACTCAATCTTTAAAAGTCCTTCAAAAATCCGTAGCAATAGCAACTACACACATCAACACCGTCTAGGGATATTTTGTATAAAGTTCTTAAACTCAAAAAATACTGGCCGGTTTTAAGTTCTTTTGTAGAAAGCTTATTTTGTAAATCTTTTTGAACGATTCTAAATTTGAATTTGAAAAAATTAATTAATAACAAAAGATTTACGCGGGATAATGGTAGCGAAGTCCGAAGGTTTCATTTACCTACAGTAGTTTTTGGCAATTTTTATGTCAAATTTAAGTTTTATAACAAGTTATCTGTTAATTTCGAATTAATGTTATTGTGTGCATCATGCAGCGGCGCCATTTAACGAGAGAAGAAATGTTAAGGGCAGTAGGCATGCTCCAAGCTGGGGCTACTCAACGGAGTATTGCTGAGGAGATTGGAACAAGACAAAACGTGATATCAAGGTTATGGTCACGTTATCGTGCTACTGGTGAAGTGGCTGAAAGACACCCAGGCGGGAAGCGCATAACCACTCAACGACAAGACCGATTTTTGCAAGTTGCCGCGAGAAGACAACCAAATGTTACGGCCATGCAGTTGGTTCAGAGGCTCCAGTCAGAGCACCAATTGCTTCTGAGTGACCAAACTGTGAGGAGAAGGCTGCATGAAGCTAACCTTCATGCTCGCAGACCGCTTCGTACTCCAGCACTACGCCGAGGAAATCGTGGACGACGACTAGAGTGGGCTCGTGAACATTTGCTCTGGGAAGTTAACCAATGGTCTGTAGTGCTGTTTACCGATGAGTCCCGGTTCGGTTTCCATCCCGATACACGTAGAGTACGTGTTTGGCGACTTCCTGGTCGTGAGAGCCGTCTGCAACATCCTCAGGAAGTCCATTCATACCACGGCGGGACAATTATGGTTTGGGCGGGAATTCGTGTTGGTGGAAGAACAGACCTCGTTTGGATCAGAAACACCATGACGGCAGAAAAATACCGTAACGAGGTGCTAGTACCAATAATCTACCCCCATCGACTACAAATGGGCCATGAATTCACGCTCATGCACGATAACGCCCGTCCGCACACAGCGAGAGTGGTGACGAGCTGGATGCAGGAGCACGACGTATCGGTCTTAGGCTGGCCCGCTCAATCGCCTGACCTAAACCCCATAGAGCACGCGTGGGACATGCTCCAAAGAAGGGCTTTAAGGAATTTCCCTGCAAACATTGCGACGGAAGAGCATCTATTTTTGCATCTTAGCCGGACCTGGGACAATATACCGCAACAAGACTTGGATATCTTAATCCAAAGCATGAAAAACCGTTGCAGGACCGTTATTAACGTTATGGGTGGTTTTACTGACTACTGATTTTTCCCATAAATGTTAAAAACACATTAATATTTCCTTATTTTTCACTTTTGCCTGAGAAACACATTCATTGTTAGTTTTACCATTATTTCACGTTTTTTCTTTGTTTGAATAAAAATTTATTTACGCAATAAAAATAATTTTCTTTTATTCTGGAGTGTAGTCTGATAAATGAGCTTTATAAAAATATATGCATGTTGTATGTTATTTTCAATATTTTTTTTAGTAAATTGAGTAAATCCAAAATATCCCTAGACAGTGTTGATGTGTGTATATTTTGTTTTCGCCAATACTAGGAGACTAGCGCACAGTAATAGTCGAGTCACTACTCTAGTACATTAGCAGTGTGTAGTACAAATGCGCTGCTCTAGATCTGACATAAAGCCAGCGATTTATAAATTCCGCTGTTCCCGCGCGCGTGGCAGGTCGCGGTGCCCGTCAAAAGGCGCGCTGTCACTCGGCGGGCCTCGGGCCCCCGGCCCCCGCGCCCCTTGTAAACAGTTTATGCAAAACGAGGAATTGAATAAAGGGAAGGATCGTGGGCCCAGCACTGACACTCTTGCACGTCCGCGAGCATCGAGCTAAGTGCGAGCTCGGCTTGATGCGAATGTAGAGTCGGGATAGACCATCTTTCTTTAATGTTTTGAAAAAGTATTTTGAGTGACGGGAACGCCAGAATGCATGCTCTTTTATGTGGAATATTTTAAAATAGAAATTAATTGCAATTGTGATACAAATAGGCGTTCCCAACGTTACGATATTACTGGCAACGCATCGGTGTGACGCGCGCCGGCGCTTGGGGGCGAATGGGATGCGATATCGTTGCGATATCGCCATAAATATACGCGCTTTGTGTTATTCAACTAGTCGAGGGAGCTAGTTTACATACACGACCCGCGTTATCGTATTACGTTTATTCGCTCACGAGCTCCGACTAAGCCTCAGACGCTGAAAACTTAAAACCTATCTGATATTGTTTTTCATTTGTTATGACGAACTGGCTGTGTATTCATTTTTGTAATGAATATTTTTGCTGAAAAATGTTTGAGAGAAAAACGTGGTTGGTTTTGTTATTAATTAGAACATTATGTGAAAGACAAGCAAACGAGTGGCAACATTATTCATTATGCTATGAAACAATTAATATACAAATAATTGAATTTTCTTTCGACTATCTTTAACTTAAATTAATAATTTGTTTACAACTTCTAGTTGAAATGATGTCCTTGAGTACTCCCCAAGGGTATGTTTTCACAAACTATTCATTACAGAAACTCAATCTGTGCTTGATTGAAACGATTAGTTTCAAACAATACGTAAATTAATCAGTCTCGATGGCACGGGCGCGGCGGCGCCCAGCGTTCGCTGCCAATGTCTACCACTTGCTTTCCTTTCCATTAAATGTGAGTTGTATGCAGACAACACTATAAAAGAAAAGCAGAAGTTTATTTGTACAAGTTACGGAAAAATATCAAATATATGTTTTTATGTTACTATGTACGACTGCTAAGTTCTGCAGTACTGGTCACTGCGGGAGGGAAATTACGAACTGGTTTATGCTACATAATCATATTAGTGCAGGATGCATCTTTTATGTAACTAACCTTGAGTTAGTTGTTAACATAAAAGATACAATTGTCAGTGTGGTACTGTTGTAGGTATATTATTGATAATCTATATACAATACTCTGATTAGCGTGAAGGTAGTGAATTTGTATCTGTAGACCGGGAATTCGTTTATTTTTGTTTTTAACATAGTTCTTATCAGTATTTTGTTTAGTTGGAAGTTCAAACAAAAACACACCATTACTTACTCATTTACTAAGAATGTTTATGTAACCTTGTTGTAAGTATTTATTTTGATTAATATTTAACCTTAAGGTGTGGTGTACAATGCACTTACGATGGACATAATGCTGGCGGTATGGTACACTGCGCACATAATGCTGGCGATATGGTACACTGCGCACAATGTGGCGATATGGTACACTGCGCACAATGTGGCGATATGGTACACTGCGCACAATGTGGCGATATGGTACACTGCGCACAATGTGGCGATATGGTACACTGCGCACAATGTGGCGGTATGGTACACTGCGCACAATGTGGCGATATGGTACACTGCGCACAATGTGGCGATATGGTACACTGCGCACAATGTGGCGATATGGTACACTGCGCACAATGTGGCGATATGGTACACTGCGCACAATGTGGCGGTATGGTACACTGCGCACAATGTGGCGATATGGTACACTGCGCACAATGTGGCGGTATGGTACACTGCGCACAATGTGGCGGTATGGTACACTGCGCACAATGTGGCGGTATGGTACACTGCGCACAATGTGGCGGTATGGTACACTGCGCACAATGTGGCGGTATGGTACACTGCGCACAATGTGGCGGTATGGTACACTGCGCACAATGTGGCGGTATGGTACACTGCGCACAATGTGGCGGTATGGTACACTGCGCACAATGTGGCGGTATGGTACAC
Organism: Hyppa rectilinea; assembly: GCA_951799385.1. Lineage (NCBI taxonomy): Eukaryota > Metazoa > Arthropoda > Insecta > Lepidoptera > Noctuidae > Hyppa > Hyppa rectilinea. The sequence continues at coordinate 354,694 of OX637304.1, forward strand.
TGCGCACAATGTGGCGATATGGTACACTGCGCACAATGTGGCGGTATGGTACACTGCGCACAATGTGGCGATATGGTACACTGCGCACAATGTGGCGATATGGTACACTGCGCACAATGTGGCGGTATGGTACACTGCGCACAATGTGGCGATATGGTACACTGCGCACAATGTGGCGATATGGTACACTGCGCACAATGTGGCGATATGGTACACTGCGCACAATGTGGCGATATGGTACACTGCGCACAATGTGGCGGTATGGTACACTGCGCACAATGTGGCGATATGGTACACTGCGCACAATGTGGCGGTATGGTACACTGCGCACAATGTGGCGGTATGGTACACTGCGCACAATGTGGCGGTATGGTACACTGCGCACAATGTGGCGGTATGGTACACTGCGCACAATGTGGCGGTATGGTACACTGCGCACAATGTGGCGTGAGCCACTTGGCGGAAAAGCTAAGAAATCTAATTTTCAATGACTTTTCTAAAAAAAACTTGCTTTTTGACATACAGATCACAGCGAAAGTAAAAGGTGGAGACGACGGTAAATTAATTAATCTTCGTATATTTTATGACGTTCAAGTCCGTTTACAAATATCAGTCAAATACAGGTGATGAAATGTATGTGGAAAAGGCGACACGATCCCAGTTAAAATATTAAGTAGTCACTATAGATAGTTAGATCGGCAAAACAAATAAGTGTATCCAATAGTCACTGTAGCTAGTCCCGAAAACAAAACCCAGTGTCGAACTGTCATCGTCTACATTGCTGAAGAAAATTTATGTTTTATGTCCATGTTAGAATTTATTCGATAGGTTCAAAATACTTATATGCATGAGTATTGCCAGTGTTTTCATTTAATGTCGTCTTGTCCTCTCCATATTGTATAATTCCAAAAAGAAATTACCACTGTCGACAAAATTGTAACGACAAAAGTTAACAACCGAATTCGCCTACAGCGATAGCGCTAGCGTTGGTCTCAAGTATTTACACGGAGAGCACGACTAGAGATGAGGCATCGTTTGTGGCCTAAATATCCTTTCTTTTATATTGTTCGTCGAATCGTTGAGCTCCTTAAGTTCTGAGTTGAGCTGCACGGTTAATGACAAATGCGTGCACTGGCCGGATAGGTCCTGAGTATCTGTATGGTTCTTTCTTACAAAAGACCATTTTAGTCACCAACCTACATGGTCTTCACATGGTCTGACCAAGATAATGTCCGGGCTATAAAAGAGTCTGTGACCTCTGAGTTTGATTTGACCTTTTTTCTCAAAGTAAAGAGGTAGCAAACGCGACCTCATCTAACTACACTTCTCATCAAAAAAATCGAAACACCTTGCAAGTTTATGTTTTGTAAGGATTAACAGTTTTTTTATTACTATTTATGAATAAATATCAAATGTCGCTTAATAGTGAGTTTTATGAGGTTTTCAAATTCTAATGTTATTGTTCTGAATTCAAATTAAATTTACATAGGTTTCGTGTTTTCTTTAATGAGTCATTTTTATTTTGTATGGAGAACGAAGGCAATGAATGAATTTTATAAAATAACGTTTAATAACTAGTGTTCCCTCCTCGAGCTCTTATCACCGCTTCCATCCGGTTTTTCATCGATCGGATGAGAGTTACGATGACATGCTGTGGGATGTTGTCCCATTCTTCCTGAATGGCACTTTTCAGCTGATCAAGTGAGGGCAGGATCTCTCGCTTGGATTTGCCACTTTAGTTGATCCCAGAGATGTTCAATTGGATTCATGTCCGGGCTCCTTGCTGGCCATTCCATTATGGAGATACCGACTTCGGTAAGGTAATCACGTACGACGCTCGCGGTGTGGACTCTGGCGTTGTCGTGCATAAATGTGAACCCGTTGCCGATAAAGTGTGCTTAGGGCATCACGTGAGGCTCTAGGCACTGTTCCACGTACCGATGACAGTTCAAAGCAGGTAGACGTGGCCCAGACACGAAGGCAAGCTCTGTCGTACTGTCGGCGCTGATTCCTCCCCAAACGGTCCACGAACCACCACCATAAGTACCATAACTGACCCTTTCTTCAATGCAGCATTGTGCAAAGCGTTCTCCATCTCTTCTGTAGACTTTGTCCCTACCGTCGTTACTATAGAGCATGATTTTACATTCATCAGAGAAGAGAACTTTGCTCCTGTACGGGCAGCAGCTCCGCACACTGAGATGTAGTATGTAGGTGGACGAATCACACGGGATGTGTACAGGAAATAAAATCACTGTTTTGTGTCCGTTAATGATTGACAGTTTATTAGGTAAAACATTAAAATATATAATACCTAAAGTAGGTGACTTGTGGCGGGCGTAATAGCCTAGTCAGCTAATGTACATAAATCGGTGAGTTAGCAACCGCTTATTCAGGTAAAAACTAAAACAATTAATATCATGTGGCGATGCTCGTACAGCTCCATTGGAAGTATGACCAATTTAGGTGCTCGCGTGCAAAGTCAAGGCGCACTCTTCGATGGTCTGCAGTTTCTGTCCATTAGCTGGCTTGCGTGGTACCAGTCCACGTTCCTTCAACCTTCTTCTAATTGTAGAGTCACTTACAGCGACCCTTCGTACAACTTGAAGCTGCTGCTGCAGTTGAAATGCATTAAGGCGCCGGTTTCGCAAAGAAGTTGTTACAATAAATCGATCATCTCTCTCAGAAGTGACCCGATTCCTGCCAGATCCAGAACGGCGCGTGAACATACCAGTCTCTCGATAGTGGTTGTAGACTCTATGAACAGATGACAGGCTTAGATGCAATGTTCGAGCCACGACACGCTGACTAAGTCCAGAATCCAGCAATGCCACCACTTGGGCGGCTTCTGTGGGCGAAGTATCCATATGTTTTAAAAAATAAAACTTTTTTCAGACGTCTTAAAGTCACAGTAAAAAAATTAAAAACAACAACGTTAAAGACAAACGCAAATTTTTAGTTTTTGAACGTGAAATGTTCTCCAACTGTAGACGCACATTTGTCTCAAAATAGTGATTCATTTCATTTAGAGGATAAACAAATGAAATTCTAATTTCGAATTTTCGCTTTCCATTGTTATTGCCAGATTCCCAGATATACAATAACGTTTTTTTTTTTCATGGAATGAAAACTGTTTTGTCAGGTGTTTCAATTTTTTAACAAATTAAAACGAAGGTGTTTTGATTTTTTTGATGAGAAGTGTATTATTAACGTGTAAAAGTGTTTGTGAAAACCTGTATACAAAAATTAAATCATTTATTATAAGTATACCTTACGGGATGAGCAGAACTGTAAGCAAAATGTTTCAGTGCTTTTTGAACAAAAATCTGGTTAAGTCGATAATAATAAGCATTCTGGGTAACCTTAAAATATGGCTAATACGTCAGATGTAACGATATTATGAACGATATGACCCTCTTTCTCAGTCTAGTAGGGAAGGAATTAACACCGCGCATGATTGCCATTCACTTGAACGGTTGGATCAACAAACTACTCCGTTGCAATTCCATGTACGTATGTACTCGCAGTCGGTTATACTGAAATGCTAACAATTGAACGGCGGTACAATATGCTAAATTCGCAGTACACACGTACTAGTTACGTCTATCTAAACAACGTGAAATTGTTCACTGTACCTGCCCGATGTCCGTCTGATGCACCCATTCATCGTCTCCGTCTGGGCCGGCCGCTGGCCCCCTGCCCTCCGGGCCCCTGCGTGCCCCACGGCGGCCCCGCACGTCCCCGGCGCGGACAATTAGCATTTAGATTAAACAAATAAACGGCACCGCCGCGTGACCAGAAAGAATTATCTGCGTTATTTATTGTTCAATTAATTTATTTATTGCATTTTTAATTGTCACGTTAATGCTACGCGACGATACTCTATAACAACATCAGATGTATTCTGCTGCCAGCAACTACAAGGGATTGTTTGGGGTGCATGCCACGCTCTCACTATGGCAGTGTCACTCCATATTGACTCCTTGATGTTCATTGTGTATGAGGGAGGGTCAGAGACACCGGTCATTCTATAGTTAGGCGAACACTTTTGGTAATAGGCTTGACAACCATGGATGACAAAAAGCACTGAACTTTTGTGGTAAACTGAATAAGTACGAAAGATAAAAGTATTTTATATGAAAATGATTGTAGTGCATAAAACTCTCTTTTCTGATGTATCTCTGAAAGCAAGTGAATCGTCTCATAAATTTATTTGTTAAATATCCATTTAGCTAATAGTGTAATGTCTTACTCGAGAATAAAGAGAGATGCAAGATAAAGGTAACTTAGATTTAACTGCAGACAGGCTTCAGTGCTTGCATACATTAAGGATAAGATGATTCTTCGCGTTAGTTCCATTCGACCTTTTAAAGGATTTTAACAGCTCTTAAGAGTCTCGAGTCATTTGAATACCAACTACTAAGAGGCTGCTTGTAAATAGGTACGATACGAAAATCTAACTAAAAGCTTAATTTTTCTTACCTAGTACAGGTAAGAAAAATTAAGCTTTTAGTTAGATTTGCGTTTATAAGATCGAACCGTTTGCCATATTATTTGTTTTCTACTTCACCGTGATATATGCGTGTGAGGATTTTGATACAGTGTTTCAGCCTCATGGAACTGGGGGGTCAAGCTTGAACAAAGAGGGTTTTTAAAACTTGATAGTAACAGTCCATCGCATTGTTCGTTGCTGACGAACAATGCGATGTTCGTTAAATGTTACTATCAAGTGTAGATTGCTGATCTACATAACAAGACACAAATAAAAAAGTAAAAAGGTGAACAATTGAATAAAGAATGAATTTCGTTTAAAACATAATAACGATAGTTGAGCATAGTTTATTTGCTCATTCAGTGCAAGTTCTGTTCTCCCAGTGAACACACAGTCACAGTGGCACACTGTCGAGCACGCTCATAATTAGTGGGAGCTAACCGATGGGCCGCCACTATGATGTATCACTTCAAGTACCTATACCTTTACTGTGCACTGTCAACTCGTAGTGCGAGCTTGTTCTCTGGACGGGAACAACAGTGCGATGCAGTTGATATGCAACGCGTGAAACTGTAGGTTTATCTACTAACAGGATCTAAAACATTTTTTTATTATGGTAAGACACACAAAACTTTAATAATATACAGCAGAAGGTGGCATCCACTAAAATGAAGAAAATCACAGTATTGGCTCACCAATATATAGTGGTCAAACGTGATGATTGTAGCAATAAGTTTATTACATGGTGTAGGTATGTCTATTGCTTCTATAAAAGAGATCCACTTTAAAATGGTTGTCTACTTAGTTCTATTTACAATCAGTTGGTCCACTAGGTCACCGGACCACCTCGATTTTCATCAATAAAAGCTAATTTACGCCCCAAAACATTTGGGTTTCTTCGATCCCTAGTGCAAGGTCCCTAATTTGTGGCAGAGTTAAATTAAAACACATTTATCATTATCGGGCTGCGGCTTAGCACGGGCTGTGCCGATTGAAGCCGAGTGGAGCGCCACAGTGCCGAAGCGAGCCGATGCTAATTCTTTAATGAATGGCCCATTGGCTACGTTGACATTACGCAGATACGTACGTGCAAAGCACCGGTGAGGATGTAGAAGAGATAAGGTAATAATAATAAAAAGGTAGAAAAATAAAAGCATATTGTTATAGTTATGACTAAATGTAATAACAGTACAATGGAAAGTTAAAGCAGAAATACCCTTTTTTACCTGTCCAGTACACTGTCATCATGTTTACTATATTATGAGGACGCTCGTGCCGATAGTACCTATAGCGGCCAAGCGAGTTAACAGAAGCTGTCCGTATCATCCAAAATGTACTCTTGAAAGTATATACCTACAAGTCATTAATGGTTTCATTGCTTTAGAACTAATAAATCCACATCTGATGCTGTTCACGACCTGACAAACTACGTCATTACGCACTTGGATAGAGGGCAGAAGGTCTTGGGCATTTTCTTAGATCTGTCAAAAGCGTTTGACACGGTTTCTGTGCCCATCCTGATTCGGAAGATGGAAGGCCTAGGAATAAGGGGAGAACAGCTGAACATATTTGAGGATTATCTAAGTGAGCGCACCCAGTGCGTTAAGATTGATGATATTACCAGTGAAGAACGCCCTATCACCTACGGCGTGCCACAGGGTAGCGTACTAGCCCCGACTCTCTTCCTAATTTACATCAACGAGCTGGGTGTGCTCACTCTCCCTAAGGGTAAAATTTTAACATTTGCTGATGATACTGCGCTCCTCTTCAGCGCTAGTTCATGGACAGAAGTATACGAATATGCTCAGTCGGGCTTTAACGTGGTGACAGAGTGGCTGCGCAATAACATCCTTACACTAAACTCCGACAAAACGAAATACATCACTTTTTCTTTAAAAAATAATGCACATATAACCCAAATGACATCATCTCACTCCATAGTAGCCCACTCCTGCTCCAAACATAATGTAAACACATGCACATGCACCCACATCCAGAAAACAAGCAGTATTAAATATTTAGGTGTAACTATAGACAGTTCCTTAAGATTTCAAGAACATATTAACACCCTGAGCAATAGACTGCGGAAATTAATATTTGTATTTAAAACCCTGAGACAGGTGGCTGACGCGAAACTGAGAAAATCAGTCTACTTTGCACTTGCACAGTTCTTACTCACCTACTGCATAACATCCTGGGGTGGCGCTGCTAAACATACAATTCTGGAACTGGAACGAACGCAGAGAGCCATCCTAAAAGTGTCTTCCTTTTTGCCTTTCCGTTACCCAACAGCCCTCTTATACAAAGAGACCAAAGTTTTAACGGTACGCCAGCTGTTCATATTACAAACGATCCTAAAACAGCATGGACTCCTTATATATGATCCTCTCCTCTCACGTGATAAAAGACGTTTCAACCCCGTGGACCGCAGTAAGCTCTCCACCGCATCTTCTAAACGCTTCTTTTGTCACCTTGGTCCCTTCCTTTATAATAAAATAAATATGACGCTCTCTGTTTACCATCTCACCAAGACCAAATGTAAAGTGAAAGTGAGCTGCTGGCTGCAGGAGTTAAATTACGACGACACGGAAAATCTGCTAGCTACCCTGGTTTAGACTGCACACACACAAGCACACACACACACGCGTGGACACGCACAAACACACACATACACTCACACACATACACACACACCACACATACACAAATCTCCTACACATTCAAACTAATACCAACTATATTATAGTACTAACACTGCAAATAATGTACCGCAATTTGTTACTGTTCAAAAATCTAAGCACCTAAGTACAGACATTAAAATGTAACAACTACCCAAGGGGTGGAGACCTGGTGTCCTGAAATACAGACTTGTCGTCTAGCTTAGGCACCAGTCTCCCACAGTATTTTTAAATTATCTACCTATTATTGATACCATGTCAAATGTAACCTAATATTGTGGTGAGAAATAAACATTTATTTATTAAATTTATTTATTATTGCTACTGCCCTTGTCGGGAACCCTATGATCACTTCGTACTGCCCGCCACACTGCTGGCCCCTTTCACTTCATTTAGTGAGGATGACGTCACGGTGTCACGGCACATCCGTGTCACGTTAAATACAAACGTGGCAGCGGGACAGGCTCGCGGCCGACATCAAAGGACCCGCAGGATTACGGTTATAAACTCGCGCTTTTGACACTCATGTTACCGTATGTGTCCGCTTCATAATTATTATAATTTTGGAGTCATTTGCTTCGTATAACGTGTTTCATCTTCTATACATATAAAATTCAAAGTCCTGACTGACTGACTGATATATCAACGCGCAGCCTAAATCGGAGGTCTTGGAATTTCGGACTTGAAATTTCGCACTTAGATACCTTATTAATTGTAGGCATCCACTAAGAAACGATTTTTGGTAATTCTACGCGTACGAAGTCGCATGCAAAAGCATGTCGGTTTATATATAATATATTCTAATTTGACATAGAAAAGAAAACATGCAAATTTTATAGATATTATGGCGAAAAGATGTTGATTTATTGAGGTATGCGCGAAGGTAGACTGCGAAATTAACTTTTTCTTGCGTTCAGTTCCGATCAAAATATGATTGGCGACCATAACACATAATATATGTATTTACATAAAATAAACTTAAGAATCATCAATACATGTCTATTAGTCAATCTCAAATGTAATGGTTTCAAAAATAAATTCGAGAATTTATTTTTAGCCCGCGGGCTACGTTTTTAGTCTTTTCACAAAAACCTTATTTACAAAAACTTATCCATGTTCAGTTCCTGCAGTATTCTATCGCATTGCTCCTTGTCTCGTGGTGCGCCATACATCACAGTGGAATAAATTCACTGGAATTTATCCGCACTTACAGCGACGTTTTATTCGCTTGACCCCCCCCCCCCCCCCTCCCTCCGGTCGGCTCCGTCGCTGCAGTTCAAAGTGTTCGCATCTAAAATATTCAGACTGCGCAGTCATGTTTATTGAAAGGGAACTTTGTCTCGGACTACTTGATTACCGAGAATAGGACAGATGTCAAACAGAAAATATGTACATGGATAGGTGAGATGGTTCAGTACCTGAATACCTACCTATAATTGTTACTTGTACTCTTTGAATTCAAACTGACCACTGAGTATTGTCGTTCAGTAAGGATCAGGGTAACCAAGCCTCCATATTATAATTGCAGGTTTCATGGGTCTGTTAACACCCGTAGCGAAGCTGTGAGGCTATTTCTTGCTGTGGCATGTGTACAGTCAACAGCAAAAGTAGATGATCAAAATCAGAAATTCAATACTAATGAACGGAGAACGCGTCAGAACTTTATGGCGTCGGAGTGATTCAAAAGAATGTGATTGTAAATTATATCAAACATTTACTACTAGTACAGCTGCCATATATTCGTAATCAGTATTGACTCCAAAAGTTATAAACACAATTATGCTTGTACTTATCTCCAACAGGTTCCTTCTTATGCAACACTTTCCCATTTACCAAAATGCCAAATTCGAGTAATATAACTTAATATCTCTCTACTACATCGCTAGTAATAGGTACCTATTGACCTAGCGACGTAGTGGAGAGATTCTACCGTACATCTCTCATATCCCCTGATGGCGAAACTACACACACGGTCCCATCTTTATATCGCACGCAAACACATTGGATCGCACAGGAACGCATCGGATCACACGGATCCGCCGCGTGCCGTCAGTGTCGCGTGACGTCACGGCAATTAAACCTGTTTGCGGTGCACTCAGCTATTTCAGCGCTTTCCTGAGTTATGTCTGCGATTATACGCGTGTGCATACGCATATTGATTTTGTTACCGGGGCGATTTAAGGGCTAATTTTAGTTTGATAGGAATTGTAATTGTTATTTTGTCTGTCACGTGTTGTAATGGTAACGTATCGTACGTTAGGCTATTGAATCTCTACTGCAACAGTTTTCATGAAACTACAAAGTTATTCCCGTATTCTGGCAACGGAATATGAATGTAATCATTTTAAAGTCAGCCTTGATTTGCATGTACGCCCCGTTATTGAATATGATAGTGATCTACATACACAAACAGCAGGTGCTAATATTTGTCGCGTGACGTCACTCGTGTACCTACTCTATGGTAAAATTGGCAAGTATCAGCGATGCCTCAGCCGCCGCCAGCCGACGTATTCATTATCTAACGCAAACAAAGTAAGCGCGGTGCTTGTCTTCCGATACACAACGGATAAGGAAGAAGCTCAATACCAAAGATCAACGGTGGTGTGAAATTCCAATCACTTTCTATTTAGGTAGGCTAATATGGAGTGTGGAGTTGCATAGGCCTATGTGAAGAACAGGGAAGATTATTGTAGTTTGAGAGTTTGGCTCCTAGCTGAATGGTAAAATGTCTCGAAGGTTGACGTTCAGAAGCATCGTGAAAAAGACTGGAGTTCCGGGACGATCCACACCAAGGATCATGGTTCAAAGCGCTTTTGCTCGACAGTAAACTGCGACAGGTGACACAAAGTGAGATACCTACAGAGTGCACCTTTGGTATTATATCTGTGGAATGGTAATGTTCAAGTCGCTTCCCGTTCGTCTCGTACGCAGCTCGGCGCAATCTAATCGTGATTCCAATGCTGTGTTTGAACGAAGACGCTGATTAGATAGGGATGTCAGGTAACACTGCGCGCGTAGTTTGGTCAAAATGAGTTAATAGAGTTATGCAAATTGTTTGAGTTACCTATGAAATAATGCAACAGGTCATCATGTGATGATTCTTCTAAATATTTTTATTTACACGAATGCCTTGAGTCTGAATCTTTGATGCCGTAAGTTCAAAATGAGATGAAAACTGAACTAAACTTCAGTGAGCTATCTTCCTGGAATTATCTATTACGTCAGATGTTAAGGAAACGGGACAAGGCATACTCCGTTTCCCCCCATAGGAAAATGAAGAGCTATCTATTTTTGTGATCAAATAATTGAACTTGAACAATGATAATTATTGATTCACTCCCTCTCATAGAGAGAACGCCTGTGTCCCAGGATTGGGAACATTACAGGCTGTTTCTGCTTACATTTGTGCAATAGACTGTTATAGGTATTTCTCCACATCAATCCCAAAATTAATCCATCTACCGTTCATGTAACACAGGAAGTGAAATTTCTTAGAAACACCTTCAAAATGCCTACCGCGAATGTGTTTAACCGCCTCCGAGCCGCGAGCCGGTAAACGATTGTTGTGCTCAACGCTTACGAACTCATTTCGTTCACAATTTACGGCACGAGATGAGCTTTTATGAGATAATCATTGTTATTTTTATTTGTCCCACATCGGGAACGTTCCGCACGCGGTACGTTTTACGGAACATTTAGTTTTTAACGCGTGTTTGTTTGTATCGCACGTTGTGTCGAGTAATTGCTTAATACTACAATGTACGTGAGTATCATGTTCATATGGTTCAACAGATGTGGTCGCGAATGGTTCTATTTAGTCAATTTCAGTTTTAGGGTTCCGTACCTCTAAAGTAGACCTATTATCTCAGGAAAGCGTGGTAGTATTCAGTTCCAATTAATATAAAACTCGCAGGTCTGCAGTTCTTTCAAGTTCTAAAGAAATCAAGATTTTTATTCAGTAATTTATGCGACCTGTTTTGATTATATTGATACTTGCAAATAATTCAAAGCCTATTAAGATACTTCCCGTGTTTTAGAATAATCTTTCTTTCTTTCTTTTTCGTGTGTTTATCGACTACACCCACACCTAGAATAATAACATTTAGCAAGAAGCACAAGCAGTACAAAATAAGGAAAACATTCGAAAATTGTTTATTTGTAGTTTTATCACATACATTTTTTTTTGCGATTAGAAACTTACAATAGCAGAAGGAGAATTGATTGTGAAGTATAGTGATTTATGGGATTACTTGTTTAAAATACAAAGTGAAGTTTGTTCTTGGCATAAATTCAACCTAACTACGGAACCCTTTATTGTCTGACACGCACTTGGACGGTTTTTATCTTATGGGAAAGTTTTATTGAAAGAAATCGACATTATTAAAGTTTGACAGTCGCTAGGGCTATGTCTGTTGTTGTAACGTAAGTAAGGACTCGACAGAGGCGCACAATGTAATAACGATACAACCAATGACCTCACACAGCGTATATTTTGTGATGCAGCGCGTGTCGTAGCAATTACAGTAGCAGCCCTATGGCGCGGGCGTCTGCGGTATGTTCTCACAGCCGGGAAATTAACTCGCGGCTTAGCGCACCGCATCTCGGGACTACCGCGTAATTGATTACATGGACGGTTATATTTGAACTATCCACTCACTTCAAATGGTAGTAGGAAAAGAAAAGTTAGACTGCCGGAATGCCAGTGTCTTGCTCGTTTGTCTAACTTTCTTTTAGTTTTAGCCCTGTAATACTCGTAAAACACCTACATTATTTTTATTTGTTTTGGTGATGATTCTATATTTTCAGTTGATAAACATAAGTACAGTCATATTATACCACGCAATTCTAGACTTACTTTTAGATTTTATTTTATGATTCGTTTGCGCCCTTGTTTTAGTTGTTGCCGTCAGTAGGGAAAGGTCATCCCTTAGCTGCCTCGGATCTTTTAAAATAAAATAAATTTTTTGAATTGGTTTTTGTTACTTTTATATTTATCTTTAATTACGGACGCTTGTTACGTTCTCGTCTTGTTACTTCTGTATAATTTCAACATAAATATAAGATCACTTGACAATTCAAAAATGCCTTTAATTAGTTTATTTGAAATAAATGCTTTGAGTTTGAGTGAGTTTGAGTTTGAATATTTTTTTGTGTAAACGAGCGTAGGTTGTGAATGTATATTTATTATTTTTATTTGGGTTCAATCCACATAGCCACAAAACTTTTTTTTTAACTTGACGCCTTGACAATATTTCTAATTTCTCTTTTAGCCATGTACCAATAATTTATGAAACATTTGGTCTGCACTGGACAGTGAAGCAGCTGTGCCGTGCGATCAGATAAGATTTACTATTCAACAGGATCTACGTTTAATATACTTAATAAAACAAACAATTTTGTACAACCTCTTATAAAATTTTGTGTCATTTTCCTTAGAAGAAATTCTTGGGAAGTGGCGCCCACAAGAAAAATATTATTTTATGTACACAGTATCCACGAAATAACTGTTCGTATGGGAACGAAATCATCTGGCGGCAGCTCATTGTAAACTTTACAACGCGATCTGCACCCGCTGTAATGATCACGTTCACGATTGGAACCTTACCCCGCTAGCAACAAGGGCGATGTCGTATTACTCGAAGCAGAACAAAGCAGTAAAGAAATTTCTTAAGTGAAGTTTCTCAGCTAATATTTGTGGTACATTTTCGCAGAATACATTTAATACAATCATAACATTAAATGTTGTTACGAAGTTTGTACTGGAGAAATTTGTGTTGTGGGGGAGCGACGAGGGAGCCGACACATGTGTTGCGACAATGCGACACCGCCGACACCGCAGGGCGCGGCGGTGTCACGCGGTGTCGACACTGACACAGTGCGGTGTATCAATGGTAATAACAGTTAGTGTGGCGCCGCGCGGGAACCAACCGAGCGCCGCGTGATCCGTCGTTCCAGTCACTGTTGACTACTAATACAAACTGATGAGAGAAGAGTAGACTTGATTTATGTCGTTAGAAAGAAGTGCATTCGTTTTCAGGTACTTATTACTCCAATGAGATAAAATCGTTCGTCTTATCATATCGAGCTTGTGTGTTATTCCAGACTGAGAAAAAGTTAATAGAGTACCAAGATGTCGCAGCAACATTTAAAAGAAACTGTCGACATATCCATCAAAATATTCAAAGCACGTAAGTTAACAAAATAATACTATTAATCTTTATCCTGGCACATTCTATGTATGCTCCGTTAAGTGCACAAACAGCAACACAGACACATCAAAAGTGCCTCGGGGTCAAGGTATTAAAAAATAATATATATGTTACACAGAAATTACACTGACTTGAAAATAAATAAAAATGTCTTTTTGGATTGATTAAATAAAATGTTCTCGTCTGTGTAGATCATAATCATTTTTTTTTTTTTAAGTTTTAGACGTATCAAGAGACTCTGGGGTCAGCGACACGGGGGCAACATGTCCGGAGGTGCGGAGAGGTATTCCAAAACTTTCAGAATAATCCCAGAGCCTGCAAAATGGTCATGTCCCTACGAGCACTTACTTCCGCCGTACTTCACTTTACTACTTTACCGCGGGTCTTGGTCTGGCTCCTCACCTTAGACCTGCTTCGGTAAAGGAAACTTCACCGTCACAGACACGCAGTTCCGGAGCGCGCAAGCCGCACCACCACGTCAACGTAGAGATACGGCGGAGGGGATTATTGATCATTATCATTTATTTGCAAAAAGTATTGGTACAATGTTGGTCTTAAAGTTAGTAATTAAGTTCCTAATACATAATCAGACATTTGTCTAATATTTATATCCAATGTCATACTTTACAGGCTAGTATGCTTTATGATTAATAAATTTTATAATGCATTCAATATTAACTATCGTCACATTCACATAATTTAAAACGATTTTTTTAAGATTATCGCAACTCATTATTTTCATTTATAGAGTAAAATCGTTTATCCAGTAGCCATAACTTTAATTTTATAAAAATAAATTGTTAGTTAACTCTGTACGTCTGTGGTAAGTTCTTTGGTATTTTATTATAGAGTGACGGAGTAGGTACTCTGCTTTTGCATCAATAAAGACTTCTCGCGATTTTTTTATGCTGCTTATGCTGAATGTTTCACCTTAGTTAAACCTGACATTAAAATGTCATTAAATCATTTCAGTTTTTATAGATTTTTAATTACGATAAATAAACAAATATCACTTTGTACTTCCGCCGTTATTATCGCGTATAACACAATGGCAGCGATTCGCATACTCAGTATGAGTTCATCCAAACCACGTTACGGAATGACTGTGACGTCTGTTGCGAAAAAGATTATAATGTGTGTACGGAATCCATATGTGGCAGAGCTCTATGAAGCATATCCCATGCGTGCTCATTAGGATTCAAGTCTAGGGATAGTTCAGGCCATGGTAGGAGGTTGATATTAGCTGCAGCAAGTGTGTTTGCAACGATTCTGGCAGTGAGTAGACTTGCATTTTGTGTCCGCAAAGGCATGACAACCTCTGGGACAATCGTTTCAGCTTAAAATTGTGCATCGTCTAGTACCTTTTTATTCGTCAGAAAAACACACTTAACGCCACTGTTCTTCTGCCCAATTTCTGTGTTCAAGAGCCCATTGTAAGCAGGCTCTGCGATTGCAGGGCTCAATAGGTATACGTGACGCCCTTCAGGAACGGAGACTGACTTCATATGAGCGATTTCTTTTGGTTTGATCGCTTGTTAACATCCCTGAAGAGTTATGAAGCCTCATAAGCAATATCCCCGCGGTCACCATACGATTTCGTAGTCATTTGTATGTATGAGCTTGTCTGCGTTCGGTGCAATGCAAGCTCGTACTCTATGTCGTTTCGCCATGTTGCGAGTAATGTGGCAACGTCGACCTAGACATAATTATAATAATTTCTTCTCAGCTCAAATGACGACTTCTCTCCATATAAATAACGTTGTTTTGTTTCCCCGCAGAAGTATGGCAGAAAATAAAATTAAAATAAATATTATTATTAAAATAAAATATAAATAATAAAATTTGCTAGTTACTGAAAATCTGGATTTTCAGTAACTAGCAAAAACGTGCTAGATCCCTGGTCACTTTTGATGCGTGTCAATATTTCATCCAACCCAAATACCGAGAAATAATCGTGAACCACCAGCAGTATAACACCTAGGCTACGACTGCCATTAAAATAATAACTGTGTAATAATAATTTACTATTGTAGCAACATACTATCGCAGAATGTGCTAAATAGTAATAATGTATTAACCTGGCGTTGAATATTGTATCAGGCACTAATTGATGTTAGCGGTGGGTAGCTAGTATAATACAATACATTGTAGTTATAACAGCCTAGATGCCAGCCCCAGGTCTGGCACTACAACACAACAACCAGCTACAATACAACTACATTTGCGCAAAGCCTCTGAGACTTTCTTCATGTAGTTTCAGATCGAATAACACTATTATTTGTTGAATACTCGTAGGGTGATGGGTGACAAGAGAGCTATATTTAGGCACTTAGACATAACTTGACAACTATGTTCAAATTCATATTTTTTTCAAAATATTTATTAATTTTGTTAATATATGGTGAAATACAGATGGTATATAAAAAAAATTTTATTTTATAGAAGGGTTACAAAATAGCTAAGGTATGTGAATGTCATATTAGCACAATAAAGTCAATATAATATTCGGTATTCCACAATTCCATGACAAAAACAATAATAGTTATAGTAATAATCTATACTAATATTATAAAGAGGAAAACTTTGTTTGTTTGGTTGTAATGAATAGGCTCAAAAACTACTGGACCGATTTTAAAAATTCTTTCACCGTTGGAAAGCTTAGTTTTCTAGGAGTAACATAGGCTACTTTTTATACCGGGAAAAATAACGGGTCCCACGGGAAAGACCACGGGAGCGAAGCCGCGGGCAAAGTGCTAGTATGTCAATAAATTAAAACGGTACGCAAACAAAAAATTGTATTTAGTCACAATTTCGTATAGAGTAATAATTTTTATTTCATGTAAAAATTTCAGTAAAGAATATAATTATTGTAACATTTTAACTATGCAGGCAAACATAAAACTATATACATTTTAATTGAATTTCCTATTAACAGAATAATAGACCTTGTCGTCAATAATTTAAAAAGCTTACGTTTAATGTGATTGATGGTTTAGACTTATTCTCGTTTGCGCTTGATACGATTTGATGGGGCAACTTTTTTAAACGCCTTTAACATTGGATAGATTTACACAAAAACATGTTACTTCGTCGAAGCCGACCCCAACATAGTTGGGAAAAGGCAAGGGCTAAGCAGATTGATTGATGTTGGTTTGTCTGTCATATAAATTGTTTCCATTGCTAACAGCATCTAGAACCAACACATCCGCACGCACACGCTTCGCTCTTGTTCTGAATTACTTGCTCTCCAAGTGCGTGACATAAACATATGTTTATCTAAGGCCGGTCGATAAGCGATATAAATAAAGTGAGTGCCATAAATATCTGCACTGGCTGCGGTGTGACGTCACGCGCTACGTCACGGCGATGAAATATGACGGCGGTGGCCCGTGCCGGCGGTCGGCCGTGTCACGGTCCCGGCTGCCGGACGGCACGCGGGACATTCTAGGGCTGAACGACAAGTTTTTGCGGACCAAGTTTGTGTCGCTGGACGTTTTTATGGTGTAGAATAATGGTTTTGGTTGTTTGAGTTATGTGCTTTTATATTAATGTAGGTATCTATAAGTTTTGTTGGAAACTTGAGCTCGCTAGCTAGCATTAGTTAATATATCTACAGTGACGGAAAGCCTTAAGCATTGGGAAAAATGTTCTAGGGTGGTTATTCTCGAAATCATTGATGGTTGCGGTTGTCACGTCATGCAAATATAAAGTCTTGCTTCCATTAACGATTAATAAACACTAATAATAAAACCAGCTAACAACGATTCGGACTAACCCTAATAAGCATATGTTTTACTCACATCCCAAAAAGCCAAATTAATGCCATTTTTTTTTTTTTGTTAATGGCATCTCGCAGTTCAACCAAAGGGTTGTCTACTGCTTAACCGGGCTTGCCTGTGGCTGCCACAAAGAATTGTAGCCTCCAGCCAGGGCTTAATAAAAACTAAACCTAACTTACAAAACTAAGCGACTACACGCTAAGGGCACCCCCTGCGGGGTTCGGACCTCGGCGTCGCTGGGGGGGGACAGCAAGGGACAGCTGGATCGGGGGTTTTTTAAAACTACTGGCTCAGCGGCAACGCGGGCTGGCTCGAGCAAGGGTCGGGGGGATGGTAATGGACAGGGTCGTCGCGACGGGCCTCGACGGCGAGGACGGAACGACGGAAATTTGTGTCTGTATGCTGATCTAACAGTGCTAGTAGCCGGGCTGCTCTCCTGGAGGAGAGTGGTGGCATCGTCGGGGGCAACGAGGGTATGCCGTGGACGGCGAACCTTACTGATGCGAGACGGGGTGTATCGGGAGGCGGCCGCAATCAGGGGATTGCGGTGCTTTATGGCAGTGTCAAAGAAACGCTTCGAGAGGCGTTTCATGAACTGCTGAACTGTGGGGAGTTTAAAATCTACATGAAGGTCCATGTTACGGACGTAAAAGGGAGCTCCTGAGACCCTACGGAGGAACCGGTTTTGAAGTGTCTGCATTCGATGCAGATACTTGGGTTTGGCGTGCGCGAAGACGACGCAAGCGTATGTCATAATGGGACGGATTACAGCCTTATAGAGACGCAGTTTGCACCGGAGTGACAATTTGCTGCGTTCTGTAAGCATGAATTGGAGCCTACCGAGAGCAAAAGCGGCCCGCGAACGGACCTGCTTTATGTGCTCTGCGAAACTGAGGTGTTGGTCGAGAGTGACACCCAGGTACTTGGCATGCTTCGCCCAAGGGATCGGCTTGCCGTTCATGGTGATCGGATTAGATTAATGCCATATATGCGAGCTCTTGATGTAAGATAGCATCACCTTCGACCGTACCTTCATATAGTAGATATTGTTATGCAAGGCTACAAAGCTGTGTTTGCCACTAGTACTTTTATTGATATATGAATCACCACATGTTTTGGGTAGCCCTGTGAGGCGCGTCTTATTGACACTGACACATTTTATTATCATTGGATCGGCCCGCGTCGCACCCGGGACCCCCCTCCACCCGCACCCGCTATATTGTTGCTCTATAATATCTTTTACAAAAACCACAACTAAATATTAAACACCCTTTTTTCCTGAACGCCTGCGGAATACTGATGCGATCTGTTGTTTCAGAGATAAGGGCGTGTAAGCTGAGAGTAAGTTTGTAAGCGGATTATAATACCTTGTTAGAGATGTTACGTCGGAAATGTAAATAATCAATGGTCCTCGCGATTCAGGGTTGGATAAATTAAAGTGCATAACAATATATACTTGTGTGCCACTAACATTTTCATGTGGTAAAATACTTCTAATCAAACATAATTTTGCACCTTCTATAAAGTTTCACGATTTCAAGTTAAACCCGCTCGTACAAATGTCGGAACGTCTTACCCGTCGCGCGTCGTTGGCGGCATCGTATTGCTCAGTAAGCTATTATTACTGCTCCATTATTTGCTTCCACCCGCTCTCGATGTAAAGCTGATACGTTATAAGTTTGCTTACGTTTCATTTAATTAACAATTTGTTCCGCGTTCCTCGGTTCGTGTATTAATTAGGATGCCGTCATGTCGTGGTAGCTGTTGGTGCGAGAGTTGCAACAATACAGGCATGAAACAATTGCTCGCTCCGCTAAGTACGAACTAAGCAGCGCATTAAACATTAGCGCTGTAAGCGGCTTAGCGCGCGCGAGCCGCTGGTTATAACCGCACTGATCCCAGATAAAGCGTACTAACTCACACTTGTGCGAACTGTCGACTGTCTGTAGCTCTTCTGGGCAGACGAGCGTCTAGCTAAATGTTGTAAAGTTTTTGGAGCAAATGGAGCCTCAAACAGAGGTAATAAGAAAAATCAGGAGGAAATTACAATGTCTTTTCTGAAATATGTGAAGGTCTGCAAATCATCAATAATTATGAACAACTGTGTCGCAGATTATTAAGGCCCGATATAATTTTTATGTTTGCTAGCATAATAATCAAACTTCAGCTTAATTTACATATGCATTCATATGTAGCAAGTGAAGTTCCATGACGTCTATACGTCACAATCTTCAAAGAAATACTGACACTTTTCAAAAACATCCTGCCGTCACTGTTCCTTGAATTAAACTCGCTTCTTAACTTATGAAAATGTAAATCATCCATTTAAGTCCGGTAAAATCAGCCCGGAGGGAAGTGGTTCCAACATCGGGAGACTTTCAAGCCTACTTGCTGTTCTTATTACGGGCCGAACACGGTCCCCGTCCATGTGTTCTCCTCGTGATGTTAAACAACGTATGTAATGTTCCGGCGCATTACGCATTATTCGCGCAGGATTAGTGGTACGCACAATTGCACACCAGTGAAATCCAGCTTACATACGGTATACCTAACGTAAGTGCATACACGTATACACAGCAGCAATGTGTAATATTGATATCAATTTGTTGTAGAGGCAGTACAAAGCGTTTACTTATTTAGTAAGTGGGTCATCAGCTTGAAATAAATGTTAATATAATCAAAGTGGAAATACCAACAATGGCAATAGAAATACAGCAACTAACGTATCTCGAAGTAGTAAACATTTCGGTTAAATTTGCTTATTCGACGGAGTAGATTTAATGAGGATATTATACTTTATTTCTTCTTAGCGTGTCGATGGCAATCTATAATGAAGTCGGCCCAGAATTCGGCTACGTGTTTGGCGCATCCCAATGTCCTTCAGTTTCGGTAACGCGCAGACGACAGGACACGCAGGACGCGATAGTTAGTGTATACTTTACACCTACTTTAAAACACCCTAAACTAACTATATTTAACGGCCAGATTGCTTGCTATGAGTTTTGCATTAGTGCTACGAAGCTACAAGCTCGTTCGGTCGCAGCAGACGCTACCCAATGTCGTAGAACGGCTAATTTTTTATTGCACACTAACGGGTCTCAGTTAAAATTCATTTGAAACACTTATCTATGATCACGCAAGTTGCCACAACTTGCAGCAGTGTAAACCGTACTCGGTGAGTAAGTTACAATCATGGCGCAAAGTTTCGCGTTGACTCGCCGTTATTTGTCTCTTTGAGTCGTGATCGAGTCGTTAATCGTTCGTCAAACTGCGCCAACAGTTAATGTCCATGTAAGAAAATTATTTACGCTGTTTGTGTTAACTTTATTACGTACCAATTTTCGAAAAATATGTGGTTAAACGTAAAAAAGTTTAATCAAAGATTACTTATGTTTGTACGTCAACATAACATTGTTGAGCAAAGAAAATGAAGCTACAAGTTTCAAGGCAATGCGCATGTACGAGTGGCGCGCAGAGGTACTAAGCCGGGGGGAAACTCCGTTTCCGCGGCAAATTGCGGCGGAGCGGACGGACCTCTGGCGCGATCTCATGGCGGCCTGGAAACAGCGACTGTCGCAACCCAGCGCAGGGCACGCCGCGATAGCGGCGGTGGCTTTAAGGAGTGGCTAGAGAGGCGTCACGGCGCCCTCACCTACCGCCTGACGCAGGTCCTCACTGGACATGGATGTTTCGGGAGGTTCCTGCACATCATCAGGTGGGAAGAAACGGGCTAAAGAAGGAACATGGATGGGTTTTAGTCAGTAAGAGTCTGACTCTCCCTTCCGCTCCACCCAGAGCGGAAGTCATTGGATGATTTCCCAGCTTTAAAAAACAAACAAACAATAAAAGTTTCAATCAATCAATTCCATCGTTTAACGCTCAAATCGTTTACTATGTAATAATAATACATTCAACCATCGGAGTATGATAATTAACTTTTTTTTTACTTTTAGTAACAACCGACACTTCATTTGATTAATATGAACAAGAAAGTCGGGTTGATGTACCTTAAATAAAGAAGAATAAAAAGCTACATAACTACATCAATTCAAGGCGGCTGTGTCGTAGTGCGTAGCCGTCGTAGCTCGTAGCTCGTAGCGGTCGACAGTCGGCCGTTGAAAAGAGTTCAACGAGAATCAACGCAATGTGTTTTAATTTCTTGTATAATGATGAATGTAACCTCAATATTGATTATGTACCTTTTCAGTTAAATTCTTTTGAAATAGACGTATGATGTTAAATTATGTTATCTGTTTGTTGAAATGTTTGTGGAGTGTTTATAATTTGAATTTATGTTACGTTTTAAACCAACTGTTTCTAGTAATAAATAATTACATAATTTAGTGCATGTTAATAATATGGTTGGCATGTAAAATAATCATTTTATATAGCTTGGCTTAAAATTAGACTTCATATTAAAGTTTGTTCTTATGTAACAGATTTTTTTTCTTTTAAACATGTGTGTCCTCTTAAATCTTCACAGAACATCTTTTACCAGGAAAATCCCTACGAGTTTGTTAATTTTAGTTCTTTTTCTACCTAATTAACAGTATTTTCTTCACATTTCTTCACTATGTAGTATATTTTTTTGCAAGCCTGTCGCTTGTTTGAGCACAAAGCCTTCGGCGGCAGTCACGCGACACGCGACACCGCGTGCCGGTGTCCGTTACCAATTACCACCGCGAAAGTGGCGCCACGCCGTGCGTAACTACTGTCCACAGCTTGTATCTACAAAGATGCTGTTTGCCTCTGTGGCGCATGGGTAAACAGAACACGTTAAGGGGGGTTTGAATATGAAGGATTTTTATTTAGGTTAAAATGGTGTTCTATAAGTTGTATTTACTCAGGTATTCTCATTATTAAAACATTCCTACAATAAAAAAGGTATTTGTAGGTTTCTCTTTTGGTGTAGAATTATTATTAGGTATTTTCTTTCTGTGGATAATCGTTAGATTCATCATCACCATATTAAGTAATGCATTAATCAATGCTACCAGAGATCCAAACAAGATGATGTTACTGGGAGCAGCGCGGTGCGGTGGTTCCTAGCGGCTGTAAATACGGCGCGGTGACGCAACGACGGCGACGGCGTAAATACCGTACGACGTGGGGCAAGCGGAGGGCGGCGGGGCGGCGGGGCGAGCGCCCGAGGTAATTTACTGTTTAATTGCACGCCATCAGTAAGAATAAAGGAGCAAACTCGAATAGCAAGGAACATCGGGAAATCAAACTCTTGAGTCGAATTCACTTAGATGTAGATGGAACAGATTTTTGTCAGTCTGTAGTCTGTATCTTTTCTTGATCTCGTGGTACTTTGTTAGGGATCTCCAGAACTATAATTATCAAAGTATTCAAGTTTTCTTTAATCATGCACATCAAAATTAAAATATTTTATTTCCCATAAACCTACAATCGGCTCATGTTGCCCAACACGGCCAGAGATCGCACAACAGAGAGGTTTGGAAGGAGATGTGGGAGGCGTTTGCCCAGCAGCAGATACAATGGAGGCTCGGAATAAAGAATCGCCATGGGCACTTATGAAACCTCAGAAGCTAGGTGTATGGTTCCAATTGGTCGTTTCCTGTGGAAAAGAGCCGGAAGAAAGTTCACGGTTAATCTTTTAGAAATAATTCACTGCAAAATTTGCCAAATAACTGTGCTAACAGGTATGGTAAGACAGTGTGGGCCTGTCAACCAGATACATAACAAAGTAGAAAATGGACGACATATCTACTAGACATAGACTAGAAGTCTACAACGTTCTGATATTGACGAATAGACAGGAATCTTAAAATAACGTAAATCTATATTTATATAAAAGAAAGTCGGGTTTGTTCCCTCCATTATAACTCGAGATCTGCTGGACCAATTTTCATGGTTTTTGTTTCGTTGGATTTGTCTCCGCCCTGAATAGCTGAATACATTTTTTTTTTTTTTTTTTTCGGTCAGCTGCTGATTTTCCTCCTGTAGGGTAGGTAGGTAGGTAGGGTAGGGTAGGTAGGCAGGTAGGTAGGTAGGTAGGGTAGGTATCACAGTTAAGACAGGACAACGTCTGTCGGGTCAGCTAGTTAAATAATAAAACTACTTTTAAGTTGTTAAAACTGTAACATATCTGAGTATAATATAATTTTCACAAAACCATTATTATAATAAAGAATTGAAATAAGAATTTCAGGTTTTTAATGTCAAATATTAAGTCAACGAAGTAGGTAAGTATATGCATAATAAGGTTACGATGTTCCCACTGCTGGGATACAGGTTTTTTTTGCGAGAGGAAGGCAAGGAAGTAAGTGAGAAAATATGAGCATCGTAATTTTGGGGCAGATGATAGACACCAACGTAAATATGTCGTTAATGAGGTACCACATGTGCAGAAGAAATCATTGCTAAACTTCTTCGTCTCCAACCTTCTTTGTAATTTAAAAAAGATATAATGCTTTTTTGTCAAGGACACTTTTGATGTGGATTTTGAACTTTCCATTGCTAAGTTATTAATTTTAAGTCTTTGTTTACTACTCGCTGCTACCAGCAGTCTCGCCCGTGTGGATGTCGGGAATTATCACAAGGAAACGTACTACCGTGATAAAAATTCTGTTTCCTATCCTATGTGTTAATCCCGGTCATAAATTACCTCTGTGCCAA
Source organism: Hyppa rectilinea (assembly GCA_951799385.1). Taxonomy (NCBI): domain Eukaryota; kingdom Metazoa; phylum Arthropoda; class Insecta; order Lepidoptera; family Noctuidae; genus Hyppa; species Hyppa rectilinea. The sequence goes on from OX637304.1 coordinate 378,494, forward strand.
GTTTCATCCAGATTCGTTAAGCAGTTTGAGTGTGAAGGGTTGACGAACACACAAACACACGATCACACATAAACACACTCACAAACTTCGCCTTTATAATATTAGTGTGATGTGATAGTCGAAAGCACAATCTTAAACAAATTTACCTCAGCTGTAAAATCCAGTTAATCCCTCGATAAATTATCCCAAGATATCAGTACCAATACATTTAAAGCCCTTTCTCCTTGCACTGTCACTTGTTTTGACTGATGACCCCCATTGGTGCGCCAGATTAACAAATAAATAGCGGTGCCCTGCCTGAGCACGCGCTCGTGTCGCGACACAATAATGTACCTACACATTACCTACGACACAGGTACATTGCTCACTTCAGTAGGGCTGCCTCCTGCTAAGAAAGGCTGAATATGGAAAACTATTCAGTTTGTTGTACTTTAAGCAGAGACATAGTCATCATAATTCATCTCTTTTTTCTCTTAAGAACAATATAGCAGACAACGATTATTAAATTTAAAATATTGTATTTGCATTAAACTATGATTTCCAATTACACTCTTATTTATAGGCAACAAAATAAAAAAAAGTTGTATTAAACATATTTAGATTAAGAACTAGAGTTATCGACATAGCTTGCAAAGTAAACAATCCAAAGTGGCAGTAAGCCGGCGATGCTTGCTGCTGGCCGGTGGAGCAGACTGGTTCTGAAGTAAAGATCGCGTATCGACAAGTGTAGTGTGCACCGCCCCGAACTGACGACCTTAAAAGATGGCTGGGGCAGACTGGATGCGGAAGTAGGAGGACAGGTAATTGCGGCGTATCTTGGGAGAATAAAGCCAGCAGTGGACTGCGATAGGCTGAGTTAATTTATTAATTGAGGAATGGGAAGACAGTGTGGGCCTGTCAACAAACCCCGTTGCCCGCTGGCAAGCTCAGTTTAACATGGGGCTATTTGTTTGTTGATTTATAACTTTAACCCATCAACTGACGGAAACGCGGATCCGCGCGAGACACAATGCTTTTTAATTATTTCTCTAATTTAAGGTAAAGCTTAGCTGCTTGTTTAAAACTATGAAAGCAGTACCTAACATAAAACAATTAAAGCTTTTTTAAATAGCAGTTAGCAGGTGAATTTATTTTTCTTATAACTCAGCTTACTTGAATAAATGAAAAATTGCAGCTCTGATTCGAGGTATGTTCCAGTAGGTAGCCCTGTGTTATGATAGTGAGAGTATATTGGCCACATAGAGACGTTTAATTCGGCTAATGGCGGCGCGGGAGGCGACGCGCCGCGACGCTCATTTGTTGAGCAGCTATTACACAAATTGTGCGGCAGAGGTCAGACGTAGCTTGAGGTTAGGATTCGATAGAGATGTGCAGATAAGACGAAGCTCTAGAGCATTTTCTACTTTAAAATATCTCTTAATTTTATTTTGTCGTTGCTAAACTCTGTAGATTTTTTTAAGTATGTATGAAATATAATGGAATCGGACAAACTTTTGTCATATTTTATACGTTATCACTATTTTTTTTGCAGCATCGAAACCCAAAACTGTTGTTTTTTCTTGTACAATATAATATAGCGTCCAATCGCCCACTGTAAGTAACATCGCAATATATCGTTTACTAACTCGACTAGCGATTGACGTGCGGCAGTCGTTAAAGCGATTGCGTCCGCCATCTAGTCATGTCGAAGGACAATACTAGCCGTGACGTCACTCACCGGAGACTACACGCACGATATGAAGTGGTCGCTGTTAACATTACTGTGACAAAACTTTAGATCGAAGATACAACAGACTGCTGAGAAAATAGCCCATCTTTGCTTAGTATTTTATCGGATAAAGTGCTACTTTGACATGTAGTTTATGATGCTATTTGTCTTTTTGAGTGAAGTGTAATTGCAGTTGATTGTAGTAGACTGTTGAACTCACGCGTCACTGAACTTTTCCTGTTTAGCATGTAGTTTATATAGTTTCTACCTGCCGCATCGAGTGTCTGTTCACGTAGTCGAGACGTGCCCCTCGCTTCAACTTAAATAATGTTAACAAAAGGATACAATATGGAGGGTCTATTAATCCACCCACTACCGACTACAAGCAGGTATTCGATATTTCACGTTGACTATAAAATTGAATAATATTTCATGGTGACTGCCGTGTATTTGCTCGGGAGGATGATATCCTAAAAGGTTCCACAAAGAGGTCGCGGCGGGGGGCGCGTGGTGCGGGGGGCGCAGGTGATGCGGGGCGGGGGGGTGCAAATGTGCATCTCACGAGATGAACCGCTTGAATATGTCTCAGTTATGCAAGGCGCTCGCTGCTTCTCTACTGTGGAGAAGGCTCTCATTAACTTTCAGTATGTGTGTGTTTTTAAAAAGCTTAGATATCAAAGCCTGTACATAAAAAGATTCAGATTTTCCAGGTCACGAACTTAAACAACTTTGCGTAAGAAATTATTACCTACAAACAGGATTTAATTACTACAAATATGAACACAACATCTACAATACTAGCATGCCTTCGAATGAACAAGCATATCAATTCGATAAATTTGTGATATTTTAAACTACATATTATTTTAAATAACATAACTAGTAATTACTGAAATTAAAACGATTTGTTTTATCTTTGTTACCTTAATTATAAATACAATTAAAAACGAAAATTGGAAATCAAGTGTTTTAGTTAATTACCTGCCATTTGAATTTTGTCGATAAAATAATTAATTAATGTAGGTACCTACAGCTTGTTTATTGCGTTACAAACCTTTGTTTACTCTACTTCAAAACAACATTATTTTTACCCGACTGCGTTAAAGCCAAAGTAGAGTTATGATTTTTTGTATGAATGTTCATCTGTTCGCTTAAACTCCTAAACCAAAAAATCTCCCATTTCCTATATATAATTATATTTCTTCTTATTTTATTGAAATTAGAATAAGTAGTATAATTACATGTATGCAGCTGATTATAGGTCAATTTTAAGTGGCAGACTATAAAAAAAAACATCGATATGTTTGTGAACCGAGCAGGCTTTGTTGTAAAAAGTCAAAATTCAGTATAGGGGAGTATGCTGACCCAGGTTTGTGCGACACGGTTTGGTGGCAAACGTCCTATAGTGGTACGTTTGGAGCAAAGGAAAGAATGACGAGGTACGTCTAGGTTGATTTTATTCAGTCTGGAGTTGATCCGTTTATTTATAATTATTATACAGTGTTGACAGTTCATTTAGAACCCTCGGTCGCTTATATGAATATTATTTGAAGGAGCTTAGTCGTTCTGCGCAATCAGCCATTTATGGCCTTCAAACCGCAAGCACTTAGTATTTTTTTGACGCGCTCTATGCGATCTGTGTGTATAATAGTTGTCGTAGATACATCTGAATAAGTTTTTATGTACTCGCTATTCATTGTCGTATTAAAATATTCAGAACGCAGTCAGTCTTGTTTTGTTTCGCGTTAAACTACCCCGACATAGCTCCACCCGATTCTAAGTTGACATTTTTGTCGTAATTGGGCTCATTTACTTTTAACCAGCTACGTTTATCGTCATTCAGCCGAAAAACGTCCAGTACTGGACATAGGGTTTCGCAAAACATCGCAACGGTTAGCATAAAAGCCTTTGCCATATCTGTGAGTCAGTTAAGCAAGCCAGGTGTGTGAGTGGCGTGTCTCGCGAGAGGCGACGTTTTGTTGCTACGATGCTACGCTGCTACGGTGCTGGAGATCTACGCCGCTACGGTGCTACGCGCTATGAGGCAGAGGTCGCGATCCGGAGTCGAGCCATTTGTTGCTATTGTGTGGATATATGAATATTTAAAAATATTCTTCTTTGATATATGTATGTAGGAAAATACTGTATACAAAGTCTAAATAGAGCCGAGAAAAATAGAAATAACTGATTGTGAGACGGTTTTCGAAAAATATTGTCCCTTATCGCAGCATTCTCGTGTTTGTTCTTCAAAGACTTAAAAAATGCAACAGTCTTTCAAAATTATTTAAAAAGCCAAATCTAATGAACCCTAAACAATATAGTAACATGTTCTCATGTTCTGTTATAAAATTAACCTTGTAATTAAAATAAGACCTATTAAATCTTGAATAACTTACGTACGTGCCCGTGGTACAATGTATGGCGTCATTTTTGTCGCGCCGCGCCGCGCATACCCGTGCAACGCGTGTGTCGGGACGAACCTACGCGTTAGTACCGTGTTATTGTAATCGCTCGCGTGTGCTGGGCGACGTCATATGTTCGTGTGAACTTTATTGGAAAAGAAAGTTAGGACTGTAATAGTTACAGGTGATTCATACCGATAATGTGTTGAAAATAGTTGTTATGTTAAGTTTGTTTATTTTGTTAAGGTAAATTGTATGTTACGTTGAGTTGTACTAAGAGTATCTAAATCCAGCGCAGTCAATGAGAACACACATAAATAATCACGCATTCCTACCTTTGACTTTGTATTTAACTTATGATACTTGAAACAGACATTTTTGGTCCTAACGTTTTTTCGTTACGTGACGATATCTACCAGTTTACTCCTGCCGCAGGCCGCGTTAAAGAACTTGCAAGTAACAAACAGTTTTAACATAATAGTTCTTTATCTCGGCAGACCAACTTAAGAATTACGCCATGTCGAGTAGACATTATTATCACCTTGTACACAGTGATACAGCGCTTGCATCCCCCGTTATCTCCCGACATCAATTACACCTCTAATCCGCTGCAGCGCTGCATGCGGCCGCTGCACGCTGCGGCCAGCGGCTGACAGAGACGGATACCGTATCGCGTGGAAGTGGGAACAAGCGGCCGATACGAGCCCTACTTTATTAAACCCTGGACTTCTATGCTTCAGCGGTACATTAAGTGAAGCGGCAAAGTGTTCGTCTTTTGTGTTGTTGCACGCTTCTTGCACTTATACAATCATGTTGAAGAAAGAAGATAAGTACAGCGAGCGCGGTTCGCAACTACTTACTACTTCGTGCTCTATAAGGTCTTGTATATTACTATGAAGAGATTAAAACCAATAGAAGGTAAAGAGCATTAGTGTTCCGAATAAAATACTGACGATAAATAAATAATCAGATAGATGCGACGACACCTTTATTAAGTTTGCATTTTACAAGTGTCTAAAACTTTTGCTAGCTAACATTCAAGACAACCTGTGCCTCAACTTACCTCTCATGCTAAAAATTACGATAACTACACTTAAAATATAAAAACAAAATAAAGTTCCACGTCGCTTTAAGCACTTTCGCTCGAAATGTTTAATTAGCTGAAGTAATAAATATTGTGAAGCGCTACTTCACATCCAGCCTGTTAATGTACATTCATTGCGCTCCATATATCTGCGCTGGAGGTGCGCTTTTAAACTCTAAACGAAATAAACTAGCCTCGCTGACACTAACTGAGTTTTTGTAAAAACATTTGTTCATTGTGTAGCAACAAGAATTGTAAATAGCAGGTGCATTTTGTATAAAATTCAAATACGTAAATGCGTCTACTCTCTAACGGTATCGGTAAGAAGTCAAATCTCGCCTGATTTGATCGACCGGGGCTAGTCGCATCAAGTCAATCAGCCAACGTCTTTTTTTTTTTTTTTTTAAGGCTGGGAAATCATCCAATGACTGCTCCCGCTCTGGGTGGAGCGGAAGGGAGTGTCAGACTCTTACTGACTAAAACCCATCCATGTTCCTTCCGTAGCCCTTTATGTTCCGGGGTAGCGGTAACCCTTTCGGACAATCCCGCTTACCCGGCAGGCTTGGCCCTGAGGGGCCCCTTCATATGCTGACATCTCTTTGAGGCGCGCGTGGAACATATACGCGCCGTACGGCACGGGTCTGGTGCTGATCGGACGGTGAGTCACCCATTACTCACCGCCCGCAGGCCCGCGCCTACGGTGGCCGGGAGTCGTCACGTGGCTCCCGACGCCCGGAGCGTCTCCCGCGGCGGCTGGGACGGGAGGACCTTTCTCTCTCCCATCCCGCCACCTCCTTCGCGAGCATAACTTTTTCGCAGAAGGAGGTGACTGCCTCCCACTCCCTCTCGCCCCGGACCATGGCTTGCACCAGGGCCGGGCGCGAGAGGTCGCCGCCGCCGATCGCCTCTACGAGGACACGGCGGTGCTCCGCCCAAGCGGGGCAGAGGGCGTTTCCTCCCGCCTGATGATGTGCAGGAACCTCCCGAAACATCCATGTCCGGTGAGGACCTGCGTCAGGCGGAAGGTGAGGGCGCCGTGACGCCTCTCTAGCCACTCCTCAAAGAGGGGCCTTACCGCCACTATCGTGGCGTGCTCTATCAGCCAACGTCTGCAACCGTTTCAAGTAATTAGAAGACAATGGCATAAAATTATGAGAAAACCACAGAAGATTATGAATACAGAAGGGAAAAAGGAATCAGGTGTCAGTTTAGACATAAATGAATAATGGTGTATGCCATGATATAAGATACTAGCTTCTGCCCGCGACTTCGTCCGCGGAAAATTGCGATATACTGTAACTGTTTAGGCAGCGCATGCAAATAATTCTGTTTTCGAAGGTATTTCTTTCCGACTTGCTAGAAGAAAATTGCGATAGCTCGGCTAATATGTATGATATAAATATAATTTATAGCCTATAGCACTCAGTGAAAAAATTGGATCATTAGTGCCGGAGTTTACCCCCTACATACAAACTTACAAACTTACAAATTTTACCTCTTTATAATATTAGTATAGACTAGCTTCCGCCCGCGGCTTCGCCCGCACGGTGTTTTGGAAAAAGTAGTTTATATTCTACCACAGACTTCTTCCATTCATTCAGTGTCCACATCATAAACGGCTCAGCAGATTAACCGACGACCGACAACATACATTCACACAGATAGACAAACGGATAGACAGTTGAAGTTACTTTCGGTTTTTATAATGTCAGGTAAGGATTAGTACGTATACTATTATTATTGAAGAGGATTACTTGCGCGGCAGGCCCAGAAAGAGATGGCAAAATGAGCTGAACTCCTTAAAGAATTGGCCTACAATCGCTGTAGACCGGGAAAAGTGGAAAGTGAGGCCTTTGCCCTGCAGGGGGATAACAGTGGCTTATAATTATAATGATAATTACTTGATATAGCGGTTTCACATGTCGTTTGGTAGCAATAAACAATAAAAACTGAAAGGATTAGAATAAAGTACGTTAGTAATGATCGATATGTTTTGACGGTTCTACTTACTACAATATTATACTTCTGTAAACTATGTTAAATGATTTGATGATTGAGATTCATTTTATAATGTTAATTTAAGGACTTGTCAATACTAAAGTTTTGATAAACACAATTTAGAATATATTTTACAAAATTGATAATTTAGTGACCGAATTATAGGGAATAAGAGTAAAGTGTGCGCCGCCGGATGCTGGAATGAGCACCAGGCCACGCTGTACAATCAACAATCACTTAGATCACTCCGGGCTGGCCGGAAAGGTGAAAGATGCTAACATAGGCAGCCAGTAAAACCACCACACCGTTTGATTGCTGTCTTGTAGACAGCGATCAAGAGCTTCGATTGCGCGTTTGTGTCACATCACATAGGTAGTGCACTCGTCCCACACGATCAGCTTGCACTGTTGGAACAGGATACCACGTCCATTTTACTGATGTTGCACGCAGGGCTTTCTTCGCTCGCCAGATTAAGAGGTAATTTAAAGATCAAATGTGCCGTCAGTCCACCATTTAGCAATGTTGCAGCAATTCCAAAGGACGTCACAGCTAATGCAACATTATGATCCTTGCGTTTTTAGCTAGAAGCAAACTAAACAAAAAAGTATTGCCTGTAATAATCCCGCATTCACCATTCTCAACTCGTTGTAATATTTTGTGATAAATCTCTTTCTGCTCGGGTTGCAGACGTGGCACAGTTTCGCACACGTGAGCGTCTAATAAGGTGGTATGGTAGCTTAGCTCACTTGAGGAGTGGCTAGAGAGGCGCATCGGGTGTCCTCACCGGATGTTTCGGGAGGTTCTTGCACATTCTCAGGCAAGAAGAAACGCTCGGGTGCCACCATTGCGAGGATCGCCCGGAGGACATAGTGAAGCATACGGTGGAGGTCTGCCCTGTTTAGGTGGAGCACCGCAATGTTCTCGTAGCGGCGATCGGCAGCGGCGGTGACCTCTCGCGTCTGGCCCTGGTTCAATCTATGATACGGAGCGAGAGGGAGTGGGAAGCAGTCACCGTCTTCTACGAAGCAGTTATGCTAGTGAAGGAGGTGGCGGGATGATTGAAGCACAGAGCCTCACGTCCCGGCCGCCGCGAGAGATGCTTCACCGCCGTCCGATCAGGACCAGACCCATGCCGGAAGGCGCGTTCTTGTTCCGCGCTTGCCTTAAAGAGATGTCAGCATTAAGAAAGGGGTCCGTTAGGGTCAAAGCCTACCAGGTCAGCGGAATTGTCTGAAAGGGTTACCGCTACCCCGGAATATAACGGGCTAAGGAAGGAACACGGATGGGTTATAGTCAGTAAGAGACTGACGCTTCTTGCCGCTCTACCCAGAGCGAGAGGTCAGGACATTTGATGATTTCACACCATCAAAAAAAAAAGCTCTGATCAAATCATTTGACAGCTCTCCTTTACGCCGCCGTGGACTCGGCGATGGCGCGTCATTGCCTGGACCCTCTGGAGTCCTCGCTGTGCTCTGCGCACCGCCGACTAATAGTGTGCATTTAATGGCGCCCCACTCATATCAATCTTATCGTGATAACTTTTAAACTATTTGTCCAAATTGCTTAGTGTAAAAGACAAAGTTTATCTTCATTATATACCAAAAGTGATAAACGTATTTAATTCGATAAGAATTAACTGAGTACTCTAAAATTTGCATTGTAAAAAAAGTATCAAATTGAAATGTATTTTTGGCTCACTATTTCGTATATAATGGCTTGCACATAATAGGTAGACATATGCTGTCGCGGACTTTTACATAGAACTTTTTAAGATCAACAGACCCACAATACGTTGCCTTCGTGTAACTCTAACGGTTTAGGCAGCGCACGCCATGATAGCTCACAGAGGGCCGAGATTTTGCCGACTTGCTCAAAACTTATCATTATATTATGGCCAAATCACGCAAAGACTGTATAAATTATAGCCTATGTGTTATTCTGATGTATAAGCTATATTATTGGGAAGTTTCATCGAAATCTGTTCAGCCGTTTTTGCTCAAAAAAGGAACAAACATCCATCCATCCATCCTCACAAACTTTCACATTTATAATATTAGTAGGATTATAATGTAAAAACGTGAAATGATTTAGTAAATAAGTTTCGTTTTAATCACAAAGCAGAATTGTTTTCATTGTAGTACCTACCTTTCTCACAGTACTACAAAGTACCTACAGTTACAATACTGGCCTGTCTTGTACTTTGTTTTGTATACAAACTCGCGGAAAAAGCGGACCCTCTTGTACCATTTAAGAAACCTAACAAGACAAGAAAGTTGTTTCTGTAATTTGTACATCTAATGTCATATTTTTGAAGTGAAAACTTCTTTAGCGGCGTTGTGCACTTTTCTTGGAATGGGTAAAAATGAAAATTCGTAACGGAGGGAGAGTAGACTACCGGCGCGGCGTAGGAGAGGAAGTAATATCCCCCTCTCTTTCTACCGCGCGGCGAAAATATATGCCGGCTTCTGCTGTTTCGTTTAACACGTTAAGTGCGAAACGAGGCCTAAATCACCCCTCATGCAACTTCCTTGTGGTGCGGCAAGGAAAAACGTGAACATCTCTGTCGTGCGAAGGGCATAGCTTTGGTTTGGTCCAGAATAGAAAAGAGATAAATGTATATTTGAGACGCGCTAATGGTCCCGGACTCGGTGGTATACCTACCTTGGTACCGGATGTCTTAGGCCTCGTACCGCACTGAATTAATATAATTTTAATGCAGTGCGGAACGAGGCTAAAACGTCCCATATCCTCCCGGACCTCGTACCGCACCCAACGCGAGCTTCCCGCGACTAGTGTTGTGCATCACGTCGATTGGAGAGCACGTCCTTTTACATCGCCGAACATATGTGTAAACGATGTCGGAAGAAGTTAATTTTAAAAAAAACCCAGAAACAGAACGATTGCGATTTTTTATAAAAAAGTATATTGTTTCTGATTTTTTATGTTAATTCAAGTTCTAATAAGTGTATTTTTAAAGCCCGAGGTAGAATACATAAGATAGTTTCTTTTCTACTTCTGGTTTTCTTTTTTTTCTATTCTGTGAACCGCATTAAGATTTTCACACAAAAATACATAAACGTCGTTGCGTCGATATTATTTTTCCCATCACTAATCTTAGCGAAAATTTACCCTATTACAGTGCGTTACGAGGTGTATAATAATAATAATAATAATAAACATTTATTTCAGAATCACTTCCATATTTGTTAGTAACAATGTAATCTTACCAACTAGTGTTAGTAAATTAATTTAGGTGAAAGTAAAATTTTATTTTAAGGTGTGAGGCTCACCGACCCAGGGGAATGTCTACTTGACTGCGTGCAGTCGTATCCACCGCCCCAAGATCGGAGAGTCCCACCTATCAGCTAACATACTAAGAATGATGTTGGGGCTGGCGCGCACACGGCGAAGTAAAGATGCGCATCTCTTGCGCATGATGGCCGAAAAACTGTCAACATACGCGTCGGCAAACATGCCGGACGCGCTACAAAAACGCGGCAGCCCCATCAACACCCGGAACGTGTTGTTATATTGAGTGCGCAGGCCACTATATGCCCTCTGCGTAAAGCTAACCCACAGGCTGCACGTGTAAAAGGATTGGCAGTAGGCTTTGAAAAGCGTCACCTTAACCTGAGCCGTACAACGCGCAAACCTGTGAGCCAACATCCCACATCGGACAGCCAGCGACCTACGCTCCCGCTCCACATCAACGTTATCCCTCAGGTCGTCTGAGACCCAATGACCCAGATATTTAAAATTTGCGACTCTTTTGAGAGGTTGGCCGCACAGCGAGACTGGTGGAATTGTGCTATAGCATTTACTGCCTGCTTTAAATATCATTAATTCGCTCTTATGTGTATTATATTTGAGCCCATGGGTCGCAGCGTACGATTCACATATATCCAACAGTTTCCTTAATGCTCCGATCGATGGGCTCAGCAGAACCATATCGTCAGCATAACTTATATTATTAAGGCACACACCATCAATATGACAGCCGATTCCGGTTCTGCTAAGCTCATCGATCAGATTATTAATGTACAGATTAAACAATGCAGGTGAGGACCGCCCCCCCTGCCTCACCCCACACTCAAGCCTGTACTCAGCTGAGAAGGAGTTAGCCCATTTGACACGGTTCTGTTGATTAGCGTACCAAAATTTGAATAAATTTATAACTTCCCCGGGCACATCCGTCTCATGCTGCAGTTTACCCCATAGCACATTATATGATACCAGGTCAAAAGCTTTTGACAAATCTAGGTAACACGCAAATACTGGTGTCTTTCTTGCTGTGTAGTACTGCACAGTCTGCTTCAGGCTAAGGATAGCACTCTCTGTAGATAAACCGGGCCGAAACCCGAATTGAGCATCGTTTATTTTAAGATGTTTATCAAGCTGATAGACAAGCAGACTGTCCAGCACCTTCGCAAATATTGTCGCCAAAGAAATTGGTCTATAATTCGATAGCACCGACGAATCACCCGTTCTATTTTTAACTATAGGTACAACAATTGTACGCATTAGTTTCTCAGGTAAATAAGAATGACCAAGACATAAATTTAAAAACATACGTAAAACTCGTGGCAAGTGTACCCCAGCATGCTGCAGGTGCTCGATGCTAAGACCGTCGTGCCCGGGCGATTTACCTCTAACCATATTCTTAATTGTAGCAGCAATCTGCTTGGCAGAAAACGTTACGTTGCGCGCGGTGCAGACGGTCCCAGAATCGGGCGCAGGCAACTGCGGCTCATTGTTTAGGGGTGATTGTACTTTAAAATGCTGCCGAAACAGATCCGCAATACAGCTATGGTCATGTACACCCTCGACGCTCACGGGACGGCTAGGTTTATGATTTAATTTGTTTGTTGATTTCCAGAATTTACTAAAATCTTTCTTAGAATGGTGTTTAGCAATTATATCCATTTTAATCTGGTTTTGATTTGCTTGACACCATTTTAATTTACTCTTGAATAATTTTCTGGATTCGCTCATATCACTGAAAACCGGACCAGAACTGGGCCTACCAAACATTAACCAAAGCTTATAATAAAGTCGCGCCCTCTCGTGAGCCTCGCGGACATACCTATTCCAGCCAGTTACATGCCTACGCTTCGTTATACGCTTTTGAAAATAACTGAATTCAGCAGCGTTCACAAGCACACTCTCAATGTTATTATACATTTCATCCAACAAAAGTAAGTGGCAGGAATCATTACACATCATGTCTGCACACTGACTAAATTCGCTAGGAAAATCAATTTGTTTTAATTCTGAATGACAATAATCATGATATTTTGCTATTTGTTCAGCATCACGTTCACCCCAAATAACTTTGTTTACATTTGCGTATAACTTCGTCACCATGGTGTGCATTATGATGTTATCAAACTTACATTCTAACATAACAGGTAAGTGGTCCGACCAGTATGCGTCATACAATACCGACACATTGAGAATAGCAGGCAGCGCGGCTGCGGTCACTACGCAGTGATCGAGCCAGCGCAGGCACCCGTGTGCGTCGCTTACGTATGTGTAGGTGTCCGACGGAAGGATATTCATATCAACGCACGACCATAATTGCTCCGCACAGAACGAAAGTAGCTCGTTAGCAAACAGTTCACCCGGGTGTGCGTTAAAGTCACCAAGAATGAAAACTGACTCGACACTATTATTTTCGATCACCGCGTTAATCTCGCTAAGACACTCTGTGAATTCTAAGAAATTGTCACTACAATCAGTAGGCATGTACACTGAGAATACCACAAAAGACCGATCACTGAGCGTTATCTTAATAGCTGCAAGACGCACACTACTGCAGCTGATCACTGTCACAGCAGGGAACGCACTTTTTCGCCAGAGGAGGGCCACTCCTCCGTGTGGTCTCCCCCGCAGCACACCGACTGAGGTATCCACTGCCGAAGTGCCCGTGCATGCAAAGTTATCATCTATAGTGCCTAGAAAAGACAAGTCGTGGGGCAGCAGCCATGTCTCCTGTAGCGCTATCAAATCAACTTCTTGACAAAGTTGTCGTATACAGTCCACTGACCTGACAACGTTTTTACAATTAAATGTTATTATTTTGGTGGTCGTCATGTTGAGTTCTTAGTATTTATCTCGCTAACTCGCAAATCGGGCTTATTTCTAAATTCAACAAAACGTCGGTAAGCGATTCCAACAGGCCAAAAGTCGGCATCCATAAATAAATCTAACTTTTCTTTAGGCACAGTAATTTTGAAAGAATTGTATTCTTTATCCACTCTCATCGTCATCTTTTCAATAGTGACATTTAAATTCGACTTACTTGTTACGTATTTAGTGATGTCACACACAGACACATCCTTCGCCACGTTATAGATATAAATCGGTACCTTTCTTTCAGCAGCCTTGAAGTTTATACCTCCTTCAGCCACAGCACTCCCCCTGTTTCCCACAAAACGGTTTCTATGTCTTCGCCTTTGGACCGTAATCCATTCCTCGTTCTGTTTCTCACGCTTCCATTCGCCGTCCTTCACTACGTCGGCCATAGTCTTATTAAGTTTCGACGCTGCAGGTTGACTAGGCGCGTTAACTGTGTGTCTCGGGTAATCGGCTGGCGGGCGCGCGCTCAGCTGAGTCGGGTGACTCATCGTATCACTCGCTGAGGCAACGCCTATCGAAAGAACAGGATTATGACTCCTGTCGTGTTTAGAATAAACACGACAGGAGATCCCATACTAGTGAGGAGAGGAGTATAAGATCCCATACTTTGTTTTGCCAATAATTCCTAAACTAGTTATCAGATCTCGGGGCGACGGTAGATTAGGGTTCATCAATTCACTGTCTATATCGATAAGGACCAAATTTTTCATTTATCTTTGATTTCGCGCCAGAAAATGGATTTTAATCTGTTAAAGGAGGTGGGGTCTAATAGACCGCGTGTCGCCCTAACGTCTGGTCACGGTGCGGGCCGATAATACCTCGTGCCGCAGGAACGGAAAGTTTGCAAAAATTGGTGCCGCAGCTAACGTGTTAAGCGGCGCAGGGCGCTTGCGCAAGTGTGCGTGTATCTTAGTTCTACATACAAATTGTCATGTTTGTGTACGATAACGCTATAAATAAATATTGTATTTTTATTCTACATACGTGATAGTACTTTTATACTGATAAAATAAAGCAACCCGTTGTTTTTTTATTCTGAGTAAACCACCACAAAAATATGACGACGCTTAATTTTGAAGGCTTCATTCGTTCCTGAGCTATTGAACAAATCAGGTTAACGTGCAAACCAAAATATATTTTCAGAAGTAGCAGTTTATGGCCAACGAGGAGGGAGATGTCAAAAAAAAACTTGAAAGGAGTAATAGTGTAAGTGCATTGAAAAGATTGGCTCTGTGTATATTTTAACTGTACTGTCATATTCAGCTGATGATGATGATGAATTTTGTTCTAATACATATTTTATAGTAGCCCTATTATTTGTAAATTAATCAAATATGGAAATAAACTACATAGATTTCGTCGTTTTACTAAAAATACTGCAGACTTCAAAAATAATTTTAGCTAGCAAATTTTTTAGTTTCCTTAAAACAATAGTATTTTTCAACGCCCCAATTGATCCTCTGTTGGTACTCGCAGAGGCGCGGACTAGTGAGGACAAAGTGCACGTAATTTATGGGCCACGCGGGAAATTAGCGGCGCGCGGCCCACGCGGCACCGTGGTCGCTGGGACCCGCGTCACTCGCGCCGTGTGCGGGCGCCGCGCCGGCACAATTAGTGGCTATCGACGTTGAGGGTTATTAAATTCTTCCGTTCAGGGCGTTCAGGATGGTCTAGATAAGTCACTGATCTTCTTTCTTTGTTCTTGAGGTGTTGTTGTCTTGTATGAAAGACTGTTTTATTGATTTTGTGGTCGTGAGCGACTGCTGAGAATGAGGTTCTACATTCAATCCCAAGGTCATGTAGTGTTTATTTATTTCTTTACTGTCAGGTGACCGATCAGTTCACTTGACAAGCAACGATTAGTAAATACATGATTTGGCATTTCATTACTATACAACAACAAGTTTGTCAAATAATTCACTGAAGAAAATAATTATCCGATAAACTTTTTTTTAATAACGTATTATATAAAAAATTTCTCACAAAACAACGTTTGGAATAAAAACGTTTTACTTAATGACTTATTATTACGTAATGTCCTAAAAATGATACCCCACAAGCGACTTGCGCTAATAGAATAAAAAGAGATTATTTTGAGTAGCCTACCCTTAACCTAACTAGTTAGATTAAGTTAATAACTAAAAAAAATGGTTAGGTTAAGACAAATCCGTGACCTCCTATGCCAGACTAGATTATAATATAAAAAAAAATACTTTAGTAGGCTTAAAGTACTTGCCTGTAAATAATTTAACCCAAATGAAATTTGCAACCGTGTAATTTTGAAAATGTTACTGTTTAATAAAAACGTGTTTTTTTCAAAATAATCCAAATATTAAATGAAAAATTTATGAATGATTAACTATCATCCAAAATATTTGTAAAGAGAAACATTTGTGAAATAAATATTAGTAAAGCGAGTGTTCATATGATTAATATTTTTAAATGCTTTTATTAAAAAAAATAAAAATTATTCCGTCGCCGCCCAGGTCAGCAAGTCAGGGTACCGGTTGTCAGGGTTGCTGAGAGACGAACCTCCTTACGATACACGCCGTGTCCAGGAGTACCATTTTCTGGATCGAGCCCTTGATCTAGCTGCCTAACGAGAGCTTTATTAGGTGTTGCTCGACGCACTTGGCTATTAGGCCATTGGCTGCCACAACTATCCGCGCAATGACTGCTCAATATACTTAATCTGCTTATCATTTCCAGGTTAAACGAGGTTCAAGTCATGCGGCATCGGTATATCGACGCCCTAATCAATCTATCACCACTATGTCCGGCTCATTGGCAACGATACTCCTGTCAGTGTACCGGTATCCAACCCGCGGGTCCAGTGCGGGTAGATGTCATAAATGTCTTCGAATTTTTGGTTTTAGGGCATGCTGGTTTCCTCACTATGTTTGCCTTCATTACTTCTTTATAGCCTATAAGTGTATGGAGTCCGATAGTTAGGTTTTTTCACGGAATCTACGCACGCCTTCCTTTGAACAAATTCCATCCTGATGGCGCTACTGAAAGTTTCAGTTACCTTCAGTAGCTTCATCAGTTGCAAATGGTTGGGGGCGAAAAGATTAAAAGCAAGGAGGTGAGATATCATCTGACCACCCCTCCTCAACCGATAACGTAGACTGCATCCTCCAGCAGTGTGCTAAGGGGATTCAGGGCAAAGCAGAACCAAAGGGGACTCAAACTGTTGCCCTGCAATATACCTCGCCCGATCCTTATCGGCACGCTATTCCCCTAGATATGTCGACATCCTTGATAACGAAAGACCGTCCTTCACTGCCTCATACACGACATCAGGGCAGAGTTGCATCTACTTTAAACAACTCCAGCATCCTTAGGATACAATGTATGTGGGAACGAGCAATAGGCCTCCTTATAATCTATCCATCATGTCGACAGACGCTTTCGAAAATGGCGAACCTGTTGGTTAATGCGTCTATGTAAGGCTGACTGGAACTGGGATACCAAGCGGGCGCGCGACTTGAGCGCGTGGGCCCGAAAAAGAGACTAATTAATAAGACTCATTACACCAATCCTTCAGTGGTGTAAATGTAATGTAATGTAAATGGGTTGCTTTTAAGATTAGTTCACCAACAAATTCATCATTACTCTTATTACCTAATGAATGGCTCGCGTGTAGCGAACCTAAGGCACGTCACGCGAAACTGAGACAGAATCGAATTAATTTGAACACTAATTCATTATTAATTATTTTATATTATTACTAGCTTCTGCCCGAGACTTTGTTCGCATGGAAATCATAAGATAGGTACACAATATACTTCACACCAACTCTTTTCTCCATACAAGTTTTGAACCCCCGTTACATCCTTTTAGGAGTAATATTTTTTAGCGAATGCCAACGGCATATTTATTATTCGTGTGCCAAACAGCCCAATACGTTCAGTGGTTTAAGCTATATGTTAATAAATCAGTCTGTCAGTCACGATTTCTTTTCAAATATACAAAATAAATAAGATTTTGCTCTTTATTATAGTTTTGTTTAAAATTATGTATAGCGGACCATTTTTTTTTCGGGGCGATTCCTTCAAAACCACTATAGTGGACTTAGTGGACATGCAGAGGCGGCATTGGAAGGGAGGTCAATTATTGCCTTGATAGTACTAAGTAGGTTTATACTTTCAAACGTCTAATTTGTTATAATGTGTTAGATTGTGCGGCTATTTTATTTAGGGACAACAATTGGTATTCTAACATCTTTTATTTTATATTTACCAAAAAAAAGTTTAATATAACTTAGTCACATGAGACAAACACTGCATACGCATTATATAGCAGAGGGTTCAGAGAAAGCAAGATAGAAGTGAGAAGCTCTTTGAACAAAGCGTTCCTAAATTTAAAAAAGCAAACATCTTTCACAGAAACAATTATTGTAACTGTGCGGTACAAGTCAAAATCCGCGGCCGCGCGCTTCGGATTCCACAATAGCAAACGCGCCGGGAAAATACATCGGGATCCCGTCGCAATCCCGGGCTTCCCGGGATTCCTGGCGCGCTTCGCCCAACGCTGCAATACACCCAATGAATTGCTGATTGTGCTCTTACTGTATTTAGTGGTTTATTAAGCAGAACCTACAGCTCCCGGTTCGAATCAAACATTGCGGCTCGGATACTTTGTTACTGGTCTCTGCCATTTGTTGTTTGTTACTTCTATAGTTTTAGGTGTTGAGTATAACTATTAAATGTTCATTATTTTGTAATTAAATTAAATGATTGTACTGCCTAATAAGTGCATGTGTATAATATAAAAACTGATTTCCTAGTAGCACACTGCAATTAAATAACGAAAATTCTGGTATTGATATACATTTATTTGCATATTTTTAAAGTCGTAAATTATCATTCGGTTCACTTAGTGGTTGAAATAGAACACTTAATACATACACATCGTGGTCTGCCGAGCCGACCGTTATATTTTGTACCACAAATTAACTTATATTCGGCAATAAAACAAAAAGAAAAGCCACTAAAAACAAATCGAGCAATTTGTTCAGCAATCCAAAACCACGTGATTGGATACGAACCTCGATCGGTTTATATCGTCCATTTTTTGTAATGTGTATGTGGCCGGCCGGGGATATATTACGTTGCGTTTGTTAAGGCAAGCAGGTTGGACAGGGGCGCGGGAAAGATATTAGTTTTCAATATTTAATATGGCGGCTGTGTCCCGCGTCCCGGCCCGCTGACGCGCGCTGCCGCAGCACTAACCAGCACTGTTTACGTGCAGGTGTTGTTGTATCGAAACTTCAGACCGACCTACTGTCGGACTTTATAGTGTCTGAATAACTTATCTGTTCTGTATTGGTTGAATGTAACATCTATTATACGTTATGGGTAACAGTAAATACTCGTAAGCTGTTGATGTGATTAGCAGTCTGCGATTAAATAAGAAGATGAACGGCCAAGTTCACCAAGCGGCTCTAGTTTTAAAACATTGTTTATTTTTGTTATGTAAGTGTCTTTTTAATAACATCACATGACGCTCGATTTGTGTGTGTGCTTGTACCCGAAGAGGTAGGCAGCGGTGTAGGTATATAGAACACTCACATATCCCTAGTTTAGGACTCATGTAATGATGGCGAGCCTATTACCATAAACTGGGCACAAAACCAGACTACGGGCTGCAACTGAGAAATTCCTAGAGTAAAAACACAATAATGATATCCCCAACTTGAGAATCTAACTCAGGACCGCGGACCGCCTGCTAAGCAGTAGCGCCTGCGTGCACTAGACCAACGATGTATTTAAAAACAAATCAAATATTATCATTAAATATCATTTAAGTAGTCATTAACTATTTCGTACCTACTGTCTCAATATGCAAAATAGCCAAAATAACATAACGCTGTAAAATGTTCATAGTTAAACGAGTTTTTAATAGCGTCAGGCTTCAGTGTCGATATCATTTGAGTGTGTTGATATCAGTCTGATCAAAATTAAATAAAGATTGAATAAATATTGTCAGAGAGTTCCCTCGCATGATATGGGCATCAATTGTACGATCCAACCAACGATAATATGGAAATGAGAAATAATACGGGTCTGATTATGTTAAAGTAAGATTATTTTTTACTTGAACAAACAGTCCTCTCTGAGATGTGATTGGCGGTAATTAGAAAAATGATATATCCAACTTTAACTACGACAGGTTCGTAATTGATACAACACCACTACGTTAATTCATCGAACTTATTCCTAATTTGGCGTTAAGTTAGGATGAATATCTATGGTCCGGATGCAGAGGTTCGAAACTATCTTGTACCGAAAATCCCATTTAGGTACATATACCATTCAATTTGGGTATCGAACTCTTACTTTTTGCTTAACAAATGCGCTTAGAACACTATACCAATGCAAAGGTATCAAATAAGTATGAAACATGTGTCATGTTTAGGGTAAATACACACCAGGGCACAATATATCTGAGACGTGCCCCCCCTCCCCCTCTGTATTCCCATGAAGGTTGAGGTAGTGTACAAATGCAATATGTTCAGCATAGCAACTCCGTCAGGTATACAAGTGCATGTTCATACATTTGACTGCTCACCGCTTCTTGCTGCTGCTCCGTACTCGATTTAACATTCCGATCCCGTCACACAACTCCAACTTAACTCCGCGAATGTGTAATGCACTCTAAATACTTGACAAACTTAAAATACTCCTCATAAACTCAATTTGAAACCTTATTTCTCACACCTAAGAGCTGTATTGTATGTATTAATATGTTTGAAGGTGGTATTCGTAAGGTGAACGCCAGTTTTTCTCGCTGAGCGTACGTATGTGAATGTTTCAGGCATTTAGATGTAGTTTTATATTGTTCTTTAACGTGTGATGTGAAATTCTTGTACATAACTCCCACTGAACGAACATTTAACTGTCTCTAAGACCTGATAGTACAGCTGCTTAAAACTGACCTGAAAAATTGCTTATCTTGGAGCTGAGTGGATGTTTAACGCATGTAGAATTTGTGTTAAACATATTGATATTTCTTTACTATTATACTCGTACATTACGTAACAGAAAAATTGGTTAGACCTGGTGTATACCTAAACGAATACTCAAACTCTATAACTAACTTTGTAATGGTATAGAAATAGACTTACTCTTACAAGACTTACTCTTAGAAATACTCTTACATTGGGCATAACCCACTGTTGTCTATAGAATATGAACTTTAAACATTCGACCAATGACATGCTGATGAGGTTGATGTCCTCAAGATAATTTAACTTAAATCCTCTCACAGTCCCTGAATAATTTAAACATCCACTAACCAACGTGATCTAATTAAAGATTTCTTCGTCACAACTAAGTACTCTCACTCACCAAACTTTGGCCTCTTTCCCATAAATAACTGCGAACGGCGGCGACCAATCATATTAAGAGCAGTTTCCTGTCCCCGTTTGAGAACCTCGAGATAAAACAGAGTAATGAACACAAAAATACGAAGAAATTGCGGAAAGTTAATAGAGCAGTGTGTGGTTACAAATGGGGCGGAGTCGTGCCGCAGTCGCTCCGCCGTCGTGTCGTGTTGCGTCGCGGATGGTTCGCGTCGCTTGATTGCTTAACATATCTCGCGGCGCCCTCCGCGATTGTGAACACATACGGGAATATACTGTGGCGAGAGAAGCAGCGTTCTACGTATCTGCCGCCATCACAATGGCATGAGCTTTACGTTTGTGTGAATGTGCATCCGTGTGTACTGCATAAACCGGGCTTTTTACTGGGTAGCGATGTACGGCTTTAAGTTCACTCACAGCCTGTCAGTTGTTTCGGTGCACTCACAACGTAAGCTTACGTATCGTTTTTGAACACATCACATCACGTATCCTTTGCTGAGTACTTCCTGTAGATTTAAATCCGTGATTGTTTTCTGGAAAATTAAGTCAAATGCCCCGTAAATTAAATTTGTCAAGGTATGTACACAATTTAATGAGTTACGATCTTGCTCTGCTAGTATATTACCTGAAAAGCTACCTCAAACTGGTCTCGAAGAAGCCGCGTGTGCGCATGTGTTTTATGTCAGTATATTTGCCAATAGCGGCGTCACTAAGTATTATGACATTTGTCGGTGTTCCAGCCGAAGATGAATGCCGTGTGATGTCTGCGTTCTCTTAAGTTGCAGTTATTGACCCATCTGTGTGATATATTGAAGTCAAAAGTATAGCTGGTTTTACTTTAAAGAAAGAAAGAACAAGTATTTACACGTTTATTTTACCTATATTTAATGGCGTGTGGCTGTACGAAAACTGCAAAAAATCGATATCGATGTCATGTTTGTAGTTTTATAGCAGGCCTAAGAGCTTTCGTAAGACACCCTACTCGATACGATAGTAACAAAAATAATAGACCCCATGATTTGGATGTAACATCCGTCATATTGATTTTGTTCATATAAAATGTAGCCTTTGTCACTTGGAACATAATAACGAAACGATTGACAGTTAATTCGTCAAAATCGGATGAGTAGTTTGGGTGCTAAGGTGGAACATACGTAAATACAACCATACATACGTAGACTGCTAAAAACAAAATCCCTAGTTCTGGCTTCGCCGTAGTCAGGTTTTTTTTTTGATTCGTCCGCATCATTGAAAAGGTAAGTATCTAAATGGCTGGTACGGTTTATGGAATTGCTACTTAACAGGGTGAATCAGTTCAAAGTTCTTAATAACAAATGAGTTTTTGTTAAGTTTCGGTTTAAGATTTTCGTTTTTGGGTTCGATGAATAGCTGTAGCATGTGTGTTACGTTACTTACGTTTAATGAAAAGTTTTATATTAATACTAGCGGGGAAGCCCCCGCGGTTTCACCCACTGCTCGGCTCCTATTGGTCGTAGCGTGATGTCACATAGCCTATAGCCCTTCTCGATAAATTGACTATCCAACACAAAATTTCACAGAATTTCAATTTTAATTTTAAATTCGGACCAGTAGTTCCAGAGATTAGCGTGTTCAAACAAACAAACTCTTTAGCTTTATATTATTAGTATAGATTAGGTACGGCCATAAACCAAGACAGTATGTTGCTAATAGTTCAAAGGAAAGTTAAAATGGTTTCCGTAAAACAGAATGAAACGTTAGATATTATACCTGTTGTTGTCTCGTCCTCGATGATTGAAGAATGTTACTAAGGTAGTATATTTCCTAGTTACCTTTTATTTTATTTTTTTTTTCAGGCTGGGAAATCATCCAATGACTGCTCCCGCTCTGGGTGGAGCGGAAGGGAGTGTCAGACTCCTACTGACTAAAACCCATCCATGTTCCTTCCGTAGCCCTTTATGTTCCGGGGTAGCGGTAACCCTTTCGGACAATCCCGCTTACCCGGCAGGCTTGGCCCTGAGGGGCCCCTTCATATGCTGACATCTCTTTGAGGCGCGCGTGGAACATATACGCGCCGTACGGCACGGGTCTGGTGCTGATCGGACGGTGAGTCACCCATTACTCACCGTCCGCAGGCCCGCGCCTACGGTGGCCGGGAGTCATCACGTGGCTCCCGACGCCCGGAGCGTCTCCCGCGGCGGCTGGGACGGGAGGACCTTTCTCTCTCCCATCCCGCTACCTCCTTCGCGAGCATAACTTTTTCACAGAAGGAGGTGACTGCCTCCCACTCCCTCTCGCCCCGGACCATGGCTTGCACCAGGGCCGGGCGCGAGAGGTCGCCGCCGCCGATCGCCTCTACGAGGACACGGCGGTGCTCCGCCCAAGCGGGGCAGGTTTGCACCGTGTGCTCTACCGTGTCCTCTGGGCGATCCTCGCAGTGGTGACACCCGGGCGTTTCCTCCCGCCTGATGATGTGCAGGAACCTCCCGAAACATCCATGTCCAGTGAGGACCTGCTTCCTAGTTACCTGGCGTCACATAAAGTTTAAATCTTCAAATTAAAAAAGAAATAATCCTCATATCCGAACGCTCCCGTTCTCAGCTCACCGTTCTATTATCTATCTATTATCATTCGTTTCTTATGTCACTGCGAGGCGTCACCGCTCCCACAAAATTATTTTTAAAATAAGTGTTAATTAGTGATTTCTTACGGTGGTGTTTTATTATATAATGGGGAAACACAAAGATATGAAAAGAACATTAAGAAAATTGAAAAGTAACATCCAAATATTGGAAGAACAAACCAAAGATCAGGTCAGTCCGCAGACGTCAAAGATGGCGCTATCCTACCCTCTGTATTATTGTTATATTTTTTCTTAGATTATGTTTCATAATGTTGAGAAGTAACATTAAAGTGAACTATACTTATAATGAATAATTTGATAGTTGTTGCTGTACTGATACGAGTACCGAACAATTTAATTTATTGTTTTTTCGCACGATGAAATGGAACGGTAGGTACTTAACCAGTTAAGTCACCCACCAAAAAAGTTTACAAATTGATGGAAAATGTTGTTGCTATACTGTCAGAGTATCGAACAACAAAACAAATCAATCATTTTTTTTATGCACGCAAGTCACGCATAGTTGTTGCTATACTGTCAGAGTATCGAACAACAAAACAAATCAATCATTTTTTTTATGCACGCAAGTCACGCATAGTTGTTGCTATACTGTCAGAGTATCGAACAACAAAACAAATCAATCATTTTTTTTATGCACGCAAGTCACGCATAGTTGTTGCTATACTGTCAGAGTATCGAACAACAAAACAAATCAATCATTTTTTTTATGCACGCAAGTCACGCATAGTTGTTGCTATACTGTCAGAGTATCGAACAACAAAACAAATCAATCTCTTTTTATGCACGCAAGTCACGCATAGTTGTTGCTATACTGTCAGAGTATCGAACAACAAAACAAATCAATCTCTTTTTATGCACGCAAGTCACGCATACTTGTTGCTATACTGTCAGAGTATCGAACAACAAAACAAATCAATCATTTTTTTTATGCACGCAATTCACGCATAGTTGTTGCTATACTGTCAGAGTATCGAACAACAAAACAAATCAATCTCTTTTTATGCACGCAAGTCACGCATACTTGTTGCTATACTGTCAGTGTATCGAACAACAAAACAAAGCAATCTCTTTTTATGCACGCAAGTCACGCATAGTTGTTGCTATACTGTCAGAGTATCGAACAACAAAACAAAGCAATCTCTTTTTATGCACGCAAGTCACGCATAGTTGTTGCTATACTGTCAGAGTATCGAATATTATCCAAAACTTGGAAATTTCAAAAGTGTTGGCGGCTGAAGGCCCTGCAACAACACCAAATGAGACAAACGAACAAGACCAAGATTTACCGCAGCAGGAGGCTGAACATAACGAAATTGACATTGACAGTATATCTGCCATGGGTGTTGTGGAGGAGGAGCCCTTAAATGGCACGCCAGCACACAGTGAGATTGTACAACGCTGGACTCCTATTTTAAGTAAAGGTCTCAAAAAAGAGGATAAGGTACTCTTACTAAAAGAATATGCTCCTTTTTACAACATACCCTCTATGGTTCCCCCAAAATTGAATCCGGAATTGTCAGTCGCTATGTCTGAACCGGTTAAGAAGAGAGATTTAATAATAGAATACAGACAGAAAATTGTGGCCGCTGCCTTAGCAGCTATTGGTCGTGGGTTGGAATGTTGTATGTTCTATAATAAAGTTGATGGAATAAAGAAATTTAATGATGCTGCTAAGATTTTATGTGAAATATTACACAATGAAACTCAGAGCAGAAGAGCCCTGAGATCTTAAGCGTAATAAATAAAGAAATGAAGGATTCCTTACAGGGAAGTCCCGATGAATTCCTTTTTGGTGCAGGCCCCACTGAAAGGATTAAGGTAGCCAAGGCAGTCCAGAGGTCTGCACAAGATCTTGGCACAACAGTAGTTAAACAAAATAATGTTCGAGCTAATCAACGACCTTTAAACTCGTGGGTCCCTCCTCAACCAGGATACAAACATTCGGGTTTCAACAGAATGAAGAACGAGTACCAGCAGGGTGGAGGGGGGAAGAAAGCGTCTTATTCTCAGAAGAAAATGACGACCACCCCAGTATCAGCATGAACGGATTCACAACCCACGCAAATGAACCTGTACAAAGAGATAGGCAGATTACCATACTTAAAATTGGGAATCAAATACAGATGACCCTGTAATTCTGAGCTGGGTGTCTGGATATTCACTTAAATTTATCAAAATTCTTTGTCAGGGGGATCTCCCACTAAATAACAATTTATCTCATCCTGAGACAATTCTTATTAGAAAAGAAATTGATGAATTACTTAGAATTTAGGCAGTTGAAAGTTGTATGCCAACTAAGGACCTTTTTTGTTCACCCATTTTCTTAGTACAGAAACCAAATAGAGAATACCGTTTTATTCTAAATCTTAAAAAACTAAATCAATTTTTGCTACCTGACCATTTCAAATTAGAAGATTACCATACAGTCTGCAAGTTGATACAGAAAAATGATTTTTTGGCAACTGATGATTTATGCCTATTATATCTATGATATAAATGCCTATTATATCTATGATAAACATAGATCTTAACTACAGTAAAATATCTCCGTTTTTATTTTGATGGCAAATTATATCAATTTACAGTTCTACCCTTTGGTCTGTGCATAGCACCGTTTATATTTACAAAAATATTTGAACCCATACTTTCTGTGATTAGAAAAAGAGGAATAAGAATGATACAATATCTCGATGATACCTGTATCATTGCAGAATCTGACCTAGAATGTAGAGACCAAGTCAATTACATACTTAATCTTTGAAAACCTGGGTTTTTTAGTAAATTACAAAAAATGCAGTATATGTATAGTACACCAAAAACAGAATGCAAATTCTTAGGATTTATTTTCAATAGTAAAGACATGACCATTTCAATTGACCAGGACAAGAGACAGAGATGTTTAGAATTACTTTCAAAACTTTAACATAGAATTTCAATTAGATTTTTAGCTCATGTTATAGGAACATTAGTTTCTGTTTGTCCTGCCATCAAATATGGCATGTTATATACCTAACATTTAGAAATAATTTTATTATATATCACTAATGTCAAATAATGATAATTTTGTAAATATCATAACATTACCCAATAGTTGCCAAGAAGATATAGTATGGTGGCTTACAAATGTAAAAACAGCTGTTTGTCCTATAAGGAAAAATAAATACAGCTTAAAAATTGAAACTGAGGCATCTCTTACAGGATGAGGGGAAAGATGCGGTAACAAAACTGCCAGTGGCCCATGGACACAACAAGAGATAAAATTCCATATTAATACATTAGAACTTCATGCAGCCTTCTTAGGATTAAAAAGCTTTGCCAAAGACCTGCATGATTGTGAAATACTGTTGAGAATTGACAACTCCACTGCGATTTCATATATAAATCGTTTAGGTGGGATCCAACACCAACACTTGAACAATATCTCAAAATTAAAAATCACAACACATAATTATGGATTTATGCCTCTTACATTAATACTAAGAATAACGTTGTTGCAGATTTTCAGTCTCGAAAGAAATTAGGTCATACAGAATGGGAGCTTAGTAATAGATATTTTAAAATAATAGTCAGCAGTTTTGGAAACCGTGATTTAGATTTGTTTGCATCACGCACAAACACAAAATATGAAATAAAAAAAAAATATATATATAAAAAAATATATATAGTGGATAAGGGTAAATGTATCATGGTCATACCAGATTGGCCTACACAACCATGGTATCCCATATTGCAAAAACTTTGAATAAATAAGCCATTGTTATTTAAACCAAACAAAGGTTTATTTTAGAGCAAGAAGCTACAGACATAATGCTTAATTCAATCTCTAACAATACTCTGAAACAATATAATCCATACCTTAAAGATTGGGTAAAATACTGCTTTACAAACCAGCTTAGTAGGTACATTAAAACCCAGTATACCAGAAATAATAACTTACCTCACTAGTAAATTTAAAGAAGTTTTATCATATGGCAGCTTGAACTCTACTCGTTCAGCCCTGTCACTACTAATAGGCTCTCATGTTGGCACAGATTGCAATATTAAAAGACTGTTTAGAGGTTTCTTTAAGTTACGGCCAAGTCAGCCTTAATATGATTACACATGAGATCTGTCTAAGGTGTTAAATTACATAGAAAACAGATTTATAAGTATACTTGTGATAATTTAGAAGTATGTTCAAAAAGACTGTTACTCTTTTAGTTTTAGCTACAGGACATAGGGCCCAAAGAATATGTGCCATTGATAGAGATCATATTAAATTAGAATCTGATTGTGTATTAATTCAAAAAGAAAAAATGCTTAAAACATCTGCACCTAATAGAATGCAACCTTTTATTAAGTTGCCTTTCTTTACGGATCGACCACATGTCTGTCCAGCTAAGGCTGTTATTGATTATTACTAAAAATATAAGAGGTAATTTTAAAAGCCTTTTTTGTCATATAAAAAACCTTATAAACCTGTAACTGTCAGTTCAATCAGCCGTGGGATAAAAGCCGTGTTGCGCGAAAGTGGTAGGTATAAATATTGGCACATTCTCTGCACACAGCACTCGACATGCGTCTACTTCCGCAGCGCTTCAGAGAGGTGTCTCGATCGACGAGATCCGAAGAACGGCCGGTTGGACTGACAGCTCGAGTTGTTTAGCAAGGTTCTCTAACAGACCTGTACGTAGCGAAAGCTTCACAGAAGCAATTCTTCGCTCTTAAATAATAATAATTAATCAGTTAAAATGTGATATTATTGTCTATTAAGTTAATAAGTACCTACCTATAACTTAACAGAAGTTTAATAAAAAGATCTGATTGTACAACAGTCTTTGAACATCTACCTTAGTAACATTCTTCAATCATCGAGGACGAGACAACAACAGGTATAATTGAACAATCAAACTAGCTTACCTGTAAGCGCCGTTCGATTGAGATTATTCCTGTTGTTGTCTCGTCCGAAGATGATAAGTCCCGCCCACCCTTATAACCCTGTTGGTTGTAACAATCAGATATTTTTTGGCTTATAACTAAATGAAGTCCACAGATAATAGAACGGTGAGCTGAGAACGGGAGCGTTCGGATATGAGGATTATTTCTTTTTTAATTTGAAGATTTAAACTTTATGTGACGCCAGGTAACTAGGAAATATACTACCTTAGTAACATTCTTCAATCATCTTCGGACGAGACAACAACAGGAATAATCTCAATCGAACGGCGCTTACAGGTAAGCTAGTTTGATTGTTCAATTATTTGTTTTTAGACGAAAGCAGTACTCGACCGACCACGTCAAGACAAAAAGCTTGCAAGAATATCCACACTAGTGTTGCAACAATACTATGTAGCGTATGTAAGAGTGTCCGACTGTCCAGTGTCCGACTCGGGCCTCATCCGCGGACAAATGGTGGCACATTTGACTCCGCATACCGGACATGATTAACTTCCCACTCCAAGACGTCCGGCTAATAAAATAAAATAACGTTCTTTCTTGTGTATACATATAACGTACCCGTTTGGAAGTTAGAATAATAAAAGAAACAGTTACTTGACGTTTTAGTTGTCACTAGCAAAAGTATTTAAATTAATAAAACATAATTAAGTTAATAGTACTAAATTATATAATACTCCTCATATTATTATGGTTCACGGAATAGATTATGGTATGGTGCAAATATTCTTCTATTTAAGCCAGTTACGATTGAAAAATCCAGCGTCTGTAGGACAAAGACCTCTGATGTATTTGTAATGTAATGAGTAAAAAGACTTTTTTTAAGACGTAGTTTTATTCGGTGAAGGATAACATCGTGAGAAAACCAATGCTTGAGAGATATTTCTCCACAGCATGTGAAGCTAAGTCAGAGGCCCATGAGCAGCATAAAAACTCTGACACCAGGTTAGTCACTAACCACACGAAAGGAAGAAGAAGAGTTCTATTAAGAGATTCCACAGAGTACTACGAATCACTAGTACCGTACCGCTGTAGTGTTGTCACTCGGTAACCGGTAAAGTAGTTTTTTTTTAATTAATTCAACAGCCTCTTCTCTACTTGTAGGCAAACCAGTTACAATACATACATATTGTTCTCAGTGTCTTCTGTCTTGTTAATTTTCACACTATTGCCAGTTCACCCACATAAGCACTATTGCTTTATAATAAAAGTGTTCCTTTACTTTTATAGTATAAAATAATATGTTCAGTGTTATTTCCAGTCCTCACCTACATTCCATCGCGTACTCGAATTCAAGGATGATTGAAAGGCTTCGGCCGATATTCCCGGTAGAAACCGAACACTCTGTATCTACATGCACGGGCAACATTCATTCCGTCCATTCATCTGTCGGTTAATGCCTAAAGCGGGCACCACTCAGGGAGGATAGCTCGCCTCCTCGACGCAACAACTCACTCTTAATGTCCCAGATAGCGAGACTGGACTTAATCTATGATGGTACTGTACTGACAAATAAAATGTGTGTGTATCTCATTCATTTTTAAGAAGATCTGGTTTGTGTTGTAACTTATAATTACTGTTCTGCATCTATCTATAAATAAAAAATCACACCATTCAATTATTTGATTTGATCTGATAAAAATTTAATAAATTCAGATTAATTTCAGATAGTAAAAAAATGCATCAATGATACCACGGCCCGAATCTTATATACGCCACACCAGCTAGTAAGTAATACGTGCATCATATGACGGACCTTAGGTATATGTCATCACGTTTCATAAACCTCCGTATTAATTAAGGCTTGATGTATTTCTTTGAGATGAATATTATTCTTAACTAGCTTCTGCCCGCGACTTCGTACGCGGACCCTGTTGCTTATGCCAGCGACAACGGGGTCGCCATTTATGTTATTTTTTATCATTTTTCCCATTTAAATCTTTTATCACACTGAGCTTTAGTTTTATTTCATTCCAACAACCACCAAAACATACAGTCCATTTGTCATCGTTTTCATTTTGGTAACCGCATTATTATATTCCTCACTTGTCCCTAGAAGTCAATGCGTAGATACGGTTGGAACTCAAGCACAATTCTCTATCCGTGAAGAAGAAGAGAGAGATGTCGTTCCACCTTACACTGAAGACAGCTTACTTCACCCAAGTTTTTAAGGTAATATCTGTGATAGTGAAGTGAGGTTTAGCGTTTGAGTTCCGGGTCAGACAAGCTGAAATTGTTATCAGTGAAATGTTAGGATAGTAAAATTATCCTTACAGAGAATGCAGACGTTATAGTTATTATATAGAACAAATATCAAAGTATATACATTTTCCAATAACGAAGCCCTCGCCGTTAAATATAATTAAGTAAGTTAAACAAAATATTGGCAGTAGTTAATGCATTCATTCTTTATCCTTCATTTACTTCGGTCATTAATTCCCTGTCGTTAATATCGAATGACCTGAACTCGAATCTCATTTTATATCACTGATATGAAGGTGCATATTATATTGCATTCTATCAGAATATCGTACGTGTTACGTAGAAAAATGGGAAAGAAGGCCGACTATTTTGGAAAAGTGGAAGTGTGTAGTGGCAGCGGGGCTGACCGCACTGGACGCCTGTCGTACAATATTTACTTCACTACACGTGTGAATGTTTTCATACATTTTAACCACCTGCTTTTATGAACTCTATTCCAGATTTCCAGAATTTAATGATGATTGATTTTTTCTTAGTGTCTGTGATGTGTGGTTTGGATTATTCGTAACGAGTGAATACCGGGACTCATGGATTGATGCTCCCTTCGAAGCGCGAAGGGACTGAAGCAAGCAATTGACGTTTTGTCAGAAATGAGTCTTCTGCACCGCCTCATGATGGGGGCGAGGGGTCTTCGCATTAGCCGGTGACGTCACACGTTCCTGTAATGATTAATGAGTGGAATCAGCGCCATCTCTGGGCGTGGCCTACTCCGCCGCCGCACTGCCGCACAAATGCAGGCGAGCATTTATCTCCCAAATGCACCGTTTAATTCACTACCGGACCGCTAACCGTGTTTAAACCCGATACACGCTTCGGTTCCCCATCTCGCTCTAATGTCATACGATAGAAAAGGACGCAATGATTGATAGTATTTAATGAGGTGCGGTGAAGTAACGAGGTGCTATGAATGATTGATTAGAGTATTGAGCAAGTTTTACTGTTATAGGTGGGAAGTAATTAGGTGTCCGGTTGAGCTACGGTTGGGCGATGCACTGTAGAGCTACCCCTAATATTACTGGATATGGAAATGTTTTCTGTTTATGTGATAGAAGATGATTGTTCGCGTGCTAATTATTATAGTGCCTGCTGCGCCCGCGCCTTTTCGGACGGTCAAGATATTTATAGCCCGCTTGACGTGTATTAACGAGCGAGCAAAGCACCACACCTTTTAGCTTTTATCAACTTTTACTCTCATTACTATCGAAGATCACGTTTTGTTGTTTGGAAAGATACCATTTGTGACATTAAGATTAGTTCGGACCTTTATTTTAAACATTTTTACTTCTATTTTTTTGAAACTTGCGCTTATTTAAAAGAAATAGACAAGCAATCTTTTGAAATTTACTATTCAAATTATAATAAAAATATTAATTAGTCTGTCAGCCATTTTGCTGGTTTAAATAAATGTTTACCGTATCTGGTACGCGTACCTACGTACTTCAATACTGACACTTGTGGGGCCTCTCACAAGTCGCTTAAGAAAATATATATGCAAGGAAGTAGTATCATATTAGTAGTAGTTATAAAAACTCGTCTTCAAACTGATCCAATAAAATGCAATGAATGAAACTGACCCAAAACGCATAAGTTGCAAACGGAATGTGGTAGGTTGATATCCAATATTTGATTAAACTTTAATTATAATCGGGAAGCTCAAATTAGATATAGTTCGTGACAATGACTTAGGTAAGTTATAATTATGCTCATTTTGTTATTTTTGAAAAATATATTATTTTCTTAAACAGACTATAATATCGAGAGAGAACATAATAATATCGTGTAGCTGGGAAAAGTGCGTAAATCCGTGGTATTGGTATGATCGTGAGTAAGTAGACTTCGAGTTTGAGAGCGCAATATGATGGATGCATCAGAACGGGTAGGCAGTGTTGTGGTTATCCTGGTTATTATGGAATTCGTAAAAAATCATTGCAAAACGGTCATGACATCGATATTGTTTTAGGGGTCAACTCTGGTATTTGTCGCGAAAGTAACAGTAACTTTTTATTAATGACCATACCATATAACTAGTGGGTATGTCACTAATCCATCATAGTTTAGAACAGCAATCGAGAAGCTCGTGGCTAAGTACTAACAGCCGCACAGGTCGATCCATCAGGTGACACACCGAGATTCCTCCGTGCCTCGGAAAGCACGTTAAGCCTTTGGCGGGACCATCCACCGGGCTGTCATTTGTGCATCTTTGACAGCCGTTACGGGTCGTCAGAAGCCCGAAAATCTGACAGCCAATCTTACCAAGGGGTATTAGGGAGGTATTGCCTAGTTATTGGGTTGTGGAGGTCAGATAGGCAGTCGCTCCATGTAAAATACTGGTATTCAGCTGCATCCGGTTAGACTGGAAGCCGACCCGGGGAAAAGGCTCGGCAGATGCAGTTTAGCAATGGAATAATAATCTAGGAAGATGAAACAAACCGTCCACGCTGGTCATGTCAGATTTTTTCTCAAGCCATGCATTTGACAATATTTCGCGCCGACCACGAGGAATATGAAACAAGGCTCAGGAAAAACGGGGTCAGGCTGAAGAAAAAAAATGGTTGACAGAATTCCTGACAGGAAAACAGAACACAAACAGAAACAACATTCAAGCCGCTGTTAAACTTATTCACTTCTGCTTGAGTAAACTCCAAGCATACTAAAGAGCCGTAACAAAAAGTATGTAATAATCCTGTGCTCCATATAATTGGACGCCGTGAGGGTATGATGGTGACGATTTATAAGAGCAGAGTAAATAAAGTGTAGTGCAAATCCAGGCTCCAGTGTAAGTAGATGCAGATTTTACACCGGCTGCCGGCGGCGGGTGATCTATCACTAGCGCCCGGCTGAACTGTAGCTGCCTCTAAACCAGCGGGCTTAGGCGGGCGCGCCAGGGGTGGGCCAGGATCTTATCTGTCTATGAAATATTTGTGTCGGCTGTTGCTGGTAACCTTGTACAGTGTGATGCGTTTGTTTTGAATTATTTGATGTTTGGTGAATGATCGCAAAACATTCATATACGGTCAGAAAAAGGATATCGTCAACAAGTGAATCGAATGCACCTTGACTTAAATAAACAAAATTACTTGTCAGTAAGCCTGGCGTATTTTATTGAAAACATTGCCTTTGCACTCGTAGCTCAGGCGTGCTTACTATGCTACACAAGTCAGCTAGTGAAAGGGTTGTCAATAAGTCATACCCGTATTCACACCAGATCCCGCTCGCTCCATGGCCTGGCAGTACACGGGAGCTTACCGGGGTTTAATAAATGCCCTGTCTTTGCTTTGCTTTATAATTTCTCGGTGAAAATAAGGTGTCTATAAGACTGAGACACCGGAAATGAAACGGAACGGCCCGATGAAACGGAACTTTTTATTTTACTCATTTTATTTGTTAAATTATAAATAGCTCTTTTATACCCGAAACTTGAGGAGGTAAATAATACTGAAGTACTTTAAGGAAACCTTAAATGAACGCGTCCGTCTGTTTTCCACAGTAATCTAATGTATGAACGCTCATTAGAAAAATTGAAATAAAACTGCGTTTACAGAAGCGTTATACATTTTGGAACTGTCACATATATTAGAATTCTTTTGTCAATATTAAGAAATATGGTGTATCAATATTTAAGTTAAACAGTGTGGTTCAGTTTACACAAGTTGTAAGTTTTTGGTGCATACAATCAAAGGATTAGGTACCTAAGTAACTTTCAAAATGCTCACCGACCCTCTTTACCAGACGATGTTCACAGCACTCTTGGAATATTTTTTATGTCGACTTTCATATTTGCACAGACTGATTGTCTACTGTTCATAAAATGTTTTATTCGTATTTAAAATACGATTTCGCTAGATATCGGAGACAGCTCCGATTTTATTGATACTTTATTGACAGGTATACTGCTAGTAATGAACTGGATCCAATAGTTCCCGAATCAATTCGAAGGTAATAAAAAGTCCATTAGAAGCGAATGTTTGATCAGCAAGCGATGAATATTTGAGAGGACGCGACAAGCTCATTGTGCCTAAATATGATTGTTGTCTTCTCGGAAATAAAATCTCTGGAGGAGTATTAAAAATGTAGCTTCATTAAAAATTCCTTTTCTTGGGGCGTGAGGGGGTGCAGAGGCGAGGTGTAGAGGGAGGGTTCACCTTAAAAAACCGGTTAAATATGAACGCTCTCGCACGCTCGCTGTTCCCAGAGAACATTCAGTGACTTTTCCACGCCGGTGAAAAGAGAATTGAAGTTTTTTAAATTGTCTCTGTTCTCTTACACAAAATTGTTTATTTTATATTTTTATACCTAAAAGGTGTCTTTATGTTTTTTTTTCATATCGTATAAAGCTGGTTAACTGTACTTGCTATAAGAACTATTATTGTTATTTATAGACAAAACTTAATAACACATTTTGCACGGCCTTTGTATTGTATATCACGATTTTGATATTTACATGAAATCGAAATAGTGACTCAAATATATGTCTTCGATGTTTTTATCTGTAAATACACGAAACTAGACTATAATTTACTTCTTTTATAACAAATATTATGGTACACAAAGATGAGAAATAGAAACACTTTTTAATAACAATTTGGGCAGTACAGAAGCAACACAACCCGTGGGCGGCGCCGGGCCGCACAGCTCTCTCCCGCGCCGGCAAGTGAGAGGAAAAAGCTAATTTCCCTTCGCATTATAAATTCATGGACTCTTTGTGTTGCCCAAAATAACTTGTTTGTTTCGACATTCAAGTTTTTTTCCGGTGGGCAAAGTCCGACATGTAATTGCTAGCTGCCTGATCCCGGTCAAATTTACCTCCGTGCGGGCTCGGATTTATGCGAATATTTAATGCCTAGGGAAGTTATTAGGTGGCGATCGTCACCTTGTTTTGCTAGTACAAGGTAATTGGGTTATTCAAAAACAACAATATTGCATTGTTTGTTTACTGGAAAGATATAAAAGCACTAAAGTTATAATTAAAGACGTTAATAAAATCTCACTAAAATCAATGTCGTAGACGTGCTACGCCGTAGTCGGTCTACGGCGTAGCACGTCGAAGTGTACCTGGCAATACAGGTTCCGATTTCGTCTTTCTTTCCTCAGCTACGAAACTGCCATGATCTCGTAACATTCAACCGCACGTACATTAACAGGCAGTAAGTTATATCTCCGCTTCGCTCGCTCCGCTCGAACAAGACAATGCTTTTAGCCGGCACCGCCCACTTGTAGCCGATTTGTCCTCCAATCGACGCCAGTTGCCTCTAAGTGGAAAAGTGCTTCAAGTCTAAGTGACTTACTTGTGTCGGAGGGCAACAATGAGGGCGACATACTTCGAGGGTATATTTGTCGCGGGTGACCTAACTGCAGGCCACTTTCACTTGTTTTGAAGTAGGACATTGCATTCGGGAGTTTAGAAAGTTCAAAAGAGGAAACCTTTTTTTTTATACTTAGTTATATGCTTTCGTAAAGCTTTTGTTTAGATCTTATTGTTCAAAATTTGTGTCATAGGTGGATGT
The DNA here is from genome assembly GCA_951799385.1 of Hyppa rectilinea. NCBI lineage: Eukaryota > Metazoa > Arthropoda > Insecta > Lepidoptera > Noctuidae > Hyppa > Hyppa rectilinea. Next base: position 414,514 of record OX637304.1, read on the forward strand.
TTAATTTTAAGTGAATTATGGAAACATTACAAGCGTAACTTTGTTTCGACCTCGATCGATTTATTTTGAGAACTTTGTTTTGCCTCCTTTACTACTTCTCTTATTTAACTTTTCCTTTAAAAACATGTGTAAGGTTTGACCCAAAAGTAACTTGACAAGTGACAATGATTGTATCGTATTTGTGAATTAGCTTACGATGATCGTGTGACCGCGTATACCGTCGAGTGTGCGCCGACCATTAGGAGGCGCTAATGAAAACGCGCGTTACGACACACCATCACATAGGGCTGAGGGACGATACTGACCTGAAGGAGACACACAGAGAGGGTTGTGAAATAATTCTAAATTATTTTCTATTCATTTGAAAAACCCTGATGGACAAATAATGAACATCTAACTTTACAGAAACAAGGGTTGATCATTTTTTTCGAAACCTTAAAGAAATGCAGTAGCTAATAGTTAAAGTTGTGTATAAAGAGGTGAAGTGTTAAGCCCGGTTTCCACCGCGAGCGGAGCGGAGTCATTAACGACTCCGTTTAACTCGCAAGAGTAAACTGCATACATGTGTTTCTACCAACCAAGAGTCGAGCGGAAAAGACTCAGCGGGCAAAAACAGTAAAAAATAGTTAAAAAAAACTAAAAAACACGCTTTTTATAGAAAACCGAAATAAAAAATAGAAAATAAATTTTACTTTTTAAAAAGCGTGGGGTGCATGGTGATGGTGAATATTACCTTAAAAAGCACCCCACGCTTTTTAATAAAAGCGTGTTAAAAATAAGGATAATGGGAAACTATTATTAAATTTGATGAAATTGACGTTCAAAAGTGCCTTTCTTGTGCCTATTTGAAATAAATGTTTTGACTTTGACTTCAAATTATTGCATTGTCTTCGGTCCTTGAGACGTGTGCAAAGTTTCAAGTTGATCAGACTTTTAGAAACCGGTGAAAATTAAGCTCAAAGATTTCGTTACATACATACATACATAGATACAACCCGAGCTAATAAAAGCGTGTTAAAAATGAGCTCACTTATTTCTAGAGAGCGGAGCAGACTCATTAATGACTGCTTTCGCCTCGCAATTGAAAATTACATAGTAATGTCTTTTGGGCACATTACCCACTGACAGGGATGGGGATGAATTGATTGACGCCTTATGAGCTCTTCGCCTTTTTCACCACTTGTACATAATATATATATTTTTTTAGTTTTAGGTTGTATATGTTATTTTCTATTTCTCATTTTCCAGTCAGCTCTGCTCATTCTTCTCACTCTTTCGCGGTGGAAACCGGGTTTTAATCCCGGTTTCCGCTGCGAAAGTGTAATGAGATGGAAATGGCTAAGCGGAGCGGACTTCTTTTTCATGAAATAGGTTTGTGTTTCCACCAACAAAGAGTCAAGTGGAAATGACTCAGCAGACAAAAGAAGCAAAAATGAGCTCGCTTCGCTCGCGGTGGAAACCAGGATTTACAAAACGAATGACACAATCATGCTACGTCGTAGTCACCTCCACCGTGGACAGGCTACGACTACTCAATTTTCTTACTCTCACTGTGCCACTGGACTTCCGCAAACAGAACTAAAACATGACAGACATTACGGCACGAGTCCGGCCCCAATCCGCCATAACGCCGGGATAACTGCCGTGAAATTTGTATAAATTATATAAACTATCCACCGCCGTGCCGGTCGCGGTCGCGTGCCACACAGTTTGTGAGCCTGTAAATCAGGCCCTTACTTGCTTTCGCTTAAGAATTTCCAGCTTAACGGCTGTTTACATTTTTTAGTCACTCTGGTGGCATCAAAAAACCATCGCAGCTGTGGCGCAAAACATCTTAATAGCTATGTATATCCCTAAACGTGCATACCTAAGAATTACTTTAACACTCTATATTTAACGGTTTTTATATAATACTCCGATATGCGATTCGAAAAAGAAATCAAAATAGTAAGTAGAATGGTATGAAAAAGTATATAATTAACGTAAATGAGATTCTCTTAAATCAGACTCTGAGAATTGGATAATTCCGCTAGATTACTAGAATAGTGGGATGAGCAGTCGTCATTGTGGCATTAATATTACCATGGCCAACCGCATGACGGCCGTCGTTAATGCTCTTGGAGGTAACATAAGTCACTTAATAAAAGATTTCTCAATGTAAAACTATTATTTTATTTACAAATTACAAAGTTAAATACAAAAACGCGATCTATTACAATCAAAACAGTTTTTTTTTATATTCGTTTTTTTATTTTAACCGACTTCAAAAAAAGGAGGAGGTTATCAATTCGACGGTATGTTTTTTTTTTGTGTGTGTTTGTTACGCGATTACTCCGCCAATTGTGGACCGATTTTCAAAATTCTTCTTTTTTGTTCGAAAGGAGATACTTCTGAAGTGGTTCCATAGTCACCAAGTAAGGATCTGATGATTGGATCCTGGAGAAATCGAGGGCAACCCTCAAATTTTATGGGCCCACACATCGTTTTTCGCCAATCTTATGAAGTAATTTAAGTACTTGCGTATGGTAATTATTACCTCATGTAGCTGAGCTGATGATGGAAGGTACAACTCCTTAACAGTAAGGAGTAGGCATCGATTGATTTAGTAACTTATCACTATGATGTTTGAAAGGGCGTTTGCCATTTTGGTCTCGTGATCCGTCTCCAGGTCAGGAGGTGATGGACTAACCATAGACGATAGAAATCTTCAAAAAACGACAGCACATGCCTCGCGATTGCTGCGATTGTTTGTGTATGCATAGTTTACGACATACCATAACATAACACCAGTTGACTTTTAAGGGCGCTTTAAAATTGTAACAATAATACAGTAAAGGTGTAATTTATCATTGTTACATCTACAGTTTTTTTACAGTTGTAGATATGATGTGTATGAGTAACTTGTCCCTTGAACCAATCTTGAGAGAAACGGTTTTGTAGCTTCATTATTTTAAGAAACGGCACAACACAGCAAAAAAATTGTTCTTCCAATTTTGGAAAATTAGTTAGCTCCAGAGGTAGTCGCGACTGTCATTTCATTCCAGAAAGATGCTGGTGAAATTTTTCATTTCCTTACTTATATTGTTTTGACAGCGAGAGCATGTTAGGATTTTACCCAGACGCACCAATTCTTCGGGTATTAACGTACTGTAAGCTTTATAACAAATACTCGTAGCACATGGCATGTCAGCGAAAGTGCTAATAGTCTGTTCAAAATCGTTTACTGATGATATCTCCCTACGATTACGACTAGCTTGTCGCATAATATCTAATCGAGTCGCTCTGGATTCAGCAGATTCATTGGATAACTTTGCTCCTTGGTTTCGTTTGATAAGCGCTCCTGAATCAAACCGAGACGATGAGAACGTTGCTCCTCGGTCTCGTGAGACAAGCGTTCATGAATGAAACCGACACGATGAGGACGTTGGTCCTCGGTCTCATAAGACAAACGTTCATGAATTTAACCGCCACGATGAGCACGTTGCTCCTCGGTCTCATGAGACAAACGTTCATGAATTAAACCGACACGATAAGCACGTTGCTCCTCGGTCTCGTGAGACAAACGTTCATGAATTAAACCGACACGATGAGCACGTTGCTCCTCGGTCTCATGAGACAAACGTTCATGAATTAAACCAACACGATGAGCACGTTGCTCCTCGGTCTCGTGAGACAATCGTTCACGAATTAAATCAAGACGATGAAAACGTTGCTCTTGAGTCTCGTTTGATAATCGTTCACGAATCAAACTGAGCCGCTGAGCACGACTTTCTGGACTTTTATTAAACCTTGATAATTTCGTGTTTGCTCTCTTCTGAGAAAGTCTATACGCTCGCTGCTCATCACTCTCATTTGAAATGTTTCTAGTATTTCTTTCCCTACTTTCCTTTAAACGTTCTTCCCTTTCGTCGTTACTTTCTGCCAAACGGCGCTGTCTCATTTGAGCAGCGCGTTTAGTAGGCCTACCCTTATTAAACAAAAAGAATTTTATTTCTATTTAAAATTGAAAAAGAAACTTCAAAACTATGAACTATGTACAAACTTAAACTAAAAACTAGAAAATAAAATTATTTTTCAATAAAAAACAAAAACCGACTTCAAAAACCTAATTAACACTAAAAACTTAAAAATAATATTAAATTGAATAACTATAATCAAGAATTATTAACCAAAATAACCTTACCTTACTTTAATCTACATAATATTTTACAATTTTTGGAGTCGGTGCCAAGCCCGCACTCACAAAATATTAACCTAAAAAAAAGTACAATAGCAGCAAAAAAACAAAACAAACTGAAAAATAATTACAACACAAAACAGAATATCAACTGAAGAAGACGGAGTTGTTTTGAAAACGGTATAACGCCATCTATCGAGCACTGACTAAAACTTTTAACAGCTTTGTAAAAATATCAGTACCTAATAATATGATATTAATTTACTCCCGTAAACTATTGTAATAAAAATTAAGGGAAAATATTTTATGGTCATATTAGATAAATACACTTGGCTTGGCACCGACTCCAAAATTTGTTAAATTATAAAATATAATGTAGATTAAAGTACCTAAGGTAAGGTTATTTTGGTTAATAATTCTTGATTATAGTTATTCAATTTAATATTATTTTTAAGTTTTTTGTGTTTATTAGGTTTTTGAAGTCGGTTTTTTTGACAAACGGAACTGATAAACCACGTATTCATTTTCTTTGTTCTTCGTTGAATCGAGCTTTAGACAACAATTGCAGGGTGGCTCGACTCAGGGGAGTGCAGATTCAGAAATATTCGCGCACACAATTCACGTATAGCTAGTCAAAGTCAGATGTTTTATTTTCAAAAGATAGAAGAGCCACTTAGAAACTCCACTTAGACGTTTAAAAACAATAGCTTAAATCATTATTACCCTATTAATTAATTTATTACAATATTGTAGGATGATCCATGGAAAAAACGAATGTAGAACAGCTCATGTCAGAAAAATTAGCTCAATCACTGTAGTCCCGACAGATTACACTTGTTCCCCGGTATGATATTTATTTATTTTTATTTATTTATTTATAAGGTACACCAACAGCAGTACGTACAAAAAAGAAAAAAACAATAATAAAAGAGCTGGTATGTACGCCTATTATAGGTGTACACAGCATTTACCACAAGACAACTTCGTGATTATCTAAAAAAATGTATAAATATAAATGGAAAGAAAAAAATTACAATTTCCAAAAACAAATGTTATAAATGATACGATAGTTGTTTATTTATGAAGGTATTACTGCAAACAGAATCCAGAAACAATTACTTGCACAAGAACCCTCAAAGAAGTGTGTCACTATAATATCACATGTTCACAGTATTTGCGCTTGAATGTTTAGCGCTGCATCTCGCATGCAAATGGTTGTCTCATCTCGGGGGATCGGATCGTCGAGAGGGATTCAATTACCTCCGTTTGAGTCGCTCTGCCTTCTGTGCAGCTCTTTGAGCCGTTTCAAGGAACATTGTGCGTAAAAAATATATGATTTGCATCACATTTCAAATAGGATTTAGTTCCTTTTGAGTGTGGGATTAATTAAGCCCGAGACTGATTGAATGTGCTGTGAAACTATTGGAAATGTGGCATGTCTACTATCAGAATTTTATAATGATAACTAGCTTCCGCCCGCGGCTTCGCCCGCATAATATGTCGACTAATTATACACATACACCTTGAATCACTCTATCTATTAAAAAAACTGCATCAAAATCCGTTGTGTATTTTTAAAGATCTAAGTATACATACAGACGCGGGAAGTGACTTTGCTTTATACTATGTAGTGATTATCAATTAGTTACACCTAATTATTAACACATCTACATCAACTTTATCAACACGATCATATTTATTAGTTTGAATATCCATTAAAAATTGAGCCACTAGTATGATTGTTGATACTCGTATCTTTCGTGATAAACACATTGATAAGAAATATTTACGGTTTTCTTTGCTGTATCGTAATTATTGTTATATTTGTCAATAATTTTATTTGACTGACTCGTTAGTCTAGTGGTGTATCAAGTCCTGGGTTCATTTCCCAGGTTGGGCAGTGGTTTTAGAATTTTCCATGAGGATCTTCTCAGTTGCTGCTCAGAGTCTGTATTCATGCCCCCTATTACATGGGACTGAATACAACTGGCAAAGTGTGGGTGTATTGTCGGTACATATTTGCTTAACTTTTCGGGAATTACTGGCGAGATGTTATGTAACATTAATTAAACTTATAATTGAGATGCACGCAAGATTAATTTTAACAGTATTTAATTGACTGTTTAGGTCGATGCTAACATGTTTCATTTCCGCTCAACGAGTGGTTTTCGTGCATATTAGTCCATTGTATGTGCATATATATAAGTGTGTCTACACAGGCATATACGTGTTTATGTGAGTGCGCCGCTGTGGTATGCAAACCTGTCGTATAACTCCGAAGGACTTTAGAATCACTTGAAATTCTGAAAAGAAAATCGTCAAAGCTTTATATTGCCTCGCTCGATTTGTGGCTACGACTGCAGAGGGAACAACTGAGAAATAACTCCATTGAAAAAGGCTCTTATTTTGAACTTTGGCTGGATAGAGGTCATAATTATTGAGCCGGGGAGTTTCGCTTGATTACAACGACGTGGAATACATTCAGGTTGGTTTACTGTATGCAAGTTTAACAATGTATAACAAACATAAATATTCCGGAATAAAATCTCTACCATGGTGGTAAAAACCTCATCAATATCCGCTGCAATGCGACTTTATTTGACAGTACGGATGTCGAGAGGTTTTGGACTGCTATTAATCTTAATTTTTTCCGCGACTGGAGTGTCACAATGACCGCTAACAACCTGCCTTACATAACTTAGATCATCACTACTCATAACAGGTGGTTAGTGGTTAATTTTGCGCCACTCACACGAACCAAGCTCTTTTACACCCAATGGTCCCCGCTGTAGCCTATTCCCCGCAGCTGTAGTGGCTCCATCAAAAAGGCTAGAGCGACGTATGAGTAAGAAATGTTTTATTCATTACGAGTACAGTCGGCGTCTAAACAGCGGCGAAAATATTTCAAATTAAATTTGGCATGCAAACAACAGTCCGCTTACCTGTGTGTGATACTGCTGGACTAGCCATTATACAGGGTGCTCTGGATTTCTTAAGATTCCTTAAGATCAATTTGAATCTCAAATCTCAAATCTTTATTAATTGTGATGAAAAATCGTAGTACATCGTTGAAGTAATCATTGGTATAAATAGGTTTATTGCACCTATTGCAAATGCATACTGTGTTTTAACAAGTAAAAATTTTTTTAATTTGTCAAGATAAGAAAATGTATAAGCTATATATTTACGTAAACAGCGTAGGTATATGCGTATATATACGTTTGCGGTAACATTCACACAACACAATCGGTTTCGAGAATTTATTCATTGTTTCCTACGCTTGACATCTCAAGAGGTTACAGAAACAGAAGTAACTGTGAAATATATTTCCTACTAAGCTTAACGTTACTGATGCTATTCATTTAATCGCGTTTTCCAGTGCAAGTTGTAAGCTACCCGTAATTCTAGCCATAGTACCCGATTTAAGATGCAAGCCAGGTGAACAAAATGAGTAACAATAACGCCGACTTCAATCCACCGAATCAAGCAAATGCCTTCTCCACGTCCAGAGTTGTATCGTCTCGAGCTCGATTGCACTAAACAAGAAGAGCTAATTTTAATGATGTTGTCTGAAACATTTACGTCATGTTTAGCTTATTTACGAGTAAATTTTGGTTTGAAAGCCGTTTCCCGCCAATACCTTGGCGTCTAGCAACATAAAGGTACACATACATCACAAAAATATGCAGAATTCGAGCTGGCATCGCATACGCCGGCAAAGCCGCGGATGCTTCACTACTCGCTTGGCTCTTCACGGTTTGCTCGCTATTCTGTCGCCGATGTTTTATAACGTACAAACTACACAAGTGTGCGTGTATTTATATGAGCCATAAAAACTGTGTGTGAGTACGTGTGCAGTATGTTGGCGATATTATAATGGCCTGCGTGTGTGTGTTTGTGACAAAAACAAACGTGTGCCAGATAAAACATGGAGTGAACTTCATCAAAACGATATCGCTGCGAAAATATTTGGTTTTCCACACACAATATATATTTATAGAGTCGGATTTCGTGTTTGCGTTAGAGCGTGTGGTTCTCATGGCGTGGAGGGGCGGAAGCGGGTATAAGTTAGTAACTTGAAGATGTAGTTTTAACCATAATAACGAAGGTGTTCCAAAGTTACAAAAAGTTTGCTACATAAACAACCTCTTTATCTACAGAACATCAAGGATGTAAGACTCTTGGTATCCGGTGTTAACGTTTTAAGTAAGTGGTAACACACTTTCAATCACAATGCGAGAATTTTGAGGAAAATTAATTATTTACTGCTTTATAGTCTTTAAAAATCGTTTAACCAACAACGTTAATAACGCAATTAAAGAGGCTGAACTGTCAACATTAATGGCTTTGTGGTCGACTGCCAATAATTGTGTGTTACGCAATTATCACTTTGAAAAAAATGTAGTATAATGAATATATTAGGTTCACTGTTATTATAAGAATTAGAGGTTTGCAAAATTTGGTGCAATTTTTATTTTGTTTTCTAAGATCACGCTTTTCCACTAAGCTACAGCGGTCGCAGTTCCGACAAAAAATATGAAAGTAACAGGTTTATATTTGTTATAGCAACTCTATTAAATAAATAGGAATACGTATAATGTAGGTATGTATGTGTGGGTATACATTGTGAAGAATGCTGTTACAGAATAATTGCGTTGCAAAAAATAACTAACTCGCTCCGCTTACTAACAAGCGCGCAGCCTATCAGCATAGGGTTGGCAATCGTCAAAATTCCGCCAACAACGATCAGCCGGAACGTTTTCTCTTACAACAGGGCGCGTCGCGCATGAATCATTTATAAATGCAAATGCCCATTGTTCCCAACTACCGCGATTATTCACGTTCGGTTATCTTTGACGTATTGAAGCTGGGTTTGTCGCAGCCCTGATTTATTTATACACACACTTTTATTGATGTGTCTATAAATTTTAACAGCTTTGTTAACGATTTTATTTATTATTATATTTATGTGTGTGCACGTTTAATTCGTACGTGGATATATATAACTGTAAAATTGGAAGTGGTATCTTAATAGATAGGTTTTACATATGAAATTTATTATTTTGTTCGTTGGATAGTGACGAATTTTTGAATTGAGTAAATTAGGAGACGGGACTCGTAAATGTTATGCATTTGATGTAACTTTTCACTGCATAATTTCCCTATTTCAGCATAATGCTACCATATTAAATAAATAAGTACTGCATGATTGCACTAATCACTAATCACTATACACAATACGATTGACTTTAGCCCGACGCTCCTACATCGCTTGTCCACGCTACAAACTATTGCCTGGTCTATGCCGAACATCCGGACGCGTGCGCAAGAGTTGCAATCAGCTGTTTAATATACTGAGTAAAACAAAATTCAATGTATTGATTCAAATAAAACAATGAACGTACAACAACTAACAGCATGTCATTAAAAGGGATTTTAACATCGAAATAATATAGTTTGTGGCCATCAAGGACCCTTAATTGTTAATTATAATACAGTAAATACATTACAGGTCACAATTATAATATTTCAATGTTAAAATCCCTTTTGAAATTACTTCCCGATTATCCCCTGCGTTCCTATTCACCCCGTTTGCCTGTAATTCTTCACAGCTCAGTAAATATTAAAAGATAAGGCGAGAAAGTGGTGTTAATATATATGTATCGTTGTTGTGTATCACTGACCGTGTTGTGTTGTGTAAGTCGGAATAAAATGGTACAATCGGCGAGCAAAACTAAGTGATCATGCTGCTAGGAACATAAGACTTCGCTGAGGTTACCAATACCAACTGCGCGCAGTCGCAGGGTGAGGCACTGGTTTCCTTTTGTTCTCGTTACAAGTGCTGCATAAACATAAATACATACCAGTAGCAAGTCGTTCCATCAGCGCGCGGCAGTGAATTTCGAAACATCCACGGAATGCAGCAGTCCTCGTATCGGGATGCTCTTGTTTTAACTTAAATAAAAATTTAGGCACCCAGTCTCTTAAAGCGAAATTCTTCTGATTTGTATTATGAGAACGGTGCCAAGCTAAAATAAATGCTACCCTACGCATTTATTTAAGTTATTGTGACCATAATGTTATTTATTTGTTAGAAACTGACTAAATGCAAATCTGGTGGACCAGCTTTTGCATAACTAATAACCACACTATCCATGCCTCCTTATACATGGGAATATTAGATTGGGCATGGCATATCATGTATTTGAATGTCTGTATGTTTGTTATTCAATAACCTAAGAACGGCTTAACGAATTTGGTAAATTTTGCAAACACAAGTAGGCCCATGATTTGAGTTAGGACATATTTGAAATCCTAGTAGTATGTTGCCGTGGGATGATTTCTGAATTCTACGCGGGTGAAGCCGCCGGTAAAAGTTAGTAGTAAATAATCTTTTAGAATAAACGTTTTATTTATATAAGTAGGTAAAATGATTTTGTTATGAAATCCTAAATTCTTCCTCAAATGAACCAGACAAGTTTCTGAATTAGATACTAATTTTTATTTATTACCATAATTATCTATACATTAATACATACAATATTTTTTTTGGTATTCACAAATAGGCCAACATTAAAAGAGGAACAAAATGAATCATTTGCAAGACCCTTCCTATTTAACTACACACCACCTAGTAAACAGCCGCATCGGTTGTCAATGTGTAAATGTGATACACAGACAAACAATCGAACATGCCTGCTCGTGACTGGTTTATTTAGTTTAGCGATGTTTATTGTGATCCAGGGACTGATATCTGTTTAACGGTTCTAACGTTTCCCACGTGCACAACGAGTCACAATCTCATTGCGCTGGAATTACATTGACAGGGCGTTGTTGGCAAACATTTATGAAATAGTTTTGTGAAATTATGTTAAAAAAACAAAAGTTTTTACGTTACAAATGTATCATCCCCAGAGGGATGATAAATTGTTTGTATCAGGCATGATAAACCTTTACCTACACGACCTCTAATTTTCGAATAATTATGAGGTAGGTATAATAAACGTTTCTACAGTTAGGTATCACGTCCTATAAACCGAACTCAGAATGAAATGTTAGTAGTTTTTTGCAGACATTTTGACATAATTATATTCCAAAAATAAATGTTGTGCGAGAATAAATTTGACAATTCATTCTTCAGGGCAATAATACTTGTAAGGATTCACTCGACGTATATTAAAAAAACTTCACGACACAACCTACCTACTCTTATAATTGAACTCAATAAGCTTCTGCACTTAATTCACTTTTATTACCACTACAAACTTTGGGTGAATTACTTTTTGTACTAAAATAGTCCATGAATTTATTTTAGAATTGCCCAGTGGGGGATAAAACATAACGTAGATATTGCTCATCATTCCCCGAAATGGATGGATGGATGGATGGGACAGACTAAAGGGACAAGTTATTCTTATTATTGCTCTTGTTCCTACTCACACATAGACAACTTTTAGTTGGCACATCGAGTTATCTTATTTAAAGTTATGAAATAATTACTGTGACCAACTATGCGATCGCGGTATTGTCATTACGACTGATGCCGATGCTTACAAATGAGAAAAACTTAGCTCAATTCTTTTATCTTTGTTGTCTGTGAGTTCTTCACATCAATAACAGTAAGTAATGTGCAGCTTTCCATTCCGATAACTTCAACCTCATAAAAAACCTTCAAATCCACAATACCGTTTACAGAAGCACTTTAAATAAGGAACAGTGAGCATTGAGCTGCGCGGCCGAACAATACGCAGCCTCACAACGCACAATGTCGTAACTAATTAGCGGCAACTTGTAACACCGACTTGTAACGCGCAAGTTAAAGAGCCAGTACGCCCGGTACGCCCGCTACGCCGCGGGTACGCCACCGAGCCGAGCGCGGAAACTTTTCAAGACAGACAATGCCTAATTTAAAGTGGTATGAACTCGGATAATAACGTTAAGTATAGCTGATACTTTGAATAGGGAGGGAGGAGATTTTGCGGATATTATCTCGCAAGTATTTCGGATTCGAGTATTTTATTTGCTGTGTAAAATGGGCGTGTAACAAATTCCTAAGAGTGATATCTGCCGGAATATAAAATTTACTACATTCTTATTTTGTATGCCTCAATTATCTATTGGATAGTTTGGTTTAAACAAATAGTAATGCGTTTAATTATGATTTAAAAGAGTCTCAATACCTATCCTTTCCCAATAAAGTTATGACTGCGAAAATATCCGCATTCAATAAGTATCCGCAGCAGATCCGTAAGAAATAGGTACATCACTATAACAAAACAGTGCGCGTTGCGGTGAGCACATAGGAAGTTATGATTGTGTGCTTAACGCGCTCAAACAACTTGTTGTGATCATTTTGATCCGCCAGGAGCTATATCGTGACTACGATGTACCAGTTGTTAGCTACGCAGGAGGTATTATGTACCTGATAACTTGAAACCATGAAACCCGTAAAATAACCATTTTAATAATAAAACTGTTATGAAAAATCGTCATTATATACACATTGACTTGTCTGAATATTATATACATGTCGTGAATCTTATATTTTTAAATAAGGGTAATATGATGAGAATGTCAGATCGCCGAAAGCTTCACCTCTTTGGCACCATTCTCACAAAAAAAAACAGAATATATTTATAAGAAATTCACATGGTCACGTGATATAAATAAAATTATAACCAGAGCATCTTCTTACCTTCTGTTGGCTACACACAGAACTGCTGTATTTCGTGGTAGCTTTAAATTCGCGGCCTCCTGCTGCTGGAACGCCCTGCCACTTCCTTTTCATGCTTTTAAAACAGTTGGAACTTTCAGTGTTAAATACAAGCAATACTTGTTAATAGTACAAAAGGATACCAGTTCTTAAACTCACCCGGAGACTGCACGCTGTTTGTGACCTTGGCGGAGTCTCTTTTCTGGCAGCGTGATTTTGCTTCGATAGCTTTAATTCCCTATAGAAGCGTCTTCCATTATTATGAAGTAAAAAGCATTGATCACCACATTAACTCGAAATGTACAGTTATTCCTTATATTCAAGACAGTAGGCATTGTCTATGCATATTTTTATACCTGAGATTAATACACTCTACTCCGTGCACCATTTTGTTAACAACATATCTGAAGACGTTACAATATAAGTGTGCAATTATATCAATTTTTAGTAAAGTGTTTTGTATTTCTAATTCTTGCCAAGGGAGTCGAAAATTGAAATAACGAAACATAAGAACCCAGTCTGCAAAACAGTACCTACATAATATTTCTCCGAGCTAACCGTGCGAGTCTGAGAAATAACCCTTTTACTGAACGAAATTGACTCCATAATGTTGGGACAAAACGTATTGATGTATAAGGAGCATGTTTACCCGCAATTCACTAAAACAACGTGCACTCAGGTACAGTGAGGATCAAAACACCGTGCACTCAGGTACAGTGAGGATCAAAACACCGTGCACTCAGGTACAGTGAGGATCAAAACACCGTGCACTCAGGTACAGTGAGGATCAAAACTAAAATGTTGATTTATGACGATCCGATCAGTACCCTCAAACGCTATAAAAAGACGGTAGGGCTGCCCCATGATATTGGCGGGACATCCTCTCACGCGGTTGTCAACCCTAATAAATATAGGTACAATAAGGCAAAGCATTTCTTACCATCATTTTATTGGTTAGCTGTTATGTATTTTAGGCTTCCAATGTTATTGTATGACAAGCGTAAATGCTCTTCTTCTTTGCCCCTCCGTGAGACGATTATAGGCTGATATTATTACCTATAGGTACGCCCAGTGCGTATGCTTCGGCAGCAATCAAGCGCAATCAATTGCTCGGTCCCAAGCGACGCCGTGTGTTTTATAAAGCGTTAAAATGTCTGACGCCCCCTGATAATTGATCAATGCGAACACACTATGTATTTTGAAACAATAATTATAGTGGATAACAAGTTAGGTTTAACGATGATTGGTATATTATCTGTTGAGCTACCATTTACCGAATAATGAATGCTTTTCATTGCCTTCATTGTGCCCTGGCAGCCGGAAGTACGCCAAGCTCACTCAAATATTTTGCTGACGGGTGCCGCGTATGTTGGATCATTTTTAATTCGTTTCAAAATGGTTAAACTGAATGAACTATGAACGAGGGTCGTTAGTTGAAACCGGTCATCTCTTAGCTGGCTTATCAAAATAATTAAATTTTTCGTTTTTTTTTTGTTTCTGTATTAGCTCCATTCTGGACGCTTTTAATATTTTGTAACAATATAATTTATAAGAGTATGTGAGGAGTTTCTTGTCAGTTCTCCTTCATAGATACCAACAACGCTTTGGAATGGGAAATTGTCTGTATATTTCTAACTGACCGACTTATTGACACTTCAAAAATGCCTGTAAATGGTTTAATTAAAATAATTACTTTGTTTGATTTGACCTGCACGGACTTGCCATAATTAGTTTTAAAATGACCAAAGATTCCCATCCTGCACACCCACTAACATTTCACCCCCAGCTACAAGCTCGCCCACTCCTCACCTGGTCCTCCGCCCCATATCACACAAGTCACACCGCGCACCCTCTTCTTGCAAAGCTAATCAGTTGACAGATTCAATTTAACGCGTAATGAGGCATAGGCGCCTAAGTTAACAGGCTGTTTGCTTCTTGGCGGGTCGGGAGTTCGCCGCCCGCCGGGAAATTAATACCTGCGCTCAACAAACTTTGTGTACAACACATAGATAATGTTTGCCTACGGGTAGTCAAGCTTGTTTTTATTTAATTTTCGTTTGATATTTTGGCTGAGTTCTTTTTAAATTATAAAGTATTTTAGCGTTTTCTACAAATTAAAGTAAACGATATGATGTGTGATGGTCAAAGTTATTAACATACTCCGTGTTCTTTCTTTTTATAAATTTTTCTAAGTTTAGCCTATGGTACGAACACGCATCCAAAGTTTTAAAGAATTTGACGACGACAACCTGTACACAATTAGCCCAAGTCCACATTCACCGCGGTGCACGGAGGTCACATGCGCGGCCGGGCACGCGCCGGCGGCATTAAGCCTAATTGTTGTTATTTTATATCCCACGAAGTTTCCTGTCGATTGCGTCGTCCACTTCGCGGGTGTACTAGCGCAAAATGTGGGGCAGAAAGACCATGTTGGTGGTTCTCTACCACTTATGTAACAGACCGGCCGGCATCATAAATATCTGGTATCCGAGTTGCTGCTGAGGCATCCCTCACAATAAATCAAAAGGATTATATATATTCTATATTCGGATATTTTTCTGAAAGTATTTAGTGAAATTCGAATGTACTTCTGGGATACGTAATTGTTGGTAAAGGGCTAAGTAAAGTTTATGTACCAGCAGCGTACGTAAGCTTTGTTGTCATAGTTGCACTTGTTATGTAGCGTTGTTTGAAGTGGTACCTCGGCATTGTCTACTTTGGGCTAGTCCGAATCCAAGTTTTGTTTTCCCAAACATTGCGACGTATTTAATTGAGCTAAATGAAGTGCGGATGCGACTCCTGAAATAATAGTTGTTGGTAGTTAGTTCTTACCTAGATCAATGAAGCACATATTGTTTGACCAATTACCACTAGTAGCAAGTGTCCCGGGTTCGATACTTATCCTTGTGAATCGGCACAACCTAGAATCTTGGCTAATTACGAACTTGGTATCCCAGTCTAGGCAAAGGGTTGTCACCTTAATTTCTTCCGTGCAGTAATGGTAAGATATAAACTACAATTGCAGCTGGACAGTGGACTCCTCATTAATAGTAATTGCACGGACAGTGCCATGCTCTGCTCGTCGGTTCGCCGGCTTAGCATACATTAGCGAGGAGACTCGCTTATTATGTCACTGTTACAGCGTCCTTAACACAACGATATATAAGTGCTGAAAAGTCGAGGGTGAAACGCGACAAGAAATTTTCGTGAATGATTCGGACTTCAGTACGAGTATGTGATTATACTAGCACAGTCAAAAATTTGAAAGTTATTTTTGTGAGCAATCCTCATGTGCATATAAAGTCATTGTATTTGTTACACTTAAACAGTGTGATGAATACGGTTTTGGATTAACATGAAAACTTTTGACTAGTTATATAATATTAAGGACGAGGATAAGAATAATCGAAATGAAATTAGAATTAAATTTTTAATTAGATTTTATTACATTTTAGTTATTATCAAAAAAAAGAATTTATTCCGTTAAATTGCAATATTAATGTAAATGTAACTTTATAATTTTCGTCTATACATAGCTTCAGGGACGTCTCGTTGTAATTTCCAACAGTAATCCGCTAGCATACATAGCCTCCACTTGCTCTGATATTGTTTTTCTATGGTAGATTTATCTTGTTGGAATCTTCAACCGTGTTCTTCGCTAACAGCGCCCAAAGGAGACGGGCGAATCTGGGCCTAACGTTACACAAATGAAATATTTATCAATATTTTGTTTCAGTTTTTTGTGGTCAATTATAAAATATTAAGCAGTTTTATCATGGCATAAGAAATTAAATATTTAATGAAATTAATACTGACTTATTTTCTTTTTGAAAAAATGTTGCCAGATGAAATAGGTAAGTTAATCGATGTTACAATCGACTGTTATTACAAAAATGGACTAACTAATTATCTAAAATAATTTAAAAGTGATTCGGTTTTATTCTTTATTACATAAGTTTAAACAAAACACATTTATTTACGCTCGCGCGTGCCTTCCACGCTAAGCTACACAATTACTTCTTCTTGTTATCATGAATTTCCCAATATCCATGATGTCTTTTAATTTGTTTCATGTCATTAAATACGTACGAGAGCTTCAATTTATAGATATCTATATAAACACTCACAATGATTTAATTGTTTATTTCGTGTTATAGTATTGTTGCCATTTTCACATATTTGTGTCGTTGGCGTTCAGGGCATGCGCTTGTTTGTCACGTATATGTGACAATGGCGTTCAAAAGGTGAAATAATGGTTTCCTCGTGACACTTTAACGTTTTAATAAAAGTCGTACAAATAAAGTTGATGAAAAATCGATTTCACAATCGATCGTCAATGTTTTAATTCAAAAACTCAAAACGTCAATCAAATCATTTGCTTCGTACGTTATCTTTGAGTTTGCGGTGGTACGTTAGTGGATATTTGCTGTTTTGTTTTCGTGTGCTGTTTTAATTATTATTTATTAATCTTGTAACGACTTTGGCTACGTATTAAGGGTTCTGACGGTTATTGCTTTAACGATCGATCCACGCATTTGAAAGTGTTTTTAATTCATACCTACTCCCTCTGCTGCTATCTCAAACTTCTAGAATCTAGTTGGACGGCGTCTGAATCTTCAATGTATGAATGTCCTACAATAAATTCAGGTTAATTCTAATTAACAATAAAGTCAAATATTTATTTTCTCGAAATATAACGTGAGGGCACGGTGTCTAACCTTAGCTTAGAGTTTGTTTTGTACAAACCAATATCATCCTATATTTTCTTTCTCCCAGGGAGCAGCCGTAAATAATTTAGTTTTTTTTAAATGGTACAAGTGTATAAATAAAATAATTCAGTAATTGTTATTGTAACATCAAGTCCAACTTTCTATGAACTTTCGCCCGTCTGCTTTCAGGAGAAAAGTCTTAATGTGAATGAAGAAAATGTATTTTCAATGACATATACTGCCCAAAGCCTTATAAGTAGATAAGACCTCCGCGACAATACTTTTACAGTCATTTGATCGGAGATTTCCTAGAAAATTGGAAGTTACTGTCATGAAAGATTCACAAGCTGGTTTTTCCAAATCCCTAAGCTTTTCTTTAAATATATCATCTTTCATCAATTGCCTGATTGGAAGACCAACAGCTTAGCACAAACACTGCCATTTCTTTTGCGCTATTCAACACACATAATATGTGTGTTGAATAGCGCATATTATGTGTTCATGGCAGTGTAGGTATGGGTTAAAATTGTTCTTTAAAATATAAAAGCCACACTTTTTTTTTTTTTAAGGCTGGGAAATAAATCCATAGCTTTTACGAAGTTTCTATCGATCCCAAGTTTTATGTGTAAAGGTGGTAAAGATATGTATATTATCAGGCTGCACCAACGGAGGATTTTTAATAATTTTTTTGGACTAGTCTATTTTGTGTACCCTAGTTGTAATCCTAAAATTAGGGCAATCGCCTTTAAACCTCCACAAACTTTTCAGTTGTGTTCGTTCATTGAATATTTTCCAAGATAAATGTAATAGTTTCATAAGACTATTTCATGTTAGATGCCTCACCTAATGTAATTTCGCCACAAATGTAACAAAAGTCAGGATCATTTTTACACTTTCTTGGCATTTTTAAAGAATCACTTAAATCAGAAAACAGAAAAAAACACTACGCTCTTCAAATAAATAAACTCTCTGAATGCGAAAGCGAAACAAAAACGGTTCATATTCAATTTTGTGGGTAGTAGCTGTAACACGAGAAGAAAGAGGAAACGAGACCTGATGGAGTCAAAATAATAATGGTGATAAAATGAGGGTAGGTAGGTAATTCAAATTTTAACAGGCAACTTTCTTGTTACAAAATTTTATTGACCAGTGTAATTTTTTTGTAAAACACCGCTGTAGTGTGTCCACACATGTCCCGTGTCCCACACTGTACATTTTGAAGTGGTCCCAAAATGTTTTATTGCGCCCAGCGGGCTCGCGTCCGCGTCACTTTGGCTTCCAGTCTCGCTCCGCGACTTCGCTCATTTTTCACCTCGTAATTTTGTTCCGTAACTGTAATTTCCTTGTAATAAGACGGTAGTTGGGTAAATAATTCTTGGTTTATACAAGTGTTAGTTGCCTGTGTTAGCATAGGCAGCAAAAACTGAAACTTTTCTGCATTCATAACAGCGTTCACTAACAAACGATCGCTCCCGGTCTTTCTGAAAATTTTCCTGCCTAGGTAATATGAAAGAAAATGACTCGATTTTTTTTTCAAAGGCTGTGAAATCATCCAGTGACTTCTCCCGCTCTGGGTGGAACGGAAGGGAGTGTCAGACTCTT